>JACYFF010031956.1:69431854-69517215 GCA_017589665.1 Selenicereus undatus | reverse complement strand
ATTAATTATATTCTCATTATTTTAACCCATTTCAACCCACCACATAAAAAATATGCCCACTTCAACCTACTTCAACCAACATCAACCCACTTCAACCTAGTTCAACCTTTTTCAACCTACCTAAAAAAAAAATACCAACTTCAACCTATCTCAACCCACCTCAACCAACTTCAACCCACTTTACCCTTTTGACCCACCCAATTTACCCACGAAAAGAACATGCCCTAAATATATAACTGATGCACATCAAACATAAAATTAATGCACACTATGTTTTGTGTTTGTACACTATGGATATTTTAGGTGGTTGGTTTATTTCCATATCTTCTTTTTCTTCCATAAATGTTTATAATATTATTTATGTAATTATCAATATTAATAGAACAAATGTTCACGATAAACATTGCAAGTTATTGTTTTTATGAGTTTCAATTTATCTATCTTTTTTCTTCAATATTATTCTATTATAATTAATACCCAAAATGACTTATATATGAGAGCTCACTAAGTATGATACTGGTGTTAACCAAACATAATACTAATATTTACTAGACAATAGATTAACACAATTAAATATAGTGTAGTTGCTCACCATATATAATATTACTAGTCACTAAATATAACATGAATGCTCATAAAAAAATTTCAAGTATCCATTATAAATCAAATTTAGTTAAATAAAATATATTCAAAAAATAGATTAAAAAACTGAATTACATGCTCATTCTTATTTTCTATAACATTATACACAAAAAAATTCAGGTTACTATGCGTGTGGTATAGCACACCAATGCAGACTAAACATTAAACTGATGCATACCATATATTTTTGCTTATACATCATACATATATAGCTAAAATGATACTGATGTACACCAATACAATACTTATGTACACCATATATATCATGTGTTTGATTTGTTCTATCTTCTTCTTCTTTTTTTTAATTGTTTATAGTATTTTTTTATATTATTGCCAATATAAATGGAGAAAAAGTTCACCACTTTTTATGTTCACCAAATACATACTAATGCTCACTAAACATGATACTAATATACACCAAACATAATACTAATGCACACCATATATTGAGTTTTTGGTTGCTGCTCTATCTTTTTGTTTTCGAATAGCTTTTCATACTACTGTTCATATTGTCGTTAACATATATGGTACGAATGTTCACCATACATATTGCAAGTCATTGCTTTTATAAGTTTCAATGTATCTACTTTTGTTTTGTCTTTAGTAGTATTATATTACAATTAATACCTAAAATGATATGAGTGTGGCAATACTCACAAAGTGATACTAGTGTTCATACAACATAATATCAATTTTCATGGAATATTATTCACTTGCTCACTATATACAACGCAAATACCCACTAAATATAATGTTAATGCTCACCAATTTTATATATTTTTTTGGTATTTATTGTAAGCCAAATTTAGTTGAATAGAATATATTAAAAAAAAGGATAAAAACTAAGTGAATTATTAAGCTCAATATGACAAGACTTATTTGAATATAATTTATTTATTAAAAAATGAAGTGAATGATGTCAAAGAAAAAGGGAAAGGTTAAAGAGAATGCTTGAAATTTGTTGGTTATAATTCTAAAAGTACAAAACAAAAACAATTTAAAAGAATGAAAAACAAAAGGGATGAACTAATAAAGAAGATAAATGAAAATTTAGCTTTTACATGATTCAATCACTTGAACTTGTACTTTACGAATTCAACTCCCGCCAATTAGATGAGATTGAGGCGTACGACTATGTGTGCATTGGGGGGGGGGGGTTTGCCAAGTAATAGGTGGTTCGAAACTTTTTAATGTTAGGATCGACTAGGAATAGGATTAATACAACAATGAGTCATAAACTATGATTATCAATAAAACAGACAACAATCAAAATAAAGATTTACGTGGAAAACCCAATACGGGAAAAACCACGGGCGACAATGAGAAAGAATCCACTATGAAGAAGGGAGAATACAAAACTGATCTCAAAGCGATGCGCTCTAGGAAGAGATCAGAAAGTGACTGCAAATCACTGAGGATGCTCTTTCACAAAAGGAACAGCAGAATAGGAACTCTCAATGAATGTGTTTGAGTTGCTGTGTTGATGATTATTGAAGGTTGGAGTCGAGCCCTTAATGAAAAGATCAAAAGAACAAGCCAGAGAAACCCTAGCATTGCTAGGCACCGCACGCCACCATGGGTCGTGGTCATCACCACGGTCAACCCGTGGTGCCCTTTGGAAGTGCCGTTCTGTTGCTCTTCTTTGCCACGGTCCATGGCATACATGACCTTGCCGTGATGGATGTAATTTGGGCCATAAACCCAACAATCTCCACCTTGGACCAAATTCACCAACTGTTGGACAAACACAATGCCAAAGGGACCTCGAAGGGTATCTAAAGGCACTAAATGCCAACTAAGTCCAGGCAATGCTGGAACTTAGCTATGGGAAATGACTTAGTGAGCATATCTGCAGGATTGTCATATATATGAACTTTCTTTAGAATAATTTCTCCTACAGCAATAGTATCTCTGATGAAGTGATACTTGATGCCGATATGCTTGGCTTTGGAGTGAATGGCATCATTCTTAGTGAGATGGATAGCACTTTGACTATCTGAGAACACTGAAGTGACACCTTGTGGAACACCAAGCTCTATAAGGAGGCCTCTTAACCATGTAGGTTCCTTCACTCCTTTAGTTGCAGCAATATATTATACTTCTGTAGTGGATAAGGCTACAATAGGTTGTAGAGATGCTTTCCAGGAGATAGCACCCGTACATAGAGTAAAGATATAGCCTGAACTAGAGCTCCAACGATTGAGATCTCCATCATAATCAAAGTCCATAAAACTTGCAACATCATAGGTTGCAATCTTGGATTTGTCAAACACAAGATACCTATTAAGAGAACCCTTCACATATCGAAGGATCCATTTGACAACTTCCCAATGATTCTTACTAGGATTATGTATATAAAGGCTCACCACACTAATTGCATATGCTAAATCAGGTCTAGTGTAGACCGTAGTGTACATGAGGCTCCCAACTGCACTAGAATAAGGAACATAAGACATCTTCTTTATTTCCTCTTTAGATGCTAGATAGGACTCGGCTGATAGTTTGAAATGAGCAGTTAGAGGATTAGTCACTGGCTTACAGTTACTCATATCGAACCTGTTAAGATCGTGAGTATTCTACCACAAGAGGGGGGGTGAATTGTGGTGTCTGATTTTCGCGTTGTAAATAACAAACACCCTTGTGACTTGTTTGCAGAGGGTGTTCTCAAATATTGCAAATGTGAAAATCACCAAGATAATTGCGGAAAATAAAGCACACACAATTTTTACGTGGAAAACACCTCTAGCCCAACTGAGGTGTGAAAAATCACGACCTACCTCGTGTAGGATTTAACCACTTCACTAAACCGGGCTTAACTCGTTACAATTGTAACACACCTTGTTACAACTTGCAACCACGTAACCTCCTTATCTAAGGCAGATTACACCACGTCCAAATCTCACCAGATTGGACACGTCCAAAGTCCACACGACTGAGGACCACTCACTAACTTTTCTGATTCAAGATCAGGGTTACAAAACACCTTATTGGGTGCTTCTGTCTTAAGCAGATGTAAGGTACAATGAAGTCCTAGTATGCCAATATATTGAAAGCTTGGTTTAAACACAACTTGTATCGGTTTTTCTTTTCTCAAGGTAGCTCAAAAATTCTTTTCACTAGAAAAACCACTTTTTGAATTTTGCTTTTTGCGTGTGTTGTGTTTCTAGATATTCTCTTGCTTTCTTTTCTTGCTATTATCTTGTGTGTATGTGTGTCATTCAATGGGAGTAGAATGCTATATTTAAACAAAAATTCCAACGGTCAAAACCAAGAGAATCAGCTAAGTATGGAAAATGATTTTTCAAAAGAATACTCCCCAACGGCTAGTGACAAGTTTTTCCCAAAGCATAAGGGATTTGTTATCTTAAGAGATAACCCTTATCTTTCCATAGCCGTGAAGAGGATTCAAAAAGCAACCAGAAATCTTCAACTTTGGAATTTTTATCTTATCCGAAAATATGGGCAAAGGAAATCTTTAGTTTTGGCAAATTTCCAAAAACCTATTTTCGCAAATCTCCCACAATATTTTCAAGAAATATCCTTTCCAGAAAAATAGCAACCTTGGAGTTTAAGGAAGGTATACTGGAGATCTTGGCCAACCGAAAGGAATTTTCAAAGATAACCGGGTATGGCCACTTCAGTTCAGAAACACCCTAGGCACCCTGTTTGCAGGGTTGTTCGCAACTGGTGTTCTCAAGCACTTAGCGCAATTACCGATTCAAGAGGTGTTTAAAAGCATTTTCAATATTGGCATATTAACAAGAGTCTAAATAAATAAAACCTATATACCTAAGACTTCTTGTTTTGAATCAGTCATCTTGTCCAAGATTTGTAGAGCTGCTGTGAACACCAAGGCCACCTTGTTTGCTGGGGTTGTTCTTTGCATTGCTAGAGTTCAGGAACATGCCTTACAATCAACTGTCGAGATGGCGTTCTTGACTTAATATAGAATCACCACGTGAAACCTGTTTTAAGGACTTGTTCTCACATGTAGCAAACCAGTTAATACAATAAAGATTACAAACATCAGTTAGGCCTGTTTGGAGCAACATTACTTGGACAAATTTTTACACTTGGATTTGTTATCATCAAAACTTAAATATAATAACTCAACAGAACCTATCCAGGATTTTTCCAAGGTACTTCCTTTGAGATAGGTAGAGCTTACTAGCATTTCGATCTATGTGAATCTCTATGCCTAGTAGCTTCTTATCTGCCCCTAGATCTTTCATCTCAAACTCATTACTAAGTTGAGATTTTAACTCACGGATCAAGGACTTATCCTTGGAGGCAATGAGCATATCGGCAACATATAGTAACCGATAAATGAAGGGATCACCAACTTGTTGAAAGTACACACAATTGTCATAATGACAACGTGTATAGCCTTATCTCATAATGAACGCATCGAACCTTTTATACCATTGCCACGATGCCTATTTCAAGCCATATAGTGACTTCTGTAAGCGGCAGACATGATCTTCCTTTCCAGGAATTGTAAAAGCCTCAGGTTGCTTCATGTATATGTCTTCCTCCAACTCCCCATAAAGGAGTGCAGTTTTCACGTCAAGTTGCTCCAACTCCAGATCAAATAGAGCAACAAATGCAAGCAATACTCTAATAGAGGTATGACGTACAGGGGAGAAAACTTCATTAAAGTCAATACCTTCTTTTTGATTACAACCTCGACACAACCGGTCTTGCCGTCCATCTTGCATCTTTAACCCCAGGTATGCCTTCCTTTCATTTGTAGACCCATTTGGCCTTCAAGGGACGATGACCCTTAGGTAATTTACACAACTCCCAGGTGTTGTTCTTGTGCAGACTCTCCATCTTTTCTTGCATTGCCATAAGCTAGTTTGAAGAGTTAGGACAGGAGATGGCTTCAGAGTAGGTAGAAGGATCAATACCTTCAGGTATCTCCTATGCAACAACTAAGGCATATGCTATTAGTCCATGTTCATTATTAGCGAAGTAGCATGCAGGTTTTTTGGTGGCTCTTCGTGGCCTGTCATGAGCAATGGAGTAGTGATATGAAGTTAGTAGTTTTTCAAAACTTGAGATATCAAGGCTATTGGGGTTGGTTTCTTCAATATGGTCCTCACTACTAGAATGAGATATTGCATCTCCACCTTGAGGGACATTTGAAAGAACCTCTAACTCCACCTTCTCATTGTCATCCTATTGATCGCCAATAGAGATAGTAGACTCTTTTCTAGGGTAGAACATAACCGTTTCATTAAAGTTAATATCACGATTTTGAATGACCCTTTTAGAATCAGGACACCAAAGCCTATATCCCTTAGATTCATATGCATATCCTAGAAACATGCATTTAATAGCCCTAGGAGCTAGCTTCCCATTGTTGACATGTGCAAAAGTAGTGTATCGAAAAACTCTTAGGATAGAGTAGTCAACAGGATTACCTGACCAGACTTCTTCTGAATTCGATAGAGGAGGGTGGAGACCGGTTCACTAGATAGCATGCTGTAGAAATAACCTCTTTCCAAAAATCTCTGCGATGCCACAGATTTGTATTGGAGAGCATACAACGAGCCTCCTCAAGTAGAGTTCTATTGATGCATTCTGCAACCCCATTCTGCTGAGGTCTCCCAACTAAGGTCTTATGTCTGGCAATACCTTGCGTAACACAGAACTCATTGAACTTAGATTCACAGAACTCAAGACCATTGCCAGTCCTGAGCTTCTTTATCTTTCTCGCAGTTTGGTTTTCAACAAGTGCTTTAAACTTTTTGAATGTAGGAAAGGCCTCATTTTTCTGTCGTAAAAAGTAAACTCAAAACTTTTCTAGAGAAATCATCTACAAAGGTCAACATATAACGTTTTCCTCCAAAAGAAGGAACTCTAAAAGGGCCCCATAAGTTGGAATGTATATAATCAAGGGTTCCTTTAGTGTAGTGTGTAGCAGTGAAAAAACTTTCCTCTGTTTTCCAAATACACAATTAATGATATAAGAAATTAAGCTTACCCATACTTTGGCTGCCTAGTAGACCTCGCTTGCTTAGAATTGTCATTCCCTTCTCACTCGTGTGACCCAAACGAGCATGCCACAAGTGAGTATGGTCTTCAATGGATAAGGTAGAAACTGCAGCAGAACCTGTTACTGTAGACCCTTAGAGGATGTAAAGACTTCCTCGGCTTTCTCCTTTCATGAGAACTAGGGCACCCTTGGAGATCTTCAGTACTCCACTTTCAACTGAATACTTACAACCATTGGCTTCAAGAGTGCCAAATGAGATGAGATTGCCCTTCAGGTGAGGAATATGTCGCACATTAGAAAAAGTCCTTATGGTGCCATCATGAGTCTTGATTCGAATGGTGCCGATGCCAACAATGTTGTATTGGGCTTCATTGCCCATGAGTACAACACTAGCATCCAATGGCTTATATGTAGAAAACCAGTCCATGCGAGGGCACATATGGTAGGTACAACCTGAATCAAGCACCCACTCAGTAGCACCACGATTATTAGTGGTAGTGATAAGTAGAACATCGCCATCTGACTTGGAGTTAACAACTGAAGCTTTTGTAGATTGATTGTTTTCCTTTGCCTTTTTGTTCTTCAGTTTGTAGTAATCAGCAACTGAGTGCCCAATTTTCCTCCAGTATTTGCAGTACTTACCAGACTTGCAACCTTCTGACTTGGATTTAGAATTTCTATTTGAGCCCTCCTTTTTAGAGGTCCGCCCTCTTACGGACAAACCTTCAGCTTTGTCATCAGAACACACATCAAGATCAAACTTCTTTTTGGACGGTAAGTTAGCCTTAACGTCCTCAAAAGATAGAACAACATTATTATTGTATAGTATAATTTCCTTGAAGTGCTTATAGGAAGGGGGCAGTGAGACAACTAGTAGAATCACCTTATCTTCATCTTCTATTTTTACATCTAGACTTTCAGGATCTATAATAATATAATCAAATTCATCTAGATGATTCTGAATAGAAGTATCTTCCGCCATGGAGAACATATATAGCCATTCCTTGAGATGAATTTTGTTCATAGGACTTTTAATCATGTAGATTGTCTCTAATCCAAGCCAACGTTTTGCAGTGGTAGTTTTGTCTAGAACCTCTCGGAGAATGTGCGGAGCTAGGCTCAACTGAATAGTGGAGAGTGCCTTTTCATCAAGTTCCTCCCACTGTTCGTCAATAATTGTGGTAGTTCCTTTTTTTTACCAGCCAGAGCCTTCTTTAATCCGTTCTGTACAAGAACGACTATCATCTGTACATTCCAAATGTTGAAGCTTTTTTTGCCATCGAATTAGGGAATATCAAATTTTGTAACTATTGCCATCCTATAGCCGTAGCTCTGATACCCCTTGTTAGGATTGGTTAGGAATGGGATGACTAGAATAATGAGTCACAAACTATGATTATCAAGAAAACAGACAATAATCAACACAAAGATTTATGTGAAAAACCCAATTACGGGAAAAACTACGGGTGACGATGAGAAAAAATCCATGGTGAAGATGGGAGAATACAAAACTGATCTCAGAGTGATGTGCTGTAGGAAGAGATCAGAAAGTGATTACAAATCACTTAGGACGCTCTCTCACAAAGGGAATAACGGAATAGGAACTCTTATTGAATGTGTTTGAGTTGATGTGTTAATGATTATTGAAGGCTAGAGTCGAGCCCTTAATAAAGAGATCAAAAGAATGAGCTGAAGAAACCCTGGCATTGTTACATGCCGCACCGCACCACAGGTCATGGTCATCATCACGGTCAGCCCATGGTGCCCTCTGGAAGTGTCGTTCTGCTGCTCTTCTTTGCCACTGTCCGTGGCATACATGATCTTGCCATGGTGGACGTAATTTGGGCCATAAACCCAACATTTAATTTAGGTGCAAGAGAAAAAAATTCTCTCTGACAAGGGGTAAGGTTTCTACATTTTAACCTTTTTTATCCCAACCATGCTCAGAAGGAATTGAGAAGTATGGTTGTGGTGGGTTTTTTTATGCCTGTGTTTTTCTCCCGGGGGGTACATTTTTGCGAATCTTCATTAGAAGAGGGGCATCTACACCATTTTTAGCCATCTGTACTAAGAGAGTGAGAAGTCTCCAGAGAGAGACTGAGCCTTTCTAGTGAGAGATGAGACCCAACCCAAAACGAGGAAGCGCCCCAACCCTTCCTTCTACCTTTCGTGGCCTTCCTCCTTCTCCATTGCTTGCTTACCTGTTGAAAAGCACATCTCTAATGGAGTCTCCTCCCCTCCATTCTTATGTCTTCAATCTCCAAAATCAAGTTCAACCTTGCTTTGAATTTGCCAGCTTGTTTTCATTTTTCTTTCATAATCTTTTGACAATTTCATGCCCACAGCTCTTGAAAGCTTCCTAGATCTATAATGTTTTTCCATTCCAAATGGGCAAATTCTTTAGTTTCAAGCATTATTAAATCATATTTCGCCTAAAATTTTGATGAAAGTCATTCTTTCTGCTACTAGTTATGTTGAATTGATGAACTAAAAAATAGTTCCCTAGCCATATCCTTGTATCTACTTTTTCCTCTTTTCTGAAGCCAAATCCTCCATTAGCCCATCCTTTAATGAAACTTGTATCCCTCTATCGACCTTTGCCCATTTCGCTTCACTAGGTTCTAGACCTTATTACTTTACCAAAATTAGAAGGAAGCTTTGCAATTTCATCATTCGAGGTGCAAATTTCGCAGAAAGAAGACTTGTTTTGTGCATATGGGAATGCCTATCGACTCATAATTGTTGGTTTGGCCTCCTTAAGAGGATGATCTATAGAGCACTCATATTGATGTTGCAGATCTCAATAGATTTGATGCTAATTCTTAGTGATGTTGCAGATCTCAATAGATTTGATGCTAATTCTTTCCATTTATAATGCGTTGGTTGAGCCCATTTTGATGAAATGGGGACCAGGTGAATTCAATCCTTTTTGGTCATTTGATAAACTTTTATCTCCTCTTTGTTCAAGCCTAGGCAATTTAAATTTGGGCTACTTCCTAAGTTGGATTCAACCTAAAGGTATACTTGGGCGGCATGATCTATCATATGTAGTAATTTTGCCAAGCTTCGAAGCTCCTATGATTATACTCATATTCCCCTATATGTCGCGTTCCTCTTGGCTATTTGGAAAATGAAATCCTATCTTCATGAGACTTACTTTGTTAATTTGTTCATCCTCTTAGCAACGGTTTGGTTTATAGATATTATAAGCTTAGCGTGAATGCACCATATATGTTGCTTTTTAGATATGCTAGTTATAAGGGGTTATGTCAAGACTTCTTTATGCATGGTGTAATAGGCTATTTAGATGTTTGTTGTTGCGTGTTTCTCATTGGTATGCCACCTAAATGTAGAATGACCTTAATGGAAGTAACTGTTTTTTGTGTTTATGGGTTGGAATTAGTGATTTAAATTCAGTCCCCTATTTCATTGTTAAGAAGTAATTCCATAGTTGGTGAGTCACTAGTTCACTGGTCAAAGTCTATAAAGAAGAGTCATTCATCGTTGATTGGTAAAATTTTTTGTTGGTTTCTTATGAAACTGCTATGGTTAATGATAAACAAACTGAGATTAATTCCCATTGGTCCTTCAAGACATATCTTCGATATGCCTTTAGTTTAAGAGAAAATTTAGTTTTTGCATTTTTTTTTTTTGACAAACTTTTTCATAGGTATTTGATTTTTTACTTTAGCGTTAAGATGTGGTATTGTTGACTGTAATAAAGAACCAAGCTTCAGACTCTATGCCTTAGTAGATACTAACTTATAGACCTGTCAATTCGGGCGGGCGGGTCAAATACGGGTCGGGTGTATTCGGGTTCGGGTAAAATACGGATTAGGTGTATCTCGGGTTCAGGTAAAATACGAGTGAGCGTACGTATTTCGGTTTTACGGGTTTCAAATCAACCCAATGGGTTTGAATCGTCTTTTTAGTGAATTATTTTTTTTACCAAAATCAAAATTCAGCATATTTGTTACTCAAAATTGCCTGTATTTAATGAACAAGTATTGTAATTGTAATTTTTTCAAAGAATATCAAAATATCCAAAACTTTTCAATATGATATTTGAAATTCATGTGCGGGTGGACAATGAGTCACATTTGGATGCGTTGGCTTGTATATTAAAATATTAATAATTGGTCGAGTCATTTATGGGTCGGCCCATCTAAAGCATGTTAATGAGTCGGAGCGGTTCGACTCGTTCATAGCCCGTTTAATAATTTGATGTTTCGTTAATTAACCCTAGCATTACCTAGTCAGGCATGCTTTATTAGTACGTCTCGGTCCTAACACGAACACAAGTTGGTCCATTGCCCAACATTGCATTAGATTCGAGACCAATTAGAAGGAATCCAAACAAAAGAATATTATATACGCGCAAAATATTATAATTATCTATTAATTATAAAATCAAAAATTTAGATTGTTATAGAATAATCTTATTTAAAATGCGATGAGACGTATTCATTTTACCAAGAATATAATGGTATGACTCGCATATTTTCAATACTTATCTAATTCTAAATTGTTTTTCTTTATATTAGAGTTGTTTCATGGCCATTTTCTAAAAGTGTACTATTTATAAGTTGAATATGACGTTGTTTTATGGGAAAAAACGGAATCATTCTCTAATGTGCGAAGGGATGTGATAATTGTATAATGTCCCTCGAAACAATTCGTTATAATGAAAAACTATTATTGTTAAGAGGAAAAAATTAAAGAAAATAAAAAGTAAGTATATAATATTCGGATCGAGCGGGCGGGTTCGGGTTCAAGTCGGGTTTGACCCAAAAATTTACAGGTTTTTCGAGTTCGGTTTATTTCGGGTTCAGGTCGAGAAAATCGCGTTCAAAACCCAAAACTTTAGGGCGGGTTCAGGGCGGGTTTCGGGTCGGGTCAAATTTTGCTAGGTGTAGTAACTTACCTTTGTGTCTGCTATATATGTATTTAGTTTATTATAAAGACAAAATTGCTGAACATGTTTGAATTACTTTTCTTTGGTATTGTCAACACAAGCTATAGTTTATGAGGTCCACGATTTTCTCTTCCTCTGGAATACCAGAAAATTAACTCTTACGCTAGTTTGTAGTGTTAAAGTGACATTACACACTTTGTTGATACTTTGCAGGACAATTTGGATCCTAATATCCTTAGTTACCAACAGAAGATGCACTGTATAGGTAGACTGTGTTGAACGGTAGAAAGTTCAACATGCTATGCACAAACTAAAAAACAATTAGAATGAAGGTTTGTACACAGTATGGTGTTTTGCTTTTACTAACTACCTATCACTCTGCTATGGTGAGAGGAGATGAAGTGGTGGATTTCCACCCTTACACTACTTGCTAAATTATCATTTGCACCATTTCATTGTTCTTGTGCACCTGCCACAATTTTGTACCATTAGATACCACGAACAGGAACATGTGGAAGACAACTTTCTTGGCGCATCCAAGACTCAAGGTTTTCCTTTTCAGGACTACCTGTTGTTGTGTGCTCTCGATCTAAATTTGGTCCTGCCTATAGTTTATAATCAGAACCAATGTATAATTCACGATGGTAGTTGTACACATGTTGGGTCTGCTTGTTCAATTCTAGTCATTCAACTCCATACCCACGATGAGCTCTTTATATTCATCCACGTCGCCTTCATACGGACTTACTCTATGTATTGGTTTAAGTATTTCCTACCTATGCTCAATATCAAAAAGGCGTGGGATAAAACTCCTATAGTTAATTTAGTTAAAAAATTTGAAAAAGGAAAAAACCTCACTGAAATAAAATCTGATAATTGAAAAGAAAACCCTAGCCTCCTCACATTCTCCCGTCCTCTTTTCTCTATAGCGAACCGGCCCTCTCATGTAATTCTTAGGTGTTAACATTAGCTTTTTGCCAATGGTAAATGCCAATCTTTTCAATAGTTTGATTTCTACAATACCTTTTCTTTTAATTAATACTCTCTCCTCGTCCGTGAGAGTTTATCTATACCATCTCCTTTTGGATGGTGACGTTTCGTACCTTTGCTTGAGCCTTTCTATTACTCAGTTCCACGTCATCGTTCTAGTTGCTAGGGATTGAATTATTGATTTTTCGCTTTAGGAATTTACAATGGATATCAATTCTTTGAATTTATGCTATGATAATAGATAAATTCTTTTTGATGATAAGATTATACAAGTTTTGTGGATCATCTTGTGAGAGGCAATATAACAAAACAATAAGTAAATAGAACAGGAGCATTCAAAAGTGTTTCAATTAGTTATTTCGATCAGAAGATCTATTCTATTACTTTAGTTGTAAATTTGTTTGATTATGATATATATTGTGGTTGTTATATCACCTTTAATTAATGAAATTATCCTTTATTCTTTAAAAAGAAAACTCATACTTAAAATAAAAGCTTAAATGGATAAGTATGTGAATCTAAGTTTTTTCTTCCTTTCTTTGCCTTATTTTATTTCTGTTTTTGATATGGATAAGTATGTGAAAACTCATTGAAATTTTGGATTTGTCATAGCTCAGCTTGAGTTTGGTCTGATCGAAGCATGGCTTAGCTCGAGGTTAAGCTCACATGCTTAATAGGCCAAGCACAGAATTCGGAAATTTAGGCTCCACTCAGCTCATTTGAGCTCGTTTATTTTTTTGTCAGTTGAGCTCGTTTATTTGTTTCTTAAGTAAATTGAACAATGTCCATAGCTGTGTTTATCGTTTAGATATTGATAATTAAAGTTTAAATTAAATTATATTATTGATTTAATTATACGTAAAAAAACACGACATGTCAAGTCTTGGCTAAGCTCGAGCTCAATTCGATTAAATCCGACTTGGTTAAAGTGCGGCTCAGACTTGATTTGACCAAACTGAGCTTGCTTTCATACTCGATTCTGGTTGATTAACGAGTTATACCATGCCAAGCCAAGATGCACTCAGGCTTAGAGTGCTCGAATACACCCCTATTGAGATTAGCATTTGTAGTTTTTTCCCCCTTAATGAAGATGCTTGACATTTTTTTGGATATAATTCATTTAATGCACTCAGTTTGTCCATTCCAAACTGCTTAAGGTGTTGTTCATGTCAGCTCACGAATTAAGTTGATATCGAATTGTCAGTCAGATTTAATTGTCTGACAAAATTTGTCTCTGTTATGTTTCAAGTAGACTTATGCATTGATTTTAAGTTAAGCTACCTAGATAAATGTTATGAATACAAGCTGTAATTGGGTTTAGATACAAGTCGGGTATTATTGGAGCAATTATAATACTACTCACAGGTCATACTATAGGATATCAATTAAATTAATAGCGAGGGCAAGGATTAAGGGTTTTGGATTGAAACAACATACTTTTTTCTTAATCAGGCCTAAATCTATGTTAAACGTTCTGGAATCACTAAAGTGTTCATCACTACAATCAATTATTAATTGTTAGGATGGAGATGTCGAATATGTTGATGGATACAAAAGATGTCTTAAAAGAAGACCCATGTAGGGTTTTGCTACTAAATGCAATGGTAAATATTTTGGTGATTCTATATAATATATAAGCACTTAAAACCTTTATCATCAAATTGAACAATACTGTTCATTCATTTGATACATGGCGTATTAATTTTTATTTTTGGTATTATGATGTATTAGTTTTAAATAAACGTAACATATTTATTTTTAGTCAAGACCTTTAGCATTTTGCTAATAAACTAGAATTGTTTTAGTGTTTCCTGTATTTTGTTAATTAGGAATTGAATTTGTTAATAAAAGGATACGTCAAATGACAAAGGCTTGTTCTTTCCTTAAAAGAAGGGACTTGGAACTGGAAAGGAGTACAAATAAGATGAAAAGAATTGGAAGAAGTTACACATAACTGTTAGAAAATTGAAAGAAATCAGAAGAAGTTGGAAGTAATCAGAAGAAGCCATAAAAAGCTAGGAGTTGAAAGTTCTCAGAAGGAGTAGGAAGAAGCTGAAAATACCTTCCTTAGAGTGTCTTGATTCTTGCATTAGCGAATTAAGTGTGACTAGACCTTAGTAAATAGCTTGAAATCACTAACTATCATCTACTCACCATCCCAATATTACTTGAGACTTGGTGGTGGAGTGGTATGACTATTGTTCCATGCTCATAAAGCTATACACGCTTAAATAGCAACTTGCAAGAAGCCCTAGGATACATTACATGGAAGACCAAAGATGTAAACAAGTCACCCATCCTTAGTTCAAGTTGTTAGGGCAACGTTAAAGTCAAGTTATAAGTCATAGTCTGTGCAGAAGAATTAGTTGACCTGACATAATCAGTTTAACTATATATTAACAAACTTGCACAATTACTTTGATGAAAGACAAAAGACTGAATGTTAGAGATTAGTTGGATTATATTCGGGGTCCACTCATGCAAATGCAATATCAGAGAGACTAATCAAAGTTTCAGAGATTTGTATTAGCTAGAATCGATTATATGCGAACTCATGTTAATTAACTTCATCAGGAAGTCTCCATTAGATGTATATGATCAAAACACGACTGTTGTTAGTAATGTCTGGAAAAATTTATTATTGAAATAATTGGTTTCACATTGAATTTATGTCACTTGGGAGCTCTTTGAATGTCATATGGTACATGATTATCTTGCCAATTGAAATTACTCATTTTCTTCATAAAGTAGAAGCGTGGTTGGATTGCGCCTTTCTCTCTTTCGTTCTTTGCCGACAAGCTTATGAGTCTCCTAATGTAAGCTCCCTTGGTACGCTTCGGAGTTTATGTAAATGCGTTATCTTCAGTGGTTCCTATACTTGTCATGTTTTTCAAATTATTTACAAGTGGTATTCAAGCTCTTATTTTTACAACTTTAGTTGTAGCTCATATAGAAGAAAAATATTCTGACATACTACTATTAATATGTATCTCATTCTCAATGTCATTTATTAAGGAAAAAGATTAATTTTGTTTAATCTTTTTCTTATCATAATTGTGGTGATTAACGTTGCCTGACCTAAACTAGTGTGAATAAGTGAGGTTAGCAGGTCAACGGTGAGACCAGTCGAATCAATTAGATAGGATAAAACCACTTCATCATAATTTATTAAATTATGGATACGCTTAAATAGGTGCAAAAATTTCAATAAATACTGTAATAAACGATTAATTTTTAAATTATAATATTTTAACACATTATCTTCAATTTTGAAGCTTCTTTGAATTTTCTTATGATTGACAAAGATAGAATTACTTAATTTGAACATAAATTAATGATGAATTGAAGAGGATATTCTTTTGGATTTGCTAATACATAGTCAATTAATTAAAGGATTCATAGAATGGACAAGGACAAAGTTTACGATTAAAAAGGTAGTATAAACGTTTTGCTAATTACAGGACAGAAACGTTGGGCAGATACAGTGGTAGGGGATATAAGCAAACATCTAAGCCAAAAGAAGGGAGGGGCTTTGGATCTTCTCCATGACATTTCAATTCTAATGGTATTGAAAAAAAGGCAAGCAAGTTATGAACTAGTCTGAGTATCCGATTTAGTCTAGAAAATTGCATGTTTTAACCAGGTTTTAACCGGTCCTTAGCTGATTCAATTGAACAATGGTTTGTTGCTAGTGATCAGACCGGACTGCTATCCAGTTCTCGAATGAACAAATTGAACCAGTCAGTCCAGTTCAATTCGGGCAACTTGGTTGAGATTATTCACGTAAATATTTTTAATTATGTTCAAGGATGGTAAAGCATCAAGCTAAAGGGGGAAATCAACCACAAGTAGACAAACAAATTGAAATTAAAATTTCTAGGAAAACAGCTAGCTGTAATATCAAGCATTAAATGGCGCCAGTACACTTTTTAGTCAAGCTCCCTAGTCAAGCTATTCATAGTGCAATTAGCAAGAAGATTAAGAATCAAGGCCATTTCAACAATCATTTGAATGAGAGAGGCGCTAGGATGATTGTTCCCTTTATGAAAAAAGTGATTAAGGTCAAATCAAAGGGATTCGCCAAACAAGAAAAGAATCAGTCTTCCTAATACAACTATTAATGTGCCTATGCACATATTGTTATTAAAGGGAGCACACAATGGCTATATTAGTAAAATCTAACATTTTAAGAGCAGTAAGGAAGATCTATGAATAGAAGAACTACATGAACATTGAGGGTTATAACACTTGACGAAAGAAAAGACCATATTCTATTATAGCTTATAATTATTATACTTATCTCATACATTTCAATTGTCTGTACTACTAATACAACAAGAATGATTAAGAGTCACCACTTCTGTATTGAGAGTCCCTAGAGTGTGTTTGCTTCAAGAATTGGGCTTCTTACTGTGCCTTGAGAAAACTCTACCTATTGGTAAGGAGCTAAGGTGTTTTTACTATACTGTGTAGAGATCACTATTGAGTGCTTAGGAAAAACTCTACGGGCAACAAGGAGCAGTGCGGCTCCTATTAGCCACTATACTTCTAAGAGTTAGGGAACTCTAGGAAGTTGAGTTCATCAGAGTGCCTTGAGAAAACTCTGATTATAGGCAGGTGCTAGAGGACAGTTGTTGAACTGTCTTGGGAAGATAATGAATTGATTGACTCCTCAGGCCAAGGTTCTTAGGCGGGGATGTCACCTAAGGTTGATTTGAGAACCTCTAGAAAAATCATGTATCTCTATGACCTATTTGCTTTTTAGGCTTGTTTTAGTCTTTATTTTAATTGTTTTCCATTGACTAGAGTCTATCTCTAGCTCATTGCTTTTGTTTCAACTCAAAGCCTTATTTCGTTATATTCTTGTAATTAACCTTAGCAATGAATTTTCAAAGTACCAAAGTTTTTACTTGTCACCCTTTTCATCCCCCTCTAGATGACTTACCTTAATTAGTAGGACCAATAATTGTGTATTAGATCATGTTTCACTAATAGTTGACTTCATAATAAGAGTAAATAAACACCATAGCAACCTTTGGTATCTCTGAGATCGATCAATGTAAGTCATACAGTAGACCACTGTTATTTAAGGGAACTAAGCTTGCTCATTAAAGAAAACTCATGGATATTGATAAGTGTTTAAAATGTATATCATTTTAGGGTCATTTTGCTACAGTTTTAGGAAAAATTGTATGCTTGATGTGATAATTTATACTCCTTTTTTCATTTTACGCTCGGGTATGGTTCTTTTCTATGTTTGCAGGATTTTAGACCATTTTACCCTTGCTTTGACCCTAGTTGGGGGTATTTTGACTCCCCACAGATGCCCCTGAGTTGCCATGCCCGTGGAAAGAAAGAAGAATAGAAGAATGTCGAGCCAGAGCTAACCACGATCAATCTGTGGTGAAGGCCCCGATTCGTGGTGGATCTTTTTCCCTCGAGACTGTTTGTTTTTCCACGACTTTTCAACTTCCAAGCAGTTTTCAATGCTATTTATTGGCGTGGCTGTTCGGCTTCCAGCATCTTTGCTATAAAAGGGGGCTCTCATCCTCATTTCAACACGCATCCCATCTCCATATCCCATTCCATTCCTTTTCCTCTCTTCAAGTACTTTGGGATTTAAGATTAGAGGGAGAGAGAGATAGAGTTGAAGTGAAGATTTGCAAGGATTCTATCTTGGGTTTGCACGACGGTTCAAGCATGATCTTGACTGAGCATCTCTTTTCTCTTATCTTCTCCTCTCTTTTCTAAATTAGATTTATGTTTTGTAATTTTGATTATGGTTTTCTTTTGATTTTGGATTTATGCAAATATTAGTCAAATTCTTGATTTGTTGTTCATCTCTTTGAGTATTTTGGAATTGTGGGATTGTTTTATTGGATCCTAGAAGTTTATTGTCTTATGAGAAACTTGATCACTGTGTTGCATGTTATGGGTATTTGGATGAAGGACTGAAAGGTGAAGTCTCTAATACTGGAATCCTAGGATTTGACTTGATTGTGTGATGTCTTG
The DNA here is from genome assembly GCA_017589665.1 of Selenicereus undatus. NCBI lineage: Eukaryota > Viridiplantae > Streptophyta > Magnoliopsida > Caryophyllales > Cactaceae > Selenicereus > Selenicereus undatus. The sequence goes on along the minus strand of JACYFF010031956.1, from coordinate 69,498,655 downwards.
AGAGAAAATTATCGACTGAGAAACCATTGGTTTGATAATTGTGTACCTAATGAACCTAAACTAATCGAGAATCCATGAGAATTGATGCTTGATTTGATTTAGGCATTTAAGTTGTGATACTTCGATTATCGGTTTTAAAATAACCAGTTAAGGAAGAAGTGCTTGATTGATGCATGAATTGAGAAATTGCTAGTTTTGTATAATTTCATGATTATTTATCCATTAGATTAGATAGTAGATCAGTTAAATTGCATTCTCAAATTTGGATTCGCTTAGCATATCTTGAGGGAATATAACTCAGTAGATCAACCTAGTCTCTATGGGATCGACCTTGATTTGCTACAACGCCACCGTGCGCTTGCAGGCCTATCAAGTTTTTAGCGTCGTTGCCAGGAACTAGTGTCGAATATTGGGTTTTTCTTGATAGGTTTGACTAAGCATTTTGTTTTTCTTTAAAATTGAAAATAAAATAAAATAAAATAAAATAAAATTTGAGAAACAACAATGTCAATTTTTTATTGCCCCCAATTCGAGCTTGAACTATTTTGGATGTATTTTAAGCGTTTAAATACTTTTCTTGCTCAATGTTGTTGTTGTGTGAGTAAATGGGAAATTTCGACCGTTGTTGATAAGGGTGTTAATAGTGAAACCCGAGCCCTTTTAGAGTTTTAGGGTTTTCATGGTAAAAATTTTGATGATGCATGTTATTTGCTTGAGTGGATTGCTTGGGATTCATTTGAACTTGAGAAGGCTAGCTGCGTTTCTGGATATTCATTTTCTGGTCATTGTGCGTTTTATGCAGATCTTATTATGCTCCTTTTTGGTGTGATTTCTATAATTCTTCTGACCATGATATAAATTTGTGTCCTTATTATGCTTGCTGTGCTCATCCTAATTTTGTATTACCTTGGGACAATGCTGATGTTGTCCTGACCTTACATGCTTCGTCCTTTCCTTTATCTCAGTTCACGGGGCTTGAGGTGAGTGAGCCTTTTGGGGCTGTTGCTAGGTTTAGTGTCGTTGATGCATGTTTTAAGTCAGAAGATACTGTTGATACGGTGCATGATCTAGTTGAGACTCCCTTGGGGGGGTCACGTGATGTATTTATGCATGAGGAGTCTCCTAGCCTTGATTTTGATAATGTTGTTCTCCCCAATCCTCTTGATCATTCCCATGTTTCACCTATGTATTTACAACCCTCTCATTCCCCTGAGTATTATATCGATGTGCCCATGGATAATTCTATGACTTGCGATACTAATTTAGGTTGTGAGGATAACATGCTCAACATGCTTGGTGGGAATGTTGATAATTTTCTTTCCCTAGGATACTTGTGTGGGTATAATGCCTCTCTTGAGCCCTATTGCATATTCCTAGTGGATGAACCTAGAAAAATCATGTGGAACACTTTCTTTGCGTTCTCTTTTGATTTTTCTATGGCTTTTGCTTTGTTTAAGAGAGCACTAATTTTCTTTGCTGTGATTATTTTCATGTTCTCTTATTGCCACACTTGGAAACTCTATGATGAGGAGTTTGACAAGCTTCTGCGTACCTTGATGATGTCTACTTTCATGGGTCGAGTCTTGACATCGTGATGGAGTGGCTGATGCTCCCTGTGCCCTGGTTATTACGAAGCTGTATAGCTTAGGTGCACTCTGCACCTAACCTGGTGAGATTGTTTTCTTTTTTTCCCTTTCTCTAAGTTTTCTTTCATTTGAATATTGATGCTTTATCTAAGCATGGGGGAAGGGTAGCTTCATGTTTTTCATTTTGGCTATTCGTTTGCATACCTTTTAGAGCATATAGCTTTAGGTTTCTTTTGCTCGCATTAGTGTGTTACATTTAGTTGCATTTAGGTTTGCATATAGGATTGTTTGAAGGGATGGTGTGGATTGGTTTGAGATAACCTCCAACGATGCTTTTGTTTAGGCAAGATAGCTTTCATGAGTTTGAATAGCTTTTGATGTGTAATCCCTTTTGGTGCAAAATTTTTTGAAGGTTTTGTCAATATTTCTTGTTTTGATCCTTGTCTTGATGGAGAAGTTTGTTATCCCTAGGAGTCTTTAGCACTAATGCTTGTACATGGAGTCATTTTATGAGCTTAATTGAGACTTTAGTAGATATGCCGTGAGATTTTGAGCCTTATTTGGACTAATTCATTATGTTTAGTCTCATGTTTCTTTCATGTGTGTGACTCTTCCATGTGGTATCTCTAGAACTTGCCTTCACTCTTGTTCAAAACCACATTAGCATGTGCATAGTTGATGATATGATAGAGGTATTTCTTTCTTTTAGATATTTTAGGCACATAGCCAAATAGTCTACCCTTGTACTACATGTTTATTCCCCTTTGTTAGCCTCTTTGAGCTTCTTTCCATCTTTGTTGTGATCCCTTCATATTAGCCCTTAGCCAAACACATATTCCTACCTTTAAGCCAAGTCTATAGAGCATCACTTCATCTATGTAGTGGGTGGTTTTGGGGATAATTGAGTTTTAAGGTGGCTTTGGTATGTTGGTTTGTTGAAGGATTGATGATATTGAGCATTTGCTTTGGTTTCCTCTTATTTGGGTTGTGTGTATATATGTGTTCGGTTGTGAGTTGATAATTAGTGAGCCTATGCCTTTTAATAAATGCAATTTTCATTTCATTTCCCCAAAACAAAAAACAATAAGGAAAAAAGAAAAAAAGTTATGTCGAAGAAAAAGAAAAAAAGGTCATTTTGCGAAAAAGAAAACGAAAAAGACAAAAAAAAAACCAGAAAAAACTCCGTGATTGGCATTGGATATGTACATAGCTTGTATTCCTTCTTAGTGAACTCATTTCCTACATGGTTCATTAGGCTATGTTCATTGCATGTTGAGGTTTGGAGTATTGGTGAACTTCAAGGTTTCTTAGTGCTTTGATTGGTTGCTCCCTAGTCACTTGTCTAAGTAGCTCCACAGTTGTCTGAAATGCATTTGCCCACTCATTTTCCTCAACCCTTCTAACCCATATTACCACTCGAATAAAGTTCTCTTGATTGTCTTGTGCCTAATGTATTTTAGTGGTGGAGAATTTGAGAGCTTTGTCAAGCATATGGTAGATTGCATCTTTGGAATGAGTCTTGAGTGAACCTATACTATATTTCAAACACATGAGTAGGAGTGTTCCACATTTCCCAAAGTGAGTTTTTATCGGTCCATTTGGCTCTAGTCAATTTCATGTGCTTACATGATATGCTTTGTGGTTTTTTGGGGGTGATCAAGGTTGTTCCGTTTTGAGTCCTAGTTGCATTTCCACTTGTCGGTTTTCTATAGTGTTTGCCTGAGGACAAGCAATGTTTTAAGCATAGAGGAGTTTGATAAGTGCTTAAAGGGTATATCATTTTAGGGTCATTTTGCTGCATTTTTAAGAAAAATTATATGCTTTATGGGATAATTTTTACTTCTTTTCCTATTTTACGATCGGGTATGGGTTTTTTTTTTTGTGTTTGCAGCCTTAGTTGAGTGTATTTTGACTGCCCATGGATGCCCTTGAGTTGCCATGCTCGTGGAAAGAAAGCAGAACAGAAGAATGTCGAGCCATAACTGACCACAGTCGGCCCGTGGTGAAAGCCACGGTTCGTGGTGACGTCTTTCCTGCGAGGCTGTTTGTTTTCTTACGACTTTTCAACTTCCAAGCAGTTTTTAATGCCATTTATTGACGTGGCTGCTCGGCTTCCAACAGCTTTGCTATAAAAGGGGGCTCTCATCCTCATTTCAACACACATCCCATCTCCATATCCCATTCCATTCCATTCCTTTTTCTCTCTTCAAGTAGATTAGGATTTTAGATTAGAGGGAGAGAGAGATAGAGTTAAAGTGAAGATTTGCAAGGATTCCATCTCAGGTTTGCACGACGGTTCAAGCACGATATTGGTTGAGTATCTCTTTTCTCTTCTCTTCTCCTCTCTTTTCTAAATTAGATTTATGTTTTGTAGTTTTGATTATGACTTTGTTTTGATTTTGGATTTATGCAAATACTAGTTAAATTCTTGATTTGTTGTTCATCTCTTTGAGTATTTTGAAATTGTTGGATTGTTTTATTGTATCCTAGAAGTTTATTGTCTTGTGAGAAACTTGATCACTTTCTTGCATGTTATGGGTACTTGGATGAAGGACTGAAATGTGAAATCTCTAATACCGGAATCCTAGGATTTGACTTGATTGTGTGATGCCTTAAGAGAGAATTACCGACTGAGAAACCATTGATTTGATAATCATGTACCTAATGAACCTAAACTAATCGAGAATCCATGAGAATTGATGATTGATTTGATTTAGTTATTTCAGTTGTGATACTTCAATTATCTATTTTAAAACAACCAGTTAAGGAAGAAGTACTTGATTGATACATGAATTGAGAAATTGCTAGTTTTGTATAATTCCATGACTATTGATCCATTAGATTAGATAGTGATTAGTTAAATTTCATTCTCAAATTTGGATTTGCTTAGCCTATGTTGAGGGAATATAACTTAGTAGATGAACCTAGTTTCTGTGGGATTGGTCTTGATTTGCTACAACGCCGCCGTACGCTTGCGGGCCTATTAGATATGTTCTTAAAAGAGAAAGAACTGGAAATATAGAACATTGTCAACAAAGAGATTATATTCCAATAACATTCAAGAAAGTTAAAAAAGGAGAAGAGATGATCCTAAATGTACAAGAAGAATTCACATAAGAAGGGAGGACCGAAGTTCAGGGAAAGCACAAAATCCCTGAACATCATTCTTTATGCAATTGTTTCTGGTGAATTCAATAGTGTCTTTGCATGTGAGGCTACCAAGCTGATGTGGACACTCTTGTCACCACATATGAAGGAACCAATCAAGTTAGAGAAACCAAGATAAACATTTATGTTCATCAATAAGAACTTTTCAAAATACAACCAGATGAGGCATTGAAGGAGACGTACACATGGCTCATAAAGACTATCAACAATCTCGAATCTCCAGAAGAACTTACTTAAGTGAAGAAATGATTGGGAAGATACTCATATACCTTCCCATATCTAAGTGGGGGCCGAATGGAATAGCCATTGAGAAAACATGAAATCTCAAGACTCTTGAACTTGATGATTTATTGGGAAAATCACTTTATTATGAAATTTATCTCCATGAAGAATCAGAGAACTTGCCCTAGAAGAAGGCTAATGTGAAGTTTATCAAGGATAACTCTAATAATCAAGACCAATCCTTTAATATCGAGGATGAAACAATGGCTATAATTGTAAGGAAATTCAAGAAGTTCCTAAAGAAACATAACTTTGATTACAAAAGTTGACTAGAGGAAGCTCCTCAAAGCCTAAAGGTACCAAATCTCATCCTCAAAACTCTGACTCTAACAATACTTGCGTTGGTTATGGTTAGTTAGGGAATAAAATAAGGGGTTATTTTATCCTTAACAAATCAACTGTAGATAAAGAAGCCAACAGGAAGAGAGAAAAGGGTAATGGTAGTTGTATGTAGTGATAGTGTCCATAGTAATGATGAAGAAGAAAATGATGAAGTAGCTAGTCTCCATCTTATGGTAAGCTAATCATAAGACTCAAATTCAGAAGAATATAATCGAGAAGGACTATAATGACTGAGAAAATTAAGATGGAATTGCTGAGAAAGTAGATGGAAGTGTCATCATTGGAAGAGGTAGAACTTAAACCTCAAACTCTTTCAAAAGATTTTCATATGAAACTTATCATGTATAGGATGAACAATGAGCTCTCCCATCAAGCCAAAGTTAAGTTCTTTTATAAACAAGTTAAGTACGTAGAACAAGAAAAACAAATTTAAAGAAATCTAAAAACTTCATGGATTGGAAGTCTATGAAGAGCTCTCAACAATACTTCGGGACTATAAAAAGAGATTGATGGTTTAAAAGGTATTTGGATGCTACCTCAAATGAACAAACTACTTCTATGACCTTTGTGAACATTGTTTGAAAAAAGGTCTGTGTTGCTGGGGATGAGGTGAAAGATGAAAAAAGAGAATGAAAATGTTTGAAAACTTTCTCGAATTCTCCACTGGATAAGAAGACTTAAAAAGATTGATTGTTTCTCAACGTGCATCCTTTAATGAAGAATGTCTCAATTTTAATTTATTAAATGGAAAAAGAGTTTACAGGAACTTCTTTTTGAAGAATAGCACACGAGATCTCCAGAGTTAGTGAGATTGGAAACTTAGGAATCTTCATAGAGATCAATAAACTTTTTCAGAAGAGTGAAGAGACACCATGACTATTCTAAGGGATATCATAGAGTTATTGAGTTCAAAAGAGGCTAGAATCACTCTGGATATCACAAAGGATATCTTAAGAACCTTAACTTTGAAAGGACTTAAAGGAATCCTAGATATCCAAGAGTATATCATGAAGGGCTCAACTTTAGAGTAGCTTATCACAACTTTAAGTATCACAGTGGTTATTCTGAGATAGGTGTTAGAATTATAGACATCATAGAAGTGCTCGTGGTCACTCTACCTATAAAAGGTGGAGCAACTTCAATGCTTCATATGGAAGAACATGAGAACAACAATCTCGGGTGCTAAGGAAGATATTGAAATTAACTCTCTAACTTGGGGTTCAACTTTGAGTCAGAGGCTATAGAAGGGCTTGATTCTTCTTTTTGTAGATTTACTTGAAAATAAAAGATAACATTTGCTATGTAGACAATGGTTGCTCTAAACACATAATAAGAAATGCATCATTCTTCATAGAAATCCAAATGAAGGATGAAGCAAGAACGAAATGTCACATCTGGAGACAAAAACATAGGTTAAATTATTAGTAGTGGTAGTATTGATAAAAACTCCTTAACTTCTCTTGATAATGTGTTAATTAAAGGTCTAAAGTTTAGTTTATTCAGTGTGTCTAAATGTGTGACAAAGAAAGTAAAGCGATATTTGCTTCATCACAATGAAATGTTATCACCTTTTACACCAAAAAGTCTCACTTGGCGGATATAGAATTAGTGATACATATATTGTATGCTCATATAAAGTTAAGGTAAAGAATCTTACATATCTGAAGGTATATCATGATGAATGTTGGCTTTAGTATATGAGTCTAGCTCATGTAAATGTACATACTATTGATGAATTTCTTAAAAATAAATAAGTTCGAGGACTAACGACGCATAAGTTCACCTAGGCTAGAGTTTGCAGTGCATGTGCCATAGGTAAGCATGTTAGAGCATATTTTAGATCAATTAAACATAAATCGACCCTAATTACCCCTTGAAGTATTACACATGGACTTGTGTGGTCATATTACCATCTGAAGTCTTGGTGGAAGCAAGCATGTTTTTATTATTGTTAATAATTATTCTGGGTATACAAAGGCTATATTCATAATAGACAAGAGTAAAACATTCATGGAGTTGGTTAGACTAATCAAGCAAGTACATGTATTGAAGGTTCTGATAATTACTACTATTAGAAATGATCATAGAAGTGAGTTTGATAAGAAAGAATAAATTTATTATTGTGAGAAACATGCCATACCCTATAGCTTTGTAGCTCCAACGACATCAGTATAGAATAAAGTGGTTGAAACAAAGAACATACCCTTTAAGATGTGTCAAGGACCGTTATATGTGATGATGATCTTCCAAAGTCTTTTTAGGTTGAAGCAGTGAGCATAACAAACTATATTCTTAACAAGCACTTGATCAGACCAATTCTGCAGAAAACTCCTCATGAGCACTTCGAGAGAAAGAATCTAAATGTGTATGTAAACATTCTAAGGTGCCCTAGGACTCAAACTGACTGCATATTTCATGATACATACATAAGAACCAAACGACGATACCTACTTTTCCTTATTGGTGACAAAATAGTGGATTCCTAGATCCTTAAAGCTAGTACTATATAAAATAATTATAGAAAATTATTTTAATTTTTTTTGACTTTCCTTTGCCCAAAAGCTTGAAAATCTAAGAAAGCGTATTGCACGAGTAAAAAACATGTTTTTAGTAGAAGTTGCAAGTGTGGGAGCTCAATCTTAGGACCTCACAGTTACAATAGCTAGAGATAGACTAGTGAGGTGGCGCATTGCTTGACAGTCAAGCTTTTCAATTCAAATATTTTTTACCTAAAGTAGGCCTAGGCCCAACTTCACGTCAAAATATGGCATATTAGTATGAAACTTAACATTGCATAGAATACTTTGCATTTCTATATTCTCTTGTTTAACCATAGTAGCGGCCATTGTTGATCAAGAAATGTCAATAGGCAAATGTACGTCCTTATCATTGATCGTACCTTTACCCTTGGACTCAACTCTTAGTTAGTAGCCTTGGAGTTAAGCCAATCCTCCGTAGAGGGTGGGGAGATTGTTTTTTATAAATATTTTCTCAAAGGTTTTCATGTTTAACTTAAAATGTAGTGGCAACCCAACTCAATATTGCAAAGCTCAAACCTTGATAAAACAAACTTGAAATAACAATCGCTCATGCAAGAGGGTTGCGAGCATTGAATTGTGACTCCATTGATGATGTTTAAGAGGGTGAGAATTGAAAGGTTTACAATTGAGCAGTGACCTTTGAAAAATTCAACAATATTTTTGTTAGACATCTTGCATTACACTGGAATTCATACCAATGCCATAAAATTGACCCCTTCCATTAACACACATAGGATTTTGAATATTCATCTTCAGCTCCAGGATTGCCTTCGATATCCTATTCATCCCATTCAGTCGGGCAACGCCTTCAAATGTCATTCCTCTTGCAGCATTCTTCCCTAGCGACCCCTAGGAAGAACCAAGCATCATCTAAACCTATCTGGCACTAATAAGGAAGACCACATCTCTAGTCACAATCCTCTTTTTAACCGAAATCCTAAGCGTAACTCAACCATTATCAAATCTAGGACCAATATTAAGAAATCTTTCAATGTCCATGCTCGATTACATCTTTCCTTGATGATAGCTTCTTGTAATTGTGTTTGTTTCTAGTGACCTAGCTAGGTCATTCCTTGCTAGTCCAAAAAGATGGCCCCAATGATTAGGCAACTCCATTTTTTCCAAAATTTTAACCCCCTTTTTTGGATTGTTTTGCACTTAGGAAAGTGAGACAGGCCCACCTTGGGGGCAAAATAGCATAGGAAGGCTCATCAAATTATAAAAACTAGTCTAGTTTGGTATATATCCATGTCTAATGATGGTATTTATTCTAATGCAGATAAACTTTTAGCCCAATTGGGGGCAAATTTGGCGCTAAATTGAAAATAAAACAAAATTTCCAACAGACAAAGGTCATTATTAACCTAACCAAAGCAGTGGAGACAGTTATGCAAAGTCAGTCAATGATGACTCAAATCCAATTAAAGAAAAAGTTAAAACACTTCAGCAATTACTCAGGATTTCAAACCTATTAAAAAACCATCTAATCGACAACACCCATTCATGCCATCCAATAAAAGAAAATTGCTACCTAAGTTCCCAAAAGTCTTAAATTTACAAGCACAGGTGACCCTGCTTCCTACTTAAGGAATTTCACTAATTTCATGGGCCTAAAAGGAATTGAAGAACTTTTTCCTGAGATTTTCTCCTTAACTGTAGGAGAAACTGTTGGAAATTGCTATCAATCCCTTGATCCACAAATGATCAATACATGGGAAAGTATGACAAAAGAATTTTTATCCTAATTTTCCTTACAACATTGAACTCCCTCATTCCATTTGAAATCTTGAACTACTTAAACAAGGAAAGTAAGAGAGCTTTAAAGGCGGTCTTAATAATTAATAGGCTTGAAGTAAAAGAATAGATTCACATGATCATAAAGAATTTGAAACCCTCTTATTACTATTCTTGGAACCTTTGCACAACTACTACAAGTTGGCATGCAAATAGAAGAGGACATGTAGAGAAACTTAAAGCTCAATCACAATAATAACAAAGACTGTTATAATAGAGATGAGAAGGTTGCTATATCCTCTAACTGTAAGACCCGCCTACCTACCTTCGTTATTTTTATGATAAATTGTCTGTATTACTTTTTTATGTTATAAAATCGTATTTTTAGTAACTACATGAGTTAAATGATTATCAATGTACTTTCGAGAGTTATAATTTTATTAAAAGAATTATTATTGCTATTATTGATTTTAAAGTTAATTCGTGTCATTTATGCTTTTAAATTATATCCATAGTTTAATTTAGTTGTTATTCGACTCATTCAGTCGTTTCCCGAATGCTATTAGGTTTTCAACCTTAGAATTAGTTTGTGGTTTATTGAATCGAACCTAGACGTATTTGGGAACGAAAGATCGATGAGCGATTGTTTAGAATAAGAGGTTCGAGATTGGACTGACGATTTTAGTTGACTGAGCTTTTAAACCCAAAAAAAAAGAAGAAAAGAAAAGGGAAAATAAGGGGGCCAAGCCCCTTCTCTTTCTCAGCAAAAAAAACACGCAGGAGGAGGGGGGGGGGGTTCTCCACCCAGCCCCACGCGAACCACCACAGCACGCAGCAAGAGAGAGAAGAGAGGTTGGAGGGAGGCTGACCGGTGACGGCGACGACGACGGCGGAGGACCGGCAAGTCGGGCACCGGCCGACCACCGCGGTTCCACGACAGAGAGAGAGATGGAGCGAAAGAGTGAGAGATCGAGTGAGGCTGAGGGTTAGGGTTTGAAACCCAAATGCACCGCCATCACCACCGCGATTGACGACGTTGAGGGTGGTTCCGGTGACCTCGAGGATGACACGCACAGCCGCAGAACCGGACTTCAAAGGGGTTGATTCATGTCTGAGCTTGGGGTTGAATTGGGGTTCGATTTTGCGTGGGTTAGGCACGAATTGGGTCTGTTCGTGCGGTCAAGGAGCGAGGAGTCAGAGAAGGGAGTTTTCAAGTACCTAAGGTCGAGCCTAAAGCCCTTCGAACGAATCCCTAGCTTGGAATCGAGGTGGGTGTTCCTCGCCTCCTAAATTAGTATTAATTTCGAAATCGTTTTAAGCTTTAAGTTGCGATGCATGCTAAGTTTAGTTAGTTTATACCTGAAAATGACATCGAATCGTTAAATGTTAGTTTAGTTGATTAAAATAAGAAAATGACTTGAATCGATACATGTTAATCTAGTTAGTCGATGCCTGAGATGTTGATTCGAAGTTAATTTAACGTGTTTAGCATCGATTCAAGTTAATTAGTTGATGCATGAAAAAGAATTAAAAACGAAGTTGATTCGATATATTTAGCGTTGATTCGAGTAATTAGCGATTCTTGAAAATGGATTAATTTTTAAAGTTATAAAGGCATAGTTAGCTTGAATACGACTCAAGTAAGCTAAGGTTTAAAGAGAATCGAAAACGAAGTTGATTTGATATATTTAGCGTTGATTCGAGTAATTAGCGATTCCTGAAAATGGACTACTTTTGAAGTTATAAAGGCATAGTTGGTTTAAATATGACTAAAGTGTGCTAAGGCCTGAAAAGGAATCGAAAACGAAGTTGTTTTGATATGCTTAGCCCTGATTCGAATAATTAGCGATTTATGAATAAGATAACAAGGTTAACAAAATTAGTCGTATTCGAAATAACCTAAGAATGTTTTAATCGATACATGGTTAGCTGAATAGTTATGCTTGAAAATGACATGTTTAGTTAATTTGTTATGTTCTAAAAACGGCATGTTGGTTATGGTAATGACATGTTTAGTTGACTTAATACGCCTTGAAAATGGCATGTTTAGTAGGCTAGTTAAGCGTTATTTCAAGTTAAGGCAATATGGATGTATATGTATATGTGGCTGAAAGGTGCTGTTTGCACAGGTAAGAGCCTAATCCTCCTCCTTTTTAATAAGTCCTTGTGATAACATGTTATGGAAAATAAATTGATGAAATGAGCTAGTAGTCGGTTGGTTCGAGGATAACATCATGAGCGTTTGAGGTCTTGTGTGTATGGTAAAAGTGAGGAGGGAGACTGGGTTGTGAATTACCGCAATCGTGTGGATTGCGAGGCCATGTGTGGCTTATTGTGTTGAACTGATGTGATTGATATGAAGTGCTTAAATGTGATATATGTGATGTATGTGCTTAAATGCTTAAATTGCTTTATATGCATAAGAGTGAGTTTTTTTCAAAGAAAGATTTCATGTTTTGAAATGATAGTAGCCATAACTATTAATGCATGATGGCCTATTTTAATTAAATGAAAACAGTTTTGGGAGTGAACTCGCTTGAACGGGGGAATCCCTAAAGAGTTTTATAAAGGTGTGAGTTATACGTTGAATGATTTTACGATTTGAAACGCAAAGTTATAGCCGTTATGGCCGATACGCTTTAAGTGGCTAAGATAATGTGCTGCGGACAATATGATATGATATGAACGATGTTAACCTAGGGGATAAGTCCGGATAAACCCTAGAGGCCCTGATGAGGGCTGATGTAATGGTCCGATATGTTATATGTAGCCATCCCGGGAGTAAGAGCTTAAGCGTGAGCGTTAGGTCTCACTATGGGGTCGAGAATAGTTCTCACCCGATCAGCACCCTGTAATGATCTTATGCCAAAAGTATTTTCCTACCAAGATAAGAAAAGCAATTGGCCTATGCCATTTTATATGTTTTAAGGTTTTAAGGAAAGAGAATGTTTTACGGGCCCAAAGAGGCCAGTTGAATGAAATGTGAAAAGTTTATAAGGGTCAATATGCGACCGATATGAAAGAATATGAGCCGCAAGGGGCTAAGAGAAGGGTTTTTATGGGCCTCAAGAGGCTAAATGAAATGTTTTCAAAGAAAGGAAAGAAAGTTTTCTTGTATGTTCTATGCTTATCTTATAAATGATAATGAAATGCTAAGTAAGATGTGATTACGAAAAAGAAGGCCTTATGAGCATGTTTTATGCATAACCTATGACTGAGACTTGGCATCTGTGTATGTGTTAAGCATATCATATGAATACGAAATGAAATCTCTTTTAAAAAGGGCAATAGCCTCAGGAGGATAAGGAAATGTTTTCAATAAAAGAAAAGAACGTACTGAATGAATGCTTTATGACGTGATTCCTAAGCATGTTGAAAGTGAAGTTATGTTTAGTAATGTCTTCATAGGAATTTTATGAATGCCTAATATGATATTAAAGTATGAATACGTGATATGTGACTAGTAAAGATATTATTTGCCTGCAACGGTTTTGGTTTTAAGGGGGTTGGGGGACACTCACTGAGCGTGTGGTTGCTCATCCCAGTACTCTTTCCCCTTTTCCCCCAGGTTTTCTTTATGACAGGAAGAAGTGGAGTCAGCTGGAATTGATTATTACTTGCAAGATGTCATTTGTGCCAACTTATGTGTTTAATGAAGTCATGTAAAGTATTTTTAGTTTATAAACGCTTGTAAACAGTATTCAAGGTTCATGTAATGCATTTTGGTTATGAGTCGCTCTGTATGGCTATATGAGCCAACCATCCAATCAGTTAGATGTCTTTTGATTGAAGTTGGTTATGTTTGGGATGTAAACCCCATACTCCGGTTGTGTGAACCGTTGAGTTGTATTTCTTACTGTTTCTGTATTAATGAACTATTCTGTTTGGTATACTCCGAGCGGGTGGCTCGTCGAGTTATGAACTCCGGCGTGTGGCCGTTGAGTTAGGTTTTAAATGTTTACGCTTCCGTTGATTTACAGGGACCTTTGTAAGGCGTTTAGCCTGGGAACGTTTAGTTTTCAGGGGAAATGCTGTCCGTTTCGTCCCAAAATTTAAGTAAGAAGTTAGGAAAACGTAACGCTTTCGGCCCTAGGGGCTGGGGGTGTTACACTAACACTAAAAAGGCCCATGCAATAGAGGCCTCGAGACCTCCTCGACCTAAGAGAACTTATACTCCCTTAGGCATGAAACCACTTGATACTTTCAAAGGACTAGAAATTCAAGGTATCCTAAAACCCATTAGGCCACTCACCTACCTTGCTAACAAAAGACATAAGGTTTAGCACCCAAATGCTTATTGGTATTACCATCATTGTTGTGGACATCCAACCAATAATTATTGTGCCCTAAAGAATTCAATCTAAGATATGATTGACAATGGAACCTTACAAGTTCCTAAACCAGACATTCAGATTATTCCATTTAGTAATGTCTTACACATCACCCTCAAAGACATAGACTTTTAACCATTTGGCCTCATCACTGATAAAGCCAATGGTATTTAGGGTGATGGGATAGAACATGCTTGAGTTAATCTAGTCATCCTTACACAAATGGCTCTAGTTAAGTGGGATGAACCCCTTAAAGAGGATGTCAACCACTTTACCTAATCAGGGAGAGTCTTTAATGTACATCATCTCACACAAGAGAACCCAAGTCTCTATTGACATTAACAAAGAGGAAATAGAGGCCCCACTTATAAAAATGGTCGAAAGGAATAAAGTTGACCTTATTATGTGGCTGCTCCTAACATCCTGTTTGGATCATAGGCAAGCACTTCTAAATGCCTTGGAAGAAATGCCAATTCCATTCGAAATCACACCTCAAGGGTTAGTGGGGTTCTTTAACATTGAAAGATCCCTAGCCATTATCACCTTTGGTGACATTGACCTACTAATTTGAAGGGGTTAATCATAATGAGACTCTTCACCTACTTGTTTCTTATAAGCACAAAGCATGTACCTATAACTCTAATCGACAATGGGTCATTACTTAACATATGCCACTTAAGATGACTAAAAATTAGGACCAATATAAGAAATCATGACCCGCATTATTCAGGGGTGGAGAGCATATGATAGCATGCATTGCGCCATTATATGGGCTATAGGCTTCAATAAAGTTGGGGGAGGAGTTGAGTGAAAGTGACATTCTAAGTAATTAATATCCCTACATCCTTCAATCTATTACTTGGACAACCTTTAGGCTCCATGATCTAAAGGTTGTGTCCTCCAACATACATAAAAAAAGTAAGAATGACAATCGAAGGAGTAGTAGGGACTATTAGTATAGGCTATATGATGGCCATTATTGAAAAGAAAGCCCCCATCCTAGAGGTAGAGCATGACCCCAAAAAAATGGTAATATGGGGTTTCACCTCTAAAGGGTTTGCCGCCATCAACACAAACGATCTTGCTTCTTTTAACTTTGACCCATACTCAAATGACTTAAATCTAAAAATCAATCCCATGATGAGGAAACTAGCCTCCCACTTGGTAAAAATCCTAAACCTTAGGTTGAGGGCTTGAAACTTAATTGGTTTACTTACATATTCTTGCTGGAGTACGAGCCCACCCTAAGACCACTTCATCTTACGATCGAAACGGATAAATAGATGAAACATCTTGCTAGCAAAGGAATATATGACTATAGATTCCTACCTTATGCGGTAACTCTAAGTGCACAATACCTTAGTGAAGATACGGCTAGCCCTTGCTATGGCTTCCTTGAACCACAATATGTTCCCCATATTAGGAAAACCTTGCTAGGCTTAGAGATATTCCATGATTATTCCTTTACAGAAGGAGAAAATACACTTGAAGCAAAAGTTCACAACAAACTAGCTAGCTAGCTAATGGGACAAACAATGCACTTAGTCTTCTCTTTGGATTTAAGAACGTTATGCCACAAGGATCGGACTAGGTCTTGGGCATCATTAAAAGAGGACTCAACCCTAATGAGTTGATAATCGGTAAAGTTGAAAGGTGATACTATAATGTCACCTGTACCACACTAAATAGCCTAAAGTAGATGAAGCTAATTACTGTTGGCGATGAATCCATGTCGTCCATTAAGCTTTCTTTTGGCTCTAGGATTAAGTTTAAATTTTTAGCTTATTTGGAGGATTTATCCCCCTCATTTTCTAATTTCCCCAAAAGGATCCCTAAGATTGTTGTAACTAAGGACCTCATTAATGTACTTCTTCTATCAATAATTTGACTTTTCCTCACTGTGAGCATGCACTTCTTTGTTTGTGTTGATAATAAAGATGACTTTCCTATAGAGCTAATTAAAACATTTCAAGAATAGGAAAACAACATTATAGTTTTACAAGCAACAACAACAATAACTACGGGAGAAAAAGACGAACCAAAGGAACTAAAGGTAGTAAAATCATTAAATCAAGAAGAAGTAGAACAATGCATTGAATTGCTGACAAAATCTAAACATGTTTTTCACATAGTAATACAAAAAGATGTCGAGAATAGGAAAGGAGATTGCCAAGTATAAAATCCCCTTATACCTCAAAGCTAAGTCAATCAAACAAAAACTTAGAAGAATGAAACTGGAATGGACTCTTAAGATAAAGAAGAAATTAAAAAATAGTTAATAAGGATTCCTTAGGCTCTTCAACTATCCAGAATAGGTCACTAACATCATTCTAGTACCTATGAAAGATGGCAGGATTAGAATGTGCATTGGCTTTAAAAACCTTTACAAAGATAGCCCAAATGATGACTTCCCTTGCCACACATGAACCTTCTCGCTGATGACACCATGGGGAATCAAGTTTTGTCCCACATGGATGGGTCATTATAATCAAATCAAAATGACTATAGCGGATCAAGAGAAGGCTACATTCATCGCACAACTACAATGTTATGCGATTCAGCATTATCAAATTTGGATCTATATATCAAAGCACTGCACAAACTCTCAATCATGATATGATGCATAAGGTGTTAGAGGTCTATGTGAATGACATGATCATCAAATCCAAAACATAAAGTCAGCACATCCTCCCTCCAAAAAAAATATTTGAAAGACTAAAAGAATACAACATGCATGTCAACCTACAAAAATACACCTTTGGGGTCATATTTAGAAAATTCTTAGGGTATGTGTTAAGCTTAAGAGGAATAGAGGCCCATCCCTCCAAGATTAAGGAAATCATGAAAGTTCCACCACATAGGAAAGAAAAAACATATATGAGGTTTTCTAGGT
Source organism: Selenicereus undatus (assembly GCA_017589665.1). NCBI lineage: Eukaryota > Viridiplantae > Streptophyta > Magnoliopsida > Caryophyllales > Cactaceae > Selenicereus > Selenicereus undatus. The sequence continues at coordinate 69,481,779 of JACYFF010031956.1, read as the reverse complement.
CGTGTTTAATACATTAGTCGATTCATTTTTAAATTGACAATGTCCGATGAATCCATATTAAGAAAGATAAAAAAGATACTCAAACCAAATGAGGTCCATTATGTTAGGAAGCCTTTGACAAGATTGAAGAATATATTTAGAGCCCAAAAGTGTTCGTCTAAGTATTTCAAATCACTTAGTTTTTCATCATTATCGAGATTATTTTTGGGTTTTAGTTGGTTTTTGTTTAATCTTACAGAAAATAATAATTTGATAAAACAATAGACGTGAAGATATGTTCCAAAAGTAAGAATTAATGGGCTAGAACTATCTTGGCCCAATCATGTTTTGATTCCAAAAAAAAGGAAGAAAAGGAACAGAAAAAGGGAAGTTGTGAATTAGAGAGGCCCAGTCCATGTGAACCAGTCCACCTTATCTAAACTCATTAGCCCACATATGGTGTAGTCAATACCCACAACTCCAGGTGAACACTTGAGTCCCTAAGTTGGGCCAGTTCTTATTTGCTTGACTTTTGTGGCCTAGCTTGCCTTGCGTGTGAGAGCAGCAGTAGCAGTTTCCATGTGCCCAGAATTTACCATCACATTTCCACAATCATGTCGGTGCCAAGTTTCATAAATATGCTAAAAGCTTGGAAAATAAGCAAGATGATCTTGGTTGGATTTTTCCATGGAAGATACGGTGGAGAACTATTGGGAAATAAAAATAATATGTTGGAATTAGGAAAGTAGGAAAATTGTTTGGCATTAGGAAACCTATGTAATGTAATTTGGAAAGTTCTTGAGTCTAGCATTTGTATGAGTAGGGATCTTGAGGTGCTGTATAAATCATTAGTTTCCTTCCCTCTTAGTCCTAGCATTAGTTTCTTGTAGTTTTAGAGGTTAATGTTATTTCAAAATTCTTTTCATATGAGTTATATATAATTATCTTAGTTTTAGTTTTATTACAAGTTTTTTAGTTCTAGTTTTAGTTCAAGTTTTGTAATTTCAATTTTGGTTTAGTTTTTATCTATCCAAAAATTCTCTCATTCAAAGATTCAATTTTTACTGTTCCCATGGGTTCATAGTGGATGTTGAATACCCGTGATTGACATTCATCAATGATTTAATATTCCTTATTAACTTTAAGCAGTTATAGTAATCTCTTCTTTCTCCATTGTCTCTCGATTAATTATAATTTTATCGCTTTCTTAGTCTTTGTTATAATTTTTAAAACAGTTGATAGCTTTAATCATTTTTAAGTTAGATTTAAATTTTGTAGGTTGAATGATTATGTATTGCCTATTCCTTGCTTTCAATTTAAATAATATGGGCTAGTTTTTAGTTGTAGTGACCTAGGTTCGCGGGGTGGATTCGACCCTCAAGTACTATGATTAACAACCTTACGCTTACGGTATTTTACTCTTCCTTTTTGAATTGTACAAATTTTTGACGCATGTCAGGGACAATGGTTTGAGTTTATGTCGCTAGTTTTTCTAGTCTATTTATTTATCTTATTAGTTTGATGATCTCTATTAGGGGATCAGTCTCACAATTATTTTTGTTTGCATAAGTTACTTAGGTAATTTGATTTATATTTCATAAACTTCCTTTAGCTTGCTTTTCTTGTTTAAGAAAAATAAAAACATTCATAATTAACTAAAAATTCAAAAGAAATTAAAATTTCCAAAAAATTTTAAAAAAAGGTTTTTATACTAGAATAGCTTTCTTTAATTCTAATTTTTCATGCTTAGTTTCTTAATTGCTTAGTTTAGAATTTGTAATATGTGTTTTTGAATCATTTTGGTTGATTGAAAAACCCCCCACCAAAAAAAATTATTAGGAAATGCTATTTTCCATTAGCTTCAATATGAGCATGAACTCTTTTGGAAATGTTTTTGTAGCCTTAATGATTTTTGTGCTCAACTTACGGAGCAAAATTTTGAAAATGAAAATTTTGTTAGGTTGTTAATGTGGGAGTGAATGGGGAGAACCAAGCTATTTTGGACTCAATCTATTTCCTTTCAAGATAAAGCTTAGTATTTGCCAGATCATTTGCATTAGGACAGTTACGAATATGGAAAAGCTAGAGAGAATTTAGGGTGCCCTGGTGATGATCCATTTGTTTTTCATGATTGTTCTTATTCATATGATCACCATAGGGACTGATATACTCATCCATATTAATTTCCCCCTAATTGTGTTCCTACGTGGTGTGATTACTACCACTCGTTTGGCCATGATAGTAATAATTATCTCCATAACATGCTTGATGCTTATTTTATAAACCTTGAAGTGATGATGAATGATGCAACTAATAAAATGATTGAGGCTGTGAAGGAGAACATGCTTCCATGTTTTAATCAATTAAGAGAGGGAGATAATGGGCATGAGTCTAACTGCAGTCTAAGACCTCCAAGATATGAGATTAGTTTTGATGATGACTTTGATACACTATTTCCCCTAGGTTCAAGTCTCCAATTGATGCAGCTTTTACCAACCTCACGGGAAAGATTGGCGTCCCAATGTCGTCGTTGTCCAGCATTTTATCTAAGACTAGCACCCTTAGAGATGTCACTGATAATGTCATATCTGGCCCACCGATTCCTTTTGCTCAACGTTATGAGCTTGAGGAGGGTAAAGAATTTGAGGTAATGATAGTACTTATGTTGATAAAGGGAACAACTAGTATGAGAACATTTCCCGGCATAATGATTGTCAAGAGTCAGAAGATATTATTTTCGAGGAGTCATATATGGAGCACCAGATTGATGTAAGCTCTTCTAGTTTAGAGTTAATGGATCCCAGTTAGGTTTGTTGAGCTTATCCCTACCCCATTACATTTAACCCATTCTACCTCCGTCAATTGTGACCACTTCTTGGATGCTTCTAAATTCCCTATTTTTGGCGTTCTTGATCATGAGGTTGTTGCTGATGATTGTGATCAGACATTTGATCATGTTGAGATTATAGTACTTGAGGACCCAGGTGATGATTTAGGATATGTAGAGCCCCGTGCTTTCATGACAATTGTGATATTTTGAGGCGATTGTCATATTCTTCCCTAACATGTGTAGTCACATATATTGCTAATGATTGGGCTCATAATTGGACAAGTTCAAATGGGCCTGATTTGTGTAGACATGCGCTTGAATTTTTATTTTTCTTATGCCCACTTTTCTGAGATGTATTCTAAGTATTTGACTAGCTGCCGAGAGCTTTGATGGGGTTTGATATGAGGCTATAACTTGAGGCTGATGTGGAGTGTCTGATGCTGCACGAGCCACCCAATGATTTCTGATGGGTGAAGGGTAGTACATACCCCGACACCTAAGTTTTGCTTGTCCTCGAGTAAAACAAAAGTAAAACTCCTAGAAAAAATAAAATCATAACTGACTTTCGCAGGAATCACGGTTGCACTTATCATGTGCAATAAGCCCTTTAAACCCCTAGGTTATCCCTAGTGGACGAGGAATGTCTCGTGAGGGTTTGCAGAAGATATACCCACAAAATCTATAAAAGTAAACAAAAAAATAGAAAATCGAAAATCTTTTTGTTTTTTTTATAAAAACTTATATATACAACAACAGGGAAAAATATATACACATTCTAATCAACCACATCACTCAAGTAACCAAAGCATTAGATCACATATAAAAGCAGTGTACACATCAAGAAATTTTTAATCCCCAATGATGACATCTATAGACAATCTTTCACCCTAATTAAGAATTATGTACAAGCTCGACTGGTAGAACCCCAGTTTAGTGAAATGTGGAACACTCCCACTCATGTGTTTAAAATATAACAAGGTTCAATCAATTCTCTTCCAATCAAACAAACTACTATAGGCTTGCAATATGTAAAATAATAATCAAGAAGACTTTTCAAGGTTGTAATGAGGCTAAGGGTAAAGGTAAGAGAGGGACAAATGATTTGGGAAATAAGGAGCTAAAAGCCATAGCTAATGGGCAACCAATACTTATACCAATTATAATAAGCACACACTCTCTCAAACACAAAATAAGAACACACCCCAATTAAATTGACCATTAGAAATGAGTCATTGAGTATACATAATGATACATCCATGCCAAACACTCTTACTCACAACTCTTTTTGGATTTTTTTTTTCTTTGAAATTTTTTGAGATTTTTTCAACGTTTATTTTCATTTTTCCTTGGAAACTTTTTCCATTTTTTTCTTATTTTTTCTTATTTTTTATTTTTTCTTGTCTTTTTTTTCTTTTTTTTCGAGGAGAAAATGAATGAATGACATATACAAGAGCAATATAACTCAATCTCCAAATAGCTACCATGATACATGCCATATATACCAAAATCAACCACCAAATTCATAAAATACACAAAAGTTTCCCTCCAAATAATAAAGTGTCGCTTCATTAGCCTTGGCTTAGGTATAGGAATTGTGTTTAGGCCAAGGCTAAAATAAAGGGTCAGAACAGAAATGTCAAGGCACAAAAGGGCCAACAAAGGGGTAAAACATTCAAACATGGGTGACACTTTGGCTATGTAGCTCACAAAACAAAAGAATGCCTCTATCATATTAGTATTATGCACATGCTAAATGTGATTTCAAAGAGAATCAAAGCAAGTTCTAGAGATGTAACTATGGAAGAGACACACATGAAAGAAAAATAAGACTAAAAATAATAAATCAGTCTATATGGCTCAAAATCTCATGGGTTCATCTACCATAGTCAACCTTGCTTAGAATTAATATCGGGGGTTACAATCGTATACAAATATCGCACTTTAGGACTAAGTTCTATCAATGCACACCACATCTATATACAACCTAATACTAAGGTACAAAAAAGAGAACATAATCAATCAGAAAAGCACGTACATTCCCCAAAAACAAAACAAAAATCTGTTTGGATTTTCAAAAAAATTTCAGTTTTTTTTCCTTTTTTTGAATGTAGCTTCCCCAGCCCCACACCTAAATCAGACAATGTTCTCATTAGAAGTGAAAGGAAACACAAAGCAGAAAATAAAAACAAAGAAGAAAAACAAATATACAGAAGAAAAGAAAATCCAAAAGGGAGAAAATGATAAGAACCTAAAAATCAAAAGAAAATAATAAAATTAAAATAAAGCAGCAAATATATACAAAAGAAAGCAAATTAAAAAGATAAGCAAAAGAGGAGCGATTATACCAGGTCAGGTTTAAAGGTACACCCAAGCTATAGCCTCTTGAAATTCGCTGAGATAGAGGCTTATGGAGCATCAACCACTCTGTATCAAATTTAACATTGCTACTCAAATCAAACCCCATTAGAGCACGTAGCAGCTTATCAGACAAGCAAGAACAACTCTCAATAAAATTACGACGATGAAAATTGAAGAGTTGACGCCAAAAAGAGTACATCCATAACATCAACGCTGCACAGGTAAGGGTCCACTTCAACTTGTAAAATTGTTGGGCCCAATTAGAAAATAGATAGACATACTCATAACGAGCCATCTTATGGGTAATTCGCCTAGAAATTGTGTCACCATGAATGAGCGGTCTAGGAAAAATAGGGGGTCCATAGTCCACAAGTCTTATATGCCCAATATGCGCAAAGGTATGATCTAAATGAACATTGTTAGTGGCACTATTCTCATATTCAACAAATTCAGACTTGCGAGATTCAAAGGGGAGGGCAATAATAATGGGGTCAAAAGAGAAGGATTCATATTCAACATAAAAACCCTCATCAAAAATTTCATTGATATCAAACCCATATGAAAAAGATTCATATTCTATAGAAAGAATATCATCATCGAATTCCAAATTCGTGGGCCCAACTTCCTCCTCAGGTGGCTCTTGGAAACAAATAGGTTCTAACTCATTATGATGCTTGACTTCAGATGTGATGCTCATATCTAATTCAATAAAATTCTCAAGGTCTTCACCCTCTTGAAACTCACAAAAGTCATTCAAAGTGGTGGGTGGGTCAGTAGAAACTAGGACATCCTTAGTGACATCCTTATGTGAGCTAGTATGGGGTGCAAAGTTAGGTGATAGAGACATAGGGAGGTCACACTCTTGTTTTAGGCTAGGCAAAGGCATAACATCATGCAAATTGGGCCTAGCAAGATAGGAGGGCTCAAAATCATCATAAAAGGTTTAGGAGAGCCTGAACTAGAGTTAGGTCCATTATAATTCTTCCTACTTTGAGTGAAACAGTGAGAATATTCAGCAATTCTCTCATTCATAGTCTCTACCATTTTATCAGTCAATTCATTTATCATCTTTCCAAGACATGCACATGTAGCATCAACATAATCACAACATGGACAATTACAAGCATCATGATCAGAAGACTCACAGTAATCACACAAAACTGGAGGCACATAAGAGTAAGATGAATCTTGTGAATCTATAAAGTGATCCTGTTGATAAGGATTAGGATAAAACATAGACTCACCATGAATAGGATTTTCTAATGTCTTTCTAGATTGTTCAAACGCATAAGTGTCACAAGCTAGTTTTTCAAAAGAAATCCCACACCTCGTCTTGAGTTCTAGCTAATAAGCCCAGTACACCTCCAGGATAAATAGACTCAATATAACCCCAAGATTCAGCATTTAGACCCACAACGATGACCATGTAAAATTTCCATTTTTCAAAACTTTGATTCAATTGAGCACGGTAATCAGTAAGCCTAGACAAGTAACTCCAGAAAGGTTCATACTTAAATTGTGAGAAATTAAAAATTGGCATTGTTGAAACTTTTTTTTTTTAATTTTAAGAAATTTTTAATTTTTTTGGATTTTCAATTTTTTTCAATTTTTTAAAGGTTTTTTATATGTTATTGATAGAAAAACTAAAAGAAAAAAAACAATGACTCTAACACAACTAATTATAAACTAATGAATAAAACAAGACACTCCATTAATTAAGTGAATAAAACAAAATAAACTGACAAAAATAAAACTATGTTACAAAAAGAAAAGAAATACCTGAAAGACTTAAACAATAGGAAATGACCTAATGCAAAAAATAGAAAATAAGCACAAACACAAAGCACAAGCATCATTTCTTTTGATTTTTTTTTACAGACAAATACAAAAGAACAGAAAATAAACTAAACCTCAAACAAAAACAAAAAACAGAAAGCACAACCTAAACTAAAACAAAATAGAAAATAAACTAAAACTTAAACAAGCCAAATCTAAAAAATAAAATTAAAACAGAAAATAGAACTCCTAAAATCAGAACTTTATACACAGTAAATTGAACACAATTGCAAGAAACATGAATCTATAATTTTTTTCGAATTTTTTCTATCCCGAAATTACGCAGAATATTGCAAACCGAGTATTAGTTCCAAAATGACTAGCTTAATTCGAAAATAAAAAATAATCTAACTAAATTACTAAAACTAAATAAAAACTCAATCAAAACCAAAAATCACAATTATAAAATTGAAACGAAAATGACTCAGTGACTCGACGCAATCAAATTTTACAAAACCATCCATGACAACGACGCCAAAAAATTATTGTGATTTTCCTCAAGTGCACGGTTTATCGTTGTTGTACTTGCGGGTGTCGTCCTTAGAAATGGATTATGCAATTAAGTCACAGAGTGACATGCTATTAGCATGAATTTGGAAGCTAATCAATAAACCAGTAATGTCTCTTGCCATTGCCAAAGCAAACTCGAATAATCTAGAGGAGGAAAACAAAGCTTGATACTCGAACAAAGACTTGCTGCCAAAGGCAAACTCGAATACTAAAATTGTTGTTCAAATTAAATGAAACCCAAGTTGATTGCACTGATTTTCAATGGCTAACAGCAGATCTGAAATTAGGAAAAAGAAAAAACCAACAACGAGAAGAAGTAAAAAATTGACATAAAACCTAAAACTATACCCCTCTATCTTGTTATTGTACTCCCTTTTTAAAACCAAAAAAAAATCATCACTAGCTCTTGAGTGCTTCCATTAAATCCTGAATTGAAGTCTTGCCTAAGATTTGTAACCGCCGAAATGATGGTAGTGATAAGAGTGGAGGGTAACGGCTAGGATTAATGGTGATCAATGGTGGGAATGAATGACATGATTAAATGGAGAGGGGGGAAGAGTGCTGAGAAAGGAGGGGGGCATGCGGACGAGTAGGCCGGCCCACTGAGGAAGAAAGGAAAGGAGTGGAAGGTGCGTGTGGGCTTCTGGTTGGGAGTGCGCCTGGCCGGGCCCAACAAGAGAGAAAAGCGGGATAAAGGAGGAGTGCAGGTGAGTGGACCATCGGATTGGGCCCGTGAGGCTTGCATTGGCTGGGCTGGGTATGGAGCTTCTCCTTGTTCCTTTCTTTTGCTTCCTCTTGATCCAACACCATTCTTTCTTGCCCTTTGCATCCAATTTGATCAATTTTTGCATTCTTGTTCCTAATTCCTAATAAACAATAAAAAATATATTAAAATCCAAATTTATTCATTAATTTTGAGCAAATATTAGATAATAAAGGGTATAAAATGTAATAATTTCAGGTTAAACACTTAAGTACATTTAGTATCAGAGTTCGCAACATGGTTCCTACTCTCTTGTATAACTTGTATGTTGAGTATTGTCTTTCTAGTCTTTGTCATTTTCTTTTGATTTTGTGTCTGTCAATCAGCTCTTTTCCCCACAATGCAGATATTGTGTGATTTTGGGGTGGGGAAGGGGAAGCTTTGCTTCAAAATTTTTGAAAAAAAAAAACAAAGAAAAGTGAAAAACTTTCTATTTTTATGTTGTTTTAGGGAATTTTACCATCTCTAATTGACTATAATCCCCTATGACTTAGTTAGGTAATATATGAGTACTATGTATATGATAAAACTTAGTCCGAAGTGTGACATTTCGTACCCTAGTTCTAAACCATCATTCCATTATAACTATTGAGTCCAATCTTTACTTTGTATATCACCATTGTGTTAGGGTCTTAGGCTTCGAAGATTGGTTCTTCCACTTGTTTTTTCTTTTATTTTCACATTTATTTAGCCAAAAAGTTGAAAAAAAAAATCAAGAAAAGGAAAAAGAACTAAAAAAAAGAAAAACTGAAACAATAGAGTCATAAAAAGTCTTAGAGTTACGAATGACAAGTATCCCTTTGAGGCATGCGCTATTGGGTACTACCCTTTGAGACAATACTGCTATTTGGAAAGCTTACTTCCTATGTTAATGAGTTACTAAAGTAGTCAACTAGGATTATGTTAGACCCTTGTAAGCTTAACTCCTGCGGTAATGGTACACTTTCACTAGCACTAGGATAGATTCACTATTTTAATGTATTGTGGGGTGAAAAGTTGTTGATTTGTCTTGAGGACCAAGAGTCTTGATGTCTACATTGTGCTTGTGTGTAATCTAATATTTAGGTTACATGGGTGATTTGTTGGTCAAGGGTGTATAGTTTTCCTTTACGTATATTTAAGTATCTTAGAAAATTTAAAAAGATTTTCAATTTTCCTTTCTCTTTTCTTTTTCATCTTCAAAGATTTTGCAGGTATATCTTTTGCAAACCCTCACGAGACTGCACTTGTTCATTAGTGGAAACCTAAGGGTTTAAAGGGCTTGTTACTTGTGTTAAGTAGAACCACGATTCCTGTGAAAATGAGTTAGGTGTCCAGGATAAAATTTTCTTTTCTCTTATTTTACTTGAGGATAAATAAAATTTGGTGTGGGAGTATTTGTTCGGACGCCAAAAGTGTCCATTTAAGTACTTCAAATCACATGGTTTTTAATCATGATTGATATTATTTTTGGGTTTTACTTTATTTTTGTTTAATTTTGCAGAAAATAATAATTTAATAAAATAACGGACGTGAAGAAGTGATTTGTAATGCAAGAATTAAGACATTTGGGCCAAAACCATCTTAAGCCAATCATGTTTTGATTTAAAAAAAACAACCAGAGAAAATGAATAGAAAAAGGGAGTCATGAATTAGCAAGACCCAATCAATGTGAATCAGTACTTCACCTTGTCTCATCTAGTTGCCCACAGGCTTAGCATTGAATGCCCAGAACTCTAGATCAACACTAGAGTCCCTCAGTTAGGCCAGCTCTTGTTTGAGTTTCATGGCCCTACTTGCCTTGTGTGTGAGAGTAGTAGTATTAGTTCCTATGTGCCCAAAATTTGCCATCAGATTTCCACGATCATGTCAGTGCCAATCTTCCTAATTATGCTAAAAGCTTGGAAAATAAGCAATGTGACCTTAATTGGATTTTTCCATGGAATAGGTGGTGGAAAACTATTGGGAAATGAAGATAATATATTGCAATTAGGAAAGTGGGGAAATTGTTTGGGCATTAGCAAACCTGTGTAATTTAGAAAGTTCCTGGGTCCAGCACTAGAATAAATAGGGACTTGGGGGTGCTACGCAAACATCAGTTTCTTTCCCTATTATCCCTAGCTCTAGTTTCTAGTAGTTTTAAAGGTTAATGTTATTTAAGAATTCTTTCTATATGAATTTTATACAATTATCTAAGTTTTAGTTTTATTTCAAGGCTTTTAGTCCTCATTTTAGTTCAAGTTTTGTAGTGTCAATTTTAATCTAATTTTTATCTCTCCCATAGTTTTCTCATTAAAGATTTCAATTTTCATATACCCTTGGGTTCATAGTAAAGGTTGAACACTCATGATTGACACTCATTGAAGATTTAATATTTCCGTGACTTTAAGAGGGTATAATAATCTCTTTCGTCTCCATTGTCGCTTGATTAATTATAATTTTATCACTTTCTTAGTAGTTGTGGTAATCTCATTAACCATTGCTAGTTTCGATTAAGTTTAGGTTAGACTTAAATTTTACAAGTTGAATGATTATGTTTCCCCTATTTCTTACTTTCAATTTAATTAATATGGGCTAATTTTTGGTTGTGGTGACCTGAATTCGACCCTATCCATGTGGATTCGACCCTTAGGTACTACGACTGACAATTGTACACTTGAAGTATTTTTATACTTCCTTTTCGCATCGTGCAAAATACTTGACTAATACACCCATGCTATAACCTCCTAAATCTAGATGATCCTTTCTATTATATCTCACCACCACTAACACTATAATGGTAGAAGTATGTTAAGACTATCAAGTGACCAAAAACATCATATACTATTTAACTGAGGAGTTCTTGACTATGAAACTCCATACTTGTGGTAGTACAAAAGACATGTTTAGCAATAGTCTGCACGTCCAAGAAACTAATGCACTGCTTAACCAACATGTTGTTAAGCAATTGCAAAAACAAACCTATTGAAGGACCTCCTCAAATGGCCAATTCTCCATGGTCAGATCTCTATATGGATTAAGTTGATATCTGAACATGACTTGAAATTCCAAGCCCAAATGACAATAAAAGGAAGTATTGTGTCAAAATTCTTTGTATACTTCCTTGTAGTGCAAGAATGGAAAAACTATGATATCCCCGATGACAACATCCTCTTCATTGAAAATGAAGCTTGGGAAATGCACCTTGATGGCTTTCCAAATCAAAAAGGATATGATTTAGGCATAGTCTTCGTCTCACCAAAAGGGACACATATAACCATCTTAAGAAAACTAGACTTTGAGGTCACATATAATGCCGACAAGAATGAAACACTTATTAGAAGAATGCAAGCTGCATGCGCAATTAAATCAAAAATTTGAATGTCTGTAGAGATTTCGGCCTAATTATCAACTAAATCACAGGGCTATGGGAGGTGAAAAACAAGACCATGACACGTTATCTAGCACACTTATAAAAGATGATGGAACACTTTGAAGATTTGCAATTTAACTATCTTCTTGGAGAAGAAAATTAGTTTACCTTTAGCAAAGCTAGCATCAATGATCTCAACGCCAAAGGATGTCGCTAAATTGCTATAACCATTAATAGGCAAAACAAACCTGCATATAACCCAAACGTACAAGTTAATGATCTATTTGATAGTCTTTGGTACAAAGACATCCTAGCATATCAGCTAATAAGCAAATACCTCTAGGATTCTACCAAACATCTCGGTGAGCATCTCGAAGAGTTGCATTCCAGTTTTATGGTATTTTTTCCTAAAAATATATGAAAATCATGGAACTATCCTAAAAGACATGATATGAAGTTAAAATCAGATACGTAAATGCAAATGAGGTGCATACCTTAACGGAACAAATTCATATAGGAGATTGTGGTATGCACTTGAATGGATACATGTTGCCTAAGAAAATCCAAAACCAAGATTATTATTAGATGACCATGCAAAAAGACTGCTTCCAGTTTGTACGAAGGTGTGAAAACTGTCGGAATACAAACTTCGAACATGTTTTTGCTTCCTTGTTTTCCACTTTCACCTCTCCCTGGCATCTCTAAATGTGGGCAATAGACATTATAGGAAAGACCCCTCCTAAGGGAACTAATGGCCAAAAGCGCATTCTGGTAGGCATTGATTGTTTCACCAAATGTGCGAACGTTGCATCCCACACTAAACTGACGTTTAATCAAGAGGCTAAGTTCCTAATTAATCACATAATCTATAGATATGGAGTCCCGTATGAAGTCTTAAAGTGGCCATGGATCCCATTTCGAGGATGAAGTTGCAGCCTTTTAGAACAAATATAAAATTCAACATAGCTAATCTACCACATATAAACCATAAACAAATGGTGCAGAAGTTGTAAATAAAAACATAAAAAAACCTTCAGACTAAAAGGATGAAACTTATAGAGACTAACATGATAATTAAGTTTCCATTCACATTGCGGGGATATAGGACATCTGTCTGATAATGTACTGGTGCTACTTCTTTTCTTGCTCATGCATGGGATAGAGGCAGTCTCACTAGTAGAAGTGCAACTTCCTTCACTTTGGAGTGCCTTCGGAGGCTACGTATTGATGGTGGATTGAATAAGAGCCTAACATGAGTAGTTAGCCAGCAAAGACGGAAAAAGACTTACTGTGATACATTCCCTTTGGCAACATCAATAGAGGATATCCGAAGCACTCAAATCAAGGAATAAATCAAGAAACATAAAAATGGGTAATCCAATCTCAACAGAAATGAAGGTCGTTGTCAGAAACATATGAAGAAAACTTAAACCTTGATGAATATGCCCTTACTTCGTTAAGGAAATTATAAATAGGGGTGCCCCCGAACTAGTGGACATCAATGGACAAACATTCACGCAACTTGTCAATATGGATTAACTTAAATGCTTTTACTTGTAAAAATTTTCAAAAAAAGGAAAAAGAGGGCAAAGTAGGTCCAATGGCACGCCGCCAACCACAGGTAGCTTGCTGCTAGAATTAAAGCCCGGTCAGCATTGTCCACAATAACTTTGGATTCATAACAGATCGTAAAATTGTCCCACTTAGTTGCCAAGAACCACTTAATGTCGCAACTTGTGCACAAAAAGGAAGACCAAAAAATGATACAAAGGGGTCCACACGAGCCCATAAAATCAAATAAAAGCATAATGTGCTAGATACGTGACATGTTCATGATACTAAGCATTTGTTAATATTAACAAGAAAGTCCAATACATTGTTCTACAATTCAAGTCTAATATCCTCATATGGAATTCATTCTGACTACTAAAAACTTAAAAATGCATGAAACGTAACATTCATGTGCAATAAAGTAACTCTAAGAGATCTTCCTCTTTGCAATCTTGTCTGTGCCTTCATCATGCTTCCTCATCCATGCAAGATTATGGGTCGTCTCCCCCTTGCTCTTCCTCCTCTTTAGGAAGGGTGGCCTTTATCCATTCCACATAAGCAAGGCTTACAAATAGGGCGGTTGGCATGATAGGCCTTACCACCAATATGAGTTTGAGACATATTCTAGTCTATAACTTTGTCATCTTTGGGGACAAGGCATAATATAGTTATACCTTAGAATGGTTTGTCTAAGACTCATATAGCGAGACAAATGACAAATAAATATATTAGCGAAGCTTTTAAGCCCTGCGAGAATAAGATAACTTTTGCCTCCCCTAGGAATTCTAAAGCAGCAAATGTGCCACCATTTGATGTTTCAAAAGATCATAGTTTTCAATGTTGAAAAAAAGGTTTATACGCCTCATCATTGTGGTACTCATAACAACGCTTCTGCTCGAGTAATGTTTGGGCTCATATCCCGATGAATACACTTGACAAAAACACTATAAGAGCCCATTCTATAAGATAAACAAATACAAGATCACCGCTAAGAAAGCAAATATGGACAAACCAATGAAACGTTTGAGACTTTAGCTACAAAAGAAGAGGGCTTCCCATAAGATCTTTGGCCAGGGTTACCACTAAGGCCATCCAAGCACAAGATTGTCTTAGAAAAAGCAATGGGCACGTAAGAGTCCCCCCTCACAAAAGCTGAACCCTCGTAGCTAATGAACAAGAATTTGTTCACGAGATAAAAAGTAAGGACTTTTCTTCCCTTGTTGGTGTGATAATCATCCTTAAACTCAAACATGAATCAACCAGTGATATATGAGAGATCGATGTCTTAACTATAGCCTTTATCACATTATCCGCCCTAAACCATGTGAGGTTTGGATTAGGGGTGGTAGAATTCGCCTCTAGAGAAGGAGCCGCCACCATCTTAGTCTTTAAAAACCGTAAAAATAAGGGTAAATTTATCTAATATAGGACATATCTCCCTATCCTTAAAGCGGAATACATGGAGAGCTCGATCACAAAAGTTAGGTGTGCATGTTAGATTAGGTCAAACCTAACTTAAGAAATAGGGATTAACCGAAAACATTCTAATCTTTTCACCCCAAAGAAAGACAAATTTGTGTAGCACATGTTCACTAACTTTTAAAATCACTAATCTTTCATGGAAAGGAGAACAAAACACTCCATTAAGGAGTTCAATTTATCTCAATTCACCACAAGATGTAGAAACAAGGAATGGTGGTTGAATATTTATAGTCGCCGACTGCCAGAACTTTGTAGGAAACACCAAACCCTGGCAGAAAACAAGGTCCCTGGACAAAGTAGCCTACCTCTGGCTCCTACTAACCTTCCGCTATGTATGAACATTATAAACTAGCTTTTGCACATTTTCCTTTTTGGTGCTGCCTTCTGATCCGAAATTATTTACTATATAGGAGTTACCTAATTTGTAAAATTTTTTATTTTTTATTTGCACTTTCCTTTTTGATGTAAGTTATGCTGCTTGGCATCAATAGTGGTTTTTTCTCCTTTTCATAAGTCTCTTTCCTTCTCCTCTTTTCTTTTCTTTTCTGAAGGAGTTAATGTAACGAACTAAGAGTAAATGAATTTACCTTAGTCCAGTAGTGGAAGATGATTGAACTTTGGTTTGAATCACTGGTCGTGGAAGGAACTCATAATTTGAAGAATCGTCGCAATCTCACAGCCTAAGAGCCCTACAGTTTTTTGCAGAAATCTCACTTTAGAGAACCCTCTATGTTTTTCTCTGATGTATTTCCTTATAGATTGACCCCCTTTTTACGTTAAAGGATAGTCAAGGGTTAGGGCTTCTAAGGTAACTTAAGTCATTGACCTATTAGGCCTGCACCCCTTATGGGTGTATTAGGCCCTTAGTTCAACATCTCTCACTCACACATAAGGGAGTGCTTATTTCCACCTTAAGAAAAACTTATTTTTCTTTTTACTTCTGCGCAATCCTAATACTGGACAATTAGGTAGTGTGATCAGCATACTTGTGAGAGATCTATGCTATACATCTGTTAGGAATATGTAGCCCCTCGTCGAGAACCACATATGAGTAGTTGGAAGTATGCAAGTACCCTAAATCATTTCAATCTTATTAAGATGTCTCACTTTGATCTCATCAAACCATCATATTTTATATTCACAATTATGACCCATATGTTAGAACTGGTGCACCGGTGAATAGAAATTAATGAGATTTCGTGAATGATCTTCCTCTTCTCACGAGACTCTCAACCAAATCCAACTCGTTTTGCTAGACATGCTCTACCAGACCCAATCACTCACAATCCTTTGGCAACACACTAAGATAACGAACATTGAATCGAGCCTCCAGCCACTGATTGGAGTCGTGAGGGTACAAATATAAGGCCATAACCTTATGGGTCTCATACAAATATAAGTAGAGATCCAACTTAGACTAAGTCAATTGGTGATCTCTTGCACACATGGTATGGAACATGTTCTATATCATTCTTTCCTTTCCCATAGAGTGTATATCTTTTGGTTATTTAACCAAAATGGTGTACAGATGATATTTAGACACTATATTGTCCAAACTGAGTTCCCAATTCTGCTCATTAACTTGAGCTTCACATATGACCTCTTTGAGGTAGATTAGGTAAAATCATTTTTACCCATACATTGTGATGACCTTTTGTCATTATCAAGGCGACATTCATAATTTTAAGTTGATAAGTTCTCATAATTATCCTTCTGATAATTCTACTGAAAATCTTGTCTCATCCCCCATCAATACTCAACTCAATAGAGGTGGTCACCCGTGTGAGAGGGCTTACCTAAAGTCTACCCGACATACTTTTCACATTCATGAACGTACACAACCATCCATGAAAAAGAATGTATATTCAAGAATTATAATAATAAGTGTATGCAAAACAACTTATTTTGAATTTCACAATATTAGAGAATCACTTTGTGAACGTTGGGAAAACAATTGGCGAACAACATGCCAACGCATTGTTATCATCTATGAAGACTGTTAAGCTCTCATGTGCTTAATAAGCACATCCCCTTATCGGCACTAGCTCAATGGCCCTACAACCATTTCCTTTGCAGGAAAGTACTTTACGATCACTCTCTTTGTGTGCCACCATGTCATTTACAAAAATTGAACCTCATGTCCAATTTGTTTGGTCTTATGACAATACTTATGGTTCTTGGTAAATGTGATCACAACTTGAGTCAGTAACCATTACTGGAAGGTACTATTTGGTCCGCTAACCACATGATCCAAGTACCCTTCAACCAAACAGATTCTTGCACTTTTAAGGACAGGGCCACAAACTCTTCCTATAACAAGGTAACATACGACTGGTTCTTGTCACTTTAGCACTATTGCTAAGTTCGAAGACATATTTGGAGGTTCATTTCTTATCTGAACTTGCCACAGTCAAGACCATTGTATCCCTTTTGATGTAAGTTATAACCTATGTGCCACAAACGTATGATCGAAGATTCGCTTCAGGTTCCTCAGGACTTAATTATCTGCCGTTGTGCTAGTCTCAGGTCCAATTTATATCTATATAAAGATACCGCGTCGAATATGCAACACAACATGTATTAGACTTCTAACCACCCCTGACAAAGTAATTTCTGCTTATTAGTCCTTTTCTGGTAGCGTATGACACATTTTCTTGTAAGGTCTCACCTATGTTGATGTGAGTACTAAAGGGTCATAGATGTGCATATTCGATTATTCAAATATCTTTTGATGTCACTCTTTAGGAAAAAGAATAACCTCTTTGAATATTCTCTCAAAAACTTTATTTTAAGAGCATACGCTACTTTGCCCATATTAATCATCTCAAAGTTAGATGATGACAAGGTCTTTTGCCTTACTTGATGACTCTACAACATTTCTGGCTATTAGTAAGTCATCCACATGTAACGACTTGACTTCAAAATTGCTTTTGGACCTTTTTGGTGTTAATCACTATGCAGCCACTAGAGATGACCACAAGTATTCCAATCCATAGACTAGTCTTTCAGGTCATAATTGACCACACATGTCCACTAACCTTATTTTGTGACCCTTTTCAGTGGAATGTCACTTAATCCTCTTTGAGATTGGTATTTGCACACCGATATGATGTGACTTTAGGCCTAAACTAGTGATCATAGCTAGAGCAAGGTGAAATTATGATAAAGTACACGATAAGAGGGTAAAAGAAAACTCTTTGTAGTTAATCCTATCCTATTGCGTGTACACTTTTGCAACAAGTTGAGCCTAATGCCAACTGTCCCATTAGCCTTATAATTTAAGAACCGGTATGTCCTCAAATAACTTTGTGTCTTAAAAGGTCAATTAACAGTTCACCTTCATTTACTCCGTCTTATTTCCATTGCCTTAGTCCACTTGTCCTTAGAAGGGTCGATGTTTGAGCTAAAAATGTGATATTTTTAAGGTGCTTTTTCACCAATTTTAGGCTCGTTTTATTAATATTTTAAAGATTTTTAATTGATTTTATTTTATTTTGCAGATTTTGAATAAATGCGAAAAATGGGCTTAAATGGCGGAAAAAGCAAGAAAAATAGAGAAAATGTTGGAGGTTGAAGAACCGGGCCAAAAGTGAAAAAAAACCGGCCAAAGAAAGAAGGAAAATTAAAAAGAAACCAGACTGGTCCAGTTAAACCTGACCGGCCCGGTTCAGCAAACCGGTTCAGTTGAACCGGTTCTCACTTAAAACTTCCCCCTCCCATTTCTCGCATTTTTCTCTCTGTTTTTCATCTTCTCTGCTTCCCCGACCCCCGTTCCGAGAAACCCTAGAACCTCGACCCAGAACCTTCGTCTCCCATGTCCAGCTCCTCATCTTCTATCTCTCTCTCTACCCGTTCTCTCTCCGCCAGCACACCACTCCACGTACACCCCCTTCCCAAATCTAGAAGCCCATCCTCTACCCACGGTTTCCCCAAAACCGAAGCCCCAAAACCGAAACCACCTTCGCTGGCTTCATCCTAGCCGTACAACGCACCACCACCATCATCTTCAACCACCACCACCCGTCAACTAAGCTCCTGACGCCAGCAAAGCATTTCGCACACCCTCCATCCGCCGTCCACGAATCGCCACAATTCAACGGTCCAGATGGATGCTGATCGGGTATAAAAGGAGTGGAGATGTCCATTGAAGAGGCAGATTCGAAGAGGTTCAATTTCGTGCTCAAAGTAAATTTCAGTTTTCTTTTTAGTCGAATTTCCAATTTTCGCAAATTAGGGTTTATGTTAGTCGGTTTCAATTGAATGTATTTGGGTTGAATTTCATGAGTTATTGGTGTAATTCGAACTTTTGATTCGATTCTGTAAGCAATTTGGTTCAATTTGCCCTGGATTCGTGCATTTGTTTTTGCAATTTAATTCTCCCCTGTTTTCGGTTCATTTGGAAGCTCGAAAGATATGTTCATGGCGATTTAGCCATTGATGTTGGTTAAGGCTGAGCTGCAAAGCATTGAAGCCTAGGCTAACATTGGCATAATTCCCCTCCCCTTACTCTATTCCTCTGCCTCAGCTTTGTTACCTGTTGGTGTTCGGATCGCTGCAATTGTTCAAATGGGAAGTTAGTCATTGCTGGGTTGGAGTTAACCAGTGCTGGGTAATCTCTAAAAAGGATGCTAAACCTAGACTTGAAAGATGGATTCTGCTTTTACAGGAATTTGATTGTGAAATCAAGGATAGAAAAGGGTCTGAAAACCTTGTAGCTGATCACTTGTCTAGGATTACTTGTGAGAGTGAGTCTAGTGTTTCTGAATGTTTCCCTGATGAGCAACTGTATGCTATGCTTCCTGATCCATGGTATGCTGATATTGTCAACTATTTGGTTACCAATAGGATTCATGAGGGATGGACCAAGCATGACAAGGATAGATTCTTTCACCTGGTTAAATTTGTTGTTTGGGATGACCCTTATCTGTTCAAATACTGTTATGACCAAGTTTTTAGAAGGTGCATACCCGACCATGAAGTGAGGAATGTACTGTCTTTTTGTCATGACCAAGCTTGTGGGGGGGCATTTTAGTGGGAAGAAAACAGCTGCCAAGATTCTTCAATCCGACTTTTATTGGCCAACTTTGTTTAAGGATGCCATTGAATTCTGCAAGAGTTGTCCTAGATGTCAGCAATTAGGCAAGATAACCAGGAGAGACATGATGCCATTGAACCCCATTATTGTAGTGGAAGTTTTTGATGTATGGGGTATTGATTTCATGGGACCATTTCCAATATGTTTTGGGAATGAGTACATTTTATTGGCTGTGGATTATGTATCTAAATGGGTGGAAGCCATTCCCTCTCGGACTAATGACACTCGAGTTGTGGTCAAATTTCTTAGGGAAAATATCTTTGCTCGCTTTGGCATGCCCCAGGCTCTCATTAGTGACCAGGGTACTCATTTTAATAACAGATCTTTTGATGCCTTGCTTAGAAGATATTCAATAGTCCATAGGCTGGCTACCCCTTACCCCCCTCAAACAAGCGGCCAAGTTGAAGTTTCCAATCGGCAGATAAAACAGATCCTGGAGAAAACTGTGAGTAGGCATAGGAAAGATTGGGCCGATAAGTTGATAGATGCTCTCTGGGCCTATAGGACAGCTTATAAGACTCCCCTCGGCATGTCCCCGTACAGAGTAGTTTATGGTAAGCCTTGCCATCTACCTGTAGAGTTAGAGCACCGGACTTGGTGGGCTATTAAGAAGCTCAACTATGATTTGACTCAGGCGGGAGACTTGAGACGACTGCAATTGAGTGAACTTGATGAAATCAGGGCGGAAGCATATGAGAGTGCTCGATCTTCTAAAGAGAGGGCAAAGTTGTTTCATGATCAACATGTTTTGAGAAAAGAATTTGCCCTGGGAATGAAAGTACTTTTGTATGACTCTCGGCTTCACTTATTTCCAGGGAAATTAAGCTCCCGCTGGACGGGCCCTTATGTTATCTCTCATGTTTTTCCCTATGGTGCAGTCCAAATTCAAGATTTGCAGACTGGTGCCCTGTTCAAAGTCAACGGCCAGCGGTTGAAACCATTTCTCGAGCTGCCAACCCAAGAGGATGTGGAGTGTCTGATGCTCCATGACCCGACCCTAATCTGTGCATGACTGAGATCTGAGATAGTTTGGGTGTAACCTGCACCCAACCTGGTTTGCTAGAAACTCTCTTTCTTCTCTTTCTTTTCTTCTCTCTTTTCTTCTTTCTTGTATAGTTTACTATTTTCTTTATGTTTTTTTTTTATTTTAGTTTTGATTTTTATTTTGTTTTGTTTTGTTTTTAGTTTTGTTTTTGTTTTTGGTCGTGTTTTAGTTGTATATATTCTAGGTTTTTCGGTTGTACAGTTTATGTGCTTGCTTTTTAGCACCTTGATTCTCCCAATGAGGACATTGTGAAGTTTTGGTGTGGGAGTGAGGTGCCATTTTTTGAAAAATTTTGATTATTTTTGTTGTTTTGGGGACATTTGTACTATTTTCTGATTAGTTTGAATCCCCTATGCTTTAGTTGTTAGTTTGTATAGAAAAAGGATGTGCATGATAAGTCTCAAACTTCGAATGTGATATTCTAAGCCCTGATTCCAACTCTAGTTGTTCATTAAAGGTTGAGTAATCCAGTCCTTGTTATCCTTTCATCATTGTCTTTAGGTCTTAGGTTTCCATGAATGATTCTCCCACTAGCTATGGCATGATTACTTTGGAAAAAAGTGGAAAAAAATGAAAAACAATTGTATGATAAATAAAGAAAAAGAATAAAGTTTGGAATGACAAGTATCCCTTTGAGGCATGCGCCACTGGGGCCCTTTGAGGCACGTGCTACTGGGTGTTACCCTTTGAGGCGATATTGCTACTGGGAAAGCTTGCTTCCAAAGTCAGTATAAGAATAATGTAGTTGTGTTGGCTAAGTGGGATTGAGTCTATTCTGGTAAATCTGAGTCCTGGGGATGATAATACACTTGCACACAAACACCGGGATGGATTCAAAATCTGGATGTTCAATGGGGTGAAAAATCAGTGTTTTGATGTCATTTAGAGGTAAAGGGCTTTGATGTACATTTTATGTATATACAGGTCAATAACTGAGTACATGGGTGATTTAGTTGATTAGGAATTGTGCATATGTTTCCCGAGTTTTGTACATATCAGTTTTGAGAAAACCCAAAAAGATTTTCTTTTATCTTTGAATAATTTTGTGGGTATTTTCACTTTGAAACCCTCACGAGACCTCACTCGTCCACTTGGGAGTCCAAGGGCTTTAAAGGGCTTGTTGCATACGCTAAATGCAACCGTGATTCCTACGACAGTGCGTTAGGATTTTCTTTTCTTTTATTTTCATTTTCTTTTAGTTAGCTTAGTTTATTTTACTCGAGGATGAGCAAAATCTTGGTGTGGGAGTATTTGTTTGAGCTAAAAATGTGATATTTTTAAGGTACTTTTTCACCAATTTTAGGCTCATTTTAATAATATTTTTAAGGTTTTTAATTGATTTTATTTTATTTTGCAGATTTTGAATAAATGCGAAAAATGGGCTTAAATGGCGGAAAAAGCAAGAAAAATAGAGAAAATGTTGGAGGTTGAAGAACCGGGCCAAAAGCGAAAAAAAATCGGCCAAAGAAAGAAGGAAAATTAAAAAGAAACCAGACCGGTCCAGTTAAACCGGACCGGCCCGGTTCAGCAAACCGGTTCAGTTGAACCGGTTCTCACTTAAAACTTCCCCCTCCCCTTTCTCGCATCTTTCTCTCTGTTCTTCGTCTTCTCTGCTTCCCCGACCCCCGTTCCGAGAAACCCTAGAACCTCGACCCAGAACCTTCGTCTCCCATGTCCAGCTCCTCATCTTCTCTCTCTCTCTCTACCCGTTCTCTCTCCGCCAGCACACCACTCCACGTACACCCCTTTCCCAAATCTAGAAGCCCATCCTCTACCCACGGTTTCCCCAAAACCGAAGCCCCAAAACCGAAACCACCTTCGCTGGCTTCATCCTAGCCGTACAACGCACCACCACCATCATCTTCAACCACCACCACCCGTCAATTAAGCTCCTGACGCCAGCAAAGCATTTCGCACACCCTCCATCCGCCGTCCACGAATCGCCACAATTCAACGGTCCAGATGGATGCTGATCGGGTATAAAAGGAGTGGAGATGTCCATTGAAGAGGCAGATTCGAAGAGGTTCAATTTCGTGCTCAAAGTAAATTTCAGTTTTCTTTTTAGTCGAATTTCCAATTTTCGCAAATTAGGGTTTATGTTAGTCGGTTTCAATTGAATGTATTTGGGTTGAATTTCATGAGTTATTGGTGTAATTCGAACTTTTGATTCGATTCTGTAAGCAATTTGGTTCAATTTGCCCTGCATTCGTGCATTTGTTTTTGCAATTTAATTCTCCCCTGTTTTCGGTTCATTTGGAAGCTCGAAAGATATGTTCATGGCGATTTAGCCATTGATGTTGGTTAAGGCTGAGCTGCAAAGCATTGAAGCCTAGGCTAACATTGGCATAATTCCCCTCCCCTTACTCTATTCCCTTGCCTCAGCTCTGTTACCTGTTGGTGTTCGGATGGCTGCAATTGTTCAAATGGGAAGTTAGTCATTGATGGGTTGGAGTTAACCAGTGCTGGGTAATCTCTTGCCAACTTTGTTCCTGCCCCCATTTCGATCCTTTCCCCTTCCCCTGTTTCTATTCTGAAATTGTATTCTGCTTACGGTTCGTTTTCACGTTCTATTTCAAGTCAGCTGCAATTCTAATATTCTGTTTAGTTAAATCAACTTTAATGTAACTACTTTCAAGGTTCTGCCTAGTTCAGTCAAGTACCAGAGTTGTTTAGTCTAAGTCTGTGATTAAATTCTTATTAGTCTCAACTTTAGTATAATTAATTTTGTGAATTAGCATAAGCATAAGCATTAGTTTAGGTTAAATTGACTTAGTTTACTTGGTATTTCCCAGAAAAAAAAAACAAAAGAGTTGCTCAATTAGTTTAAGTTTCATTCAGACAAATTCACTTTCAATGACCATAATCAAACGTGTTTCCCTGCGGATTGACCCTCTAAGGATTACAATGATATTGTATGCTTGAGGTTAAATTCAGTTTAATTCACATTTCCTAAAAAAACCATCAACAGTCGAAAAGAGCATATTTTCTTACTTCCATTCTGTAGGAATGTCATGAAAGTTTCTTGTACCTCATTGCCCAATTGGCATGGAGGAGTAGTTTCTGACAACCATGTCTTAGTAGAGATTCATATAGTCTCAAATCGTTCCTCTTGGGATCGATTTTACTCCCACTCAAACCAAGACTAATTACCTTGCTCCTACTTGGAATAAGAATAGAATTTGCTCCCACTTAGAACAAGAACAAGATCACTTTCATTTTCTCTTGATGATGAATGGGGGTCTTGACGATAAACTTATTCATCATCAATTAAAACCCTCCCACTTGAATAAAGGGATCCGATTTTGTTTGGAGAGCTAATAGAGATAAGCCTTGACCGATATCACCCTTTGGTTATCCATTGTTTAGAATGTGATGTATATTATTTAAGTTTTAGTTGCAGTCCCACTGTCTTACAACCCAATGAATTGAAAGCTTTCAAGGTTAGAGTATTCCATAAAGACGCTCTTCCTTCGCCCTTCGGCATTTCTATAGGAAGGGTTGTGTTCATGGGTTGTATAAGTTAAAAGTCATGATAACTCGTATGGAGTGGTACCAACTTACTCTATAAGTTAAAAGTCATGATCGCATATTGCAACAAAGGAGATCTCCTTCACAGGAGATTCATAAATTTTGTGCAATTATTGATCCTACCATATCATTCTATTTTCTTTCTCCACAACAACATTTTGTTGTAGACGCTTCAGAATAGTTACCAAATAAACTATTCTCTTTTCATCACAATATCCACTAAGGTAGTGCCAACAAATATTTTGTAATGGTTTGGTCTTTGAGGCCTTAACCTCTTTAGGTTTATTTGATTTTCAACCAAGCTCACATGTTTTCTAAAGCAACTTATTGCTTTAGACTCATCTAAGGTCAAATAAACAAGGCCAAATCAAGTGAAATATGATGAAAAACATAGAAGCTCCATCCCTTATTATCACATTCATTGCATCATAAATCTTCAAATGAACAACAATGGAAATAAGGCTCTTAGTAACCATTAAAAAATTAAATAGTTTTCTTATTGTTTTTCCTGCTAGACTATGTTCACAAGTGGGTTAGTTCACTTAAGTTTGCTAACAAATCTTATTTTTGCTAGCTTTTGCATATATATGCTTTTGACCCCTAGCCTAGCATGACAAATATACATTTCACATCATCATAATTAAGTGAATATAGAAAAACAAACACTTGGATTAATGGAACAAATATCCAATCGATTACAACCAAACCATTTCTAATAAAGCAAAACCAAAACTAAAGGTGTTCTTAAAAGAAAATTAGCTAGGCTTCAATGCCATGAAGATAGTCAAATAAAACCAAAGTAGCAACATTATTCCAATAAAACTTAGGCGCAAGTAGGTTTTCACATAGGATAGGGTATCGGCCGCTATGCAGGACTAGCTTGCATGTTCCGATTCCTCTAACAACTGCATTGTTGTTGTCTCCACATGTGTCCCCATCGAACCATGCTATAACCCGTTGGAAGCCCAATAAAGTTTCTTGGTTCCTAGCACTTTGGTTCAAATTTCTGAACCTATAATCCACATAGGATTAACTTCAGAAAGAAGAAAACAATTAGCAACACAATAGTCACTATGAGATACTGCTAAGTACCTTCTTTGGCTTAGTACAATCACGAGAATGGCGACCCATCTGGTCACAGTTGAGGCACTTAGATTGTATTAAATCCTTTTTCCTTATACATTCTTCTTTGCCTTGTTGGTCATGCTCAAGTTCCTTATTTGATTGCGCCTTGCCAATCTAATTCCCTAGGTCCTGCCCTTTAGAACCACTCCTTGAATTAGAGGTTGACATGTGCACTTCTGCACTTGTCACTTAACGGCCTCTCACCGCTCCTCTTCTAACTCTAGTCTTCGTCTAATGTCCTCGAAAGTGTAATAGCCCGACCCGAAACCATATTTATTTATTTAAATCATGTTTATTCATTTAATTAATCCTAGTTATTTATTTAACCAAATCATGTTTATTAATTCAATTACACCCAATTTATTTATCTAACGAAATCCATTATGTTATTTAAATTTTTCACCTTCATTTATCATATTTAATAATCCCGGTTGGGGTATATTTCATTTGGGTCCCACTTTGCAATTCAAGCTTCATTGATTGTTAATTTAAGTTTCGTTAATTGATTAAATTTCGGGTGAATCAATATTAGTTCCCGATAAATGTGATTAGGTGATTAAATTATTTTTCATAATATCACAAAAATTTAATTTTTAACCATGCAAAAAAACTTGGGCCCAAATTCATTAAGTTTGGCCCAATTCATTTGGACCCGATTTGCGGCCTGATTCATTTTGGGTTCAAATTTTGGCCTGAAAATTTTGGTGTGATTAAATTAAGTTAATTACCATCATTTGTACTTAATTTTAATTAGCAAAAAGATAGTTTGGGGAGGGATAAAACTCAGCCAAGTAATTTGATATAGCTTGGAATCATTTTCAACCAAGTAAAAACACAAGCTTTCTTCTTCTTCCTCTCTCTCCACCCCACAAGCAGCTCCCTATTGCCGCCACCACCACCCGCTGCCAGTAAACGCCATCAACCACTAGCCACCACCCCATTAGCCACCAGCCACTAACCAAACCTCTGACAAACACCAAACACCATTGCCACATCTCTATAATTGATCTCAAGTGAGGTAAATCCTAATTCTAACCTTGTTTAATTTTCGGTTTCTATGTTGGATTTGATCATGGATCATGTTATCTTGATATAAACAAGTGTTATTTTGACGTTTTAATTGATTGGACAAGCTTGAAGCATGCTAGGGTTTAGGGGTGTTCAAGATCATGCAAGCTTAAGTTAAAGTGTTGAGTTTTGATTGTTTTATCTTTGATTTGGTATTCTTTAAACCTATTGATGATGGTGGTGGTGGGTTTTATGGGATTTTGTGTAAAGGGGTGAATTATGGAAATTCCCCAATTGATTTAAAAGTGATTCATTTGCTCATGTATGCAAGCAAAGGTGATTATGCTTGTGTTTGGAGTGATTTTATAAAGAGAGGAATTGAAGGACATATGTAAAGATAATTATGGAGTATTTTGAGGGAAAATGGATTTGTAAGGTGATGACGAAGAAACAAGCTTTATTAAATGATTTTAAGGAGTGATTTTAGATGGGGATTTATGTGAAAAGAAATGGGAAAGCAAAATCAGTGTGGCTGTGAACTACCAGAAAACAGGAGTCACTTTGCCAATAACCTGGTAATGATCGACCCAGATAAAAATTATGATTTTTGGTGGGTATATGGATCATTGCGTTATCATTCAAATGAATTTTGAATCACTTCATTTCAAGTTGTGTGGAAAAATTTATGGGTGTTTTGCTAGAACTGCACAGGTTTAATGAAAAACTGACACACTTGTGTTCTTGTCCCATTTTCGGAACCTTATTGTGGGAATAATATTTTATGTTGTAAATGAAAGTTTTTCGGGACTTCTTAATCTTTCCATATTGGGGCTTTAGGTCTCCATTTGAGGCCAAGGGTGAGAGTTATGAATTTCTGAAGTGAAAAGACCTGCTTGCTACAAATTGTGTTCTTATTGCACTTTTTGTGCAGCGTATACTTGGAGGGAAATTCAGAAAATTATACTGTAGATTTTCCATATTATTTTTGAATTTACCATAATATTTCATGAATTTTGATTGAGCATTTTGAGTTT
Source organism: Selenicereus undatus (assembly GCA_017589665.1). NCBI lineage: Eukaryota > Viridiplantae > Streptophyta > Magnoliopsida > Caryophyllales > Cactaceae > Selenicereus > Selenicereus undatus. The sequence continues at coordinate 69,454,304 of JACYFF010031956.1, read as the reverse complement.
GGTGATTTTTTGAAGCATTTTGGGTAATTATATAAAGAGCAATAACAAAGATTGAGTGAGATTGATCATGCACTCATTTTGTGTATTTTGGACCAAGTAAGGTCATTTAATGGGGAAATGAATATTTACGGACTTTCACAGAGCTTTTAGCTTGATTAATGAGAAAGAAGAAGACAAGTATACAAATTGGGAGTTTGTTTATGAGCTTTGAATCAATTATCAATTTTACAAAGAAAATATTGAGCTTAATAGCTTCTATTGAGTTCAATTATTCATTTGGGGTGAAATTCTATCTCTAATGGATTCATGAATGAAATATGAGAAGTGGGCAGAGTTGTGATTCAGAAACCATATTTATCAGACCAAGTTATTGCAGTTTATGCTATTTTGAACCAAGATATATCTCTCTTGGCCTCAAACCTTTATTACTTACTCAATTCAGAATGCATCAAATGTATTTATCAAGCCAATATAGTGTACTCGCTCTTATCGTGAACCGAACTATATATTAGCGAGCCTTAAACCTCGTATCAGCAACCTATCTCAAAAAAGGCCACAACCACCCTCTCATTTGTTTCCATCAAGGCCGTTTCCTTTGTAATTGCATTTATCTCATTGTGGTCTATTTTACTTTCATTTACTCTGTATCGGATTTCATCACTTTTTTAATTCAGATTTGAAGTTATATTGAAATACCCAAGTTATGTATACCATTTAATTAGTCAATTTCTATTACACATACTTATCTTAATATACTTACTCACTTATGTGAGTAAGGATCATTTGCTGACTACACATACCTACAATGACATTTATGAAACAGAATCGAGGCCTAGTTATCGTTCCCCGTTCTGGATAAGTGGTATCAAGATAGAACATATTTATCAAGTCAGATGACATTTACGAAACAGATGATATTTATCAAGTCAGATCACATTTTTTTTAAAGACTCAAGGTACGTCCATTGCCTGTATCTTCAGAAAGCAGAACATGTTTATCAAGTTACAACTCTTAATGAGTTTAGCAATGAATCAGGTTATACAGTGATTTACCATTTAACTTGTGACCCCGCTAGTTATCATCTATAGCGCATCAACCCATCATTATCTGCACGGCTTCAGGCCAACTCTTGATCGGATTGGCAGGTGTACATGTATGTATAGATCATATCATTGCAAGGGATTCACATCCAAATAATAATGAGCAATTCAGTTTCATATTACTTTCATTTTCATTATTATTGTGAACTAAATGAATTGCAAAGGCGGGTACCCATCAACAGTGTTTCTATGCTTGTTTTACAATACAAGAATGCATGTACTGAGTTTTTGCTCACATTTTTGAATTGTTTTCATGTTTTCCATTTTAGGTGATGAAGTATCACATGTTTCTCCATTTAGTAAGCCCTTTTCAAAGTCATCAAATGCTCACAGTGGATTTAGCACAGTATGAATATTGGGATCGACCTCAGGGTCAAGTTGGGTCTATATTCAATATACTTGTGTAATGTGGAGTGCGAGTTAGCACATGGTATGATTGAATCGATTGTATTGAAGTTGAACTATTATGGACTTTGCTCTTAGAGTGTTTCAGTTGAATAGATATTGTGATTGTGAACATGAGTCACAAGATTAAATGGTTTCAGTGAGCCTTGTCCTTATTAGCACAATGGTAGCGCCTTCTATCATTAAGTCTTTCGCTGTAGTTTTTCATAAATCATGTCATTAACATTTTGGGGGTGTTATAGATTTGATATCAGAACCAAGGTTTTAAGGGCCACTGTGAGCTATCAAGTGTTTATGAGTTAGCTATCAAGGTGTGTATGAGTTATGTTGGACCGGTTAAATGAGCTATTGACTATAAGTTCGAATGTATGCGCATATATGGAGGAACCATTTTCATTTGGGTGACTTAATCATTTGGTAATATCCTGGGATTCGAGCATTAGCAAAGTGGAGTGTGAAACCATTTGGGTCACCTGTTAGTAAGGCATGCTCTTATTTATTTAGGAGTTGTATTGTGCATTTCATTTCTCTCATTTGTTTAAATTTTTACAATCGTGCACTCCGGGTGTGTGACCCGTTGAGTTATGAACTTCGGCGTGTGGCTGTTGAGCTATTGAAATGTTTCACTCTATTTTAGGTATCTATTGTAAGGCTTTAATCCGGGTTTAGTCAGTTTTTAGGCAAAACTCTGTCTATTTTGCCCCAGGATTTGAGATTTTATTTAGGTGTGTTAATATACCTGATCTTGAGTATAGTGATGGTTGAAACCCCATGCGGGGATACCATTTGCAACTTCTTAAGGGATTAATACAGTGTCAAATGTAAACCTCTAGATGAGGAAATGCCTGGTGGGGCAATATCTTTGAGGTGAACCAGTATGAGATGAACATTACAATGAATGCTTATGTATGATGATAACAATTAGTAGCTTATGGTGCGTTACTTGGCATTATATGGGTGGTACAAGTAAGATTAAGCTGCCATGTATAGGAATCATCTGGTCTTGATACTAAGACCTTACATCAGCAATGCCGCCATTACTTCCTATCATCGACTTATTTCTGCCCTAGTTACCTTGAATTGTTCAGAGGCATCATTTCTTTACCACTAACACTCTCTTGAATTGTAATGGAGTATTTATGAAAAGTCTTATATGTGGTCTATGGGGAGTCCTTTAAACACATATGAGGAACCTTTCTCTACTGCTATAATGGAGCCTATAATGACCCCCGATATACGTTACTGTGTCATTTGCAGTTCTTCCTAAGCATATTTGACCCATTCTTGTTATAGTTCAGTCATCACTATGTTCATATTTTTACTGTCACCTACTTTAACCCCTTGCCTCTATTTAGTCACTATTCATTTATTGCTTGCAAAGCCTTTGGTTGTTTCAGACCCAGTCATTGAGTGCCCTTTTAGTGATTAAATGTACCCATATTGTTCGTGTTTCTATAACATCGTAACGTCATGTTGGCATACTACTCTATGGCCATGACTGCATGTCGTTACTCAAGCTATTTTGGCAATCCTTTCCTTACTAGTACAGTCTATCTTATTAATGATAAACAATAATTTGTGCTATTTCCATCAGCCAGCAGTTTCGAAGCCTATACGTCTACACAAGACTTCCATTTACTGCAAAATGTGTTATTGATGGATGTTATCATGTTCAGTCATAAGACTGACTCCTCCATCTTGAAGTATTGTCCTTTCAAACACCAGATGAATAAAATTTCCCTTTTGATAGTGTTGACCCTTATCTTCGTCATTTTACTCACATACGGATACTATATGACTTTTCAAAAGTCGCTTTGGTAATCTGTTACATTTCTTCACCTTTAGTACTTAATACTCCCTCTCAACTTCATAACATCATTCATTTACTTTACTATCATGACCATCATGAATAAACTGCATGTCTTGTATATGCAGGTCATTTATATGCCTTACCTCTTTCTTTACGAATCTTCATCCTTTCATTCATTCAACTTGCATGCCGGTCCTTTATAACCAATAAAGAAATATCTTTGCAAGAGTTCATGGTGTGGTCACATCTCTTTACACTTTAGATCTTTCCCCGGTCATTTCAATGTACTGAGACCAGTAGGCAGTTGAATGTTTATCTTTTATACACATGCCTCTAGTAGTATTGCTAGAACCATATTCATTGGACATTCAATCCAGTTTGATTGGCAGATTTGGTATCATTATAGGGGTGAACTGACTGTATACTTACCGGAATAAGATGAATGGTAAGGATCTTAAGGTTAGCTTGAGAGATGAAGTTTGACTAAACTTGTGTTTCTACAGGCCGAGGGAAGAAAAGCCCTATTTATCCCCTCAATTACACTGTACAAGCAAGCAAGTTACTATGCCAGTGTTATGTCAACCACACTCGGTATATCCATATCTATATTTACAGTTGGTGGATTTAGAGATGTTCTATCTGAGGACTATCAGGACTGTTTCTCCCCAAGAAACATTGATTTTCAGATCGACCTAACTCTTGATGTTCATCCCATTTTTAAAATCCCTATCTTATGACCCCCAATAGAGTTCAAAGAATTAAAGAGGGATGAGTTGTAAGGGATTTATTTGACCAAGTGTGTCCCTGTGGGGAACCTCAGGTTTATATGAAGAAGAAAGACAGAACCTTTTGGTTGTGTACTGTGTACAGAGAGTTGCATAAGATCGCTATCAAAATAAGTGCCCTATACCTTAACAAATTATTATGGGATTAACTGCCAATAAAAAAAGTCTTTTCCAGGAATGATTTGAAGTCTGGATATCACACCTAAACCATGGAACCATAGTTTATCTTTTACAAGAATGCCCTTTTATAGTGATTCTTGAAATTGTTTGCTTGAAGGGGAGCCTTGGAAAAACGGTGAGGTTGTCTCCGTGTGACCAAAAGGCCACGGATTCGAGCCGTGGAATCAGCCACTGACAAAGTTAGGTTAGGCTGCCTACAATTCAACCCTTGGGGTGTGGCCCTTCCCCGGACCCTTCGTGAACGCGGGATGCTTGTGCACCGGGGCTGCCCTTTTTGAAATTGTTTGCGTGTCTCATCTTCAAAACTTGATACTATCCAATATTGTTTAATCTCCCTTGCATTTCAACCCGATAGTTCCTATTAGTGTGATCTTCCATGTCTTTGTAAACCCATTGTTAAATGTGCAATACATTTTTGTTCAATCTTATATGGTTGTCAACATTCCAGTGCTCTCGGCATTCACCATCTTTATTTCATGATCATGAGTTGTAGTTCATTCCGGTGAGAGCCAATTCACACATCTACCCTACATCTCATTTATTCATAAAGATAAACTCGTATAACTTGTTTTGAACTCATAATGTAATTCAACTCTCATTGGTGTGGGTGATTGCAATTGTTATAATCCCCTTACTCTCCTTATTTTGAACTTCAACTCCCACACATATATCTTAAGTTCTGATAAATAAAACTCCACATTCTCTATTTAATCTAATTGTTGTACTTGAATTGGCTTCATATCAATCTATTTATCTATCCTTTCGCACTTTGCTCGTCCAATCCATTTATCTATCCTTTCGTACTTTGCTCATCCAATCCATTTATCTATCCATTACACTTTGCTTGTCCAATCTATTTGTTTATCTATTGCACTTTGCTTATCCAATATATCTATCTATTTATTGCACATTGCCTGTCTCATCTATGTATTGCACTTATCTCATTGCTTGTGGCCATAAAGGCACCTAGTTGAAAGTCAGTTGCTTATCATCTTGTTTTCAATTCATCAATTAAACCCGAGTATGACTATGCCATCTTTCTCCTTGGCTGATTATTTATTGTACCCTTTATGATCCATATTTATAAACCATAATTCTTATGGCATTATATTTCACAATTCATGATACACTTATAGTTATCTTTATTCTAACCACCCCATGTTAACCCCTCCTTTATAAATCTTTTCTATTCTCATTGTTTATTTTCTTTGTTCCTAATGACTCACTTGATTACCAATTCCATCATTTTCATCTCTGACCATGTTTATTCTAGGGTCTAATTCGAACTTAGAGCAGATCTTAGACTAGTCTGACGAGGGAAGATCATGTGGTGCATTAAGAACATTAGATGAGGACTTTTTGATAAGGGCATAATCTCAAGCAATGTCTAGCAGTATTAGAGTAAGCTAGAAGAAGCATCGAGAATAATAAGATAGTTCAAGTACACACTAAGGTGACACAAGGACTACACAAGAGTGATATGGTCATATTGACCAAAGAAGAAGACAATCAAAGTTCAGATGAGATATAAGGTATTTCAAAGGGCTTATCTAGTCAAGGGTGTCAGGAGACTGGATGTCAGAGATAATTTAGTCCTCGTTACATTGGGCTTCATAAGTCAGTATCAGAATACTTATTAGGAAATGCAATGATTTCTATATTTATTCATGGTCAAGACAGAGAACCAATAGAGTAGATGGTGTGGATTTTATATTTAGTCTCAAAACCCTTTTTACTTGCAAGTGCACAAGGTTAATTGTAGACAAGCGAGTATAAGGGTGTCAATCCCACGAAGAACAATAGCGATTTTAAACTTATCCTTTCTAATTATAAAGAATAATTCAATTTATGAGTTCAATTATCAAAATGAATTAAGGAGCAAAATAAGAGTAAACAAGTCAAGAGATTGGAGAGAAATCAATAGAAGAAAATTCTAGGACTTTGGATTTCACCGTTGATACCAATATTGATTCACTAATTCAAATGGGGATTCAATTTCTCTCTTGTTCAACCCAAGCTAGAAGCTTTAGGCCATAAATTTAAAAAATTATAATTATAAAGTGAGATGATTTATCTAGTAGTTTAGCATGAACTATTCTTTTTAGACATAACTCATCTAATTTCTAGCATAAATTATTCAATTTAAACATTATAATTTTAAGCCCAAATTACATAATCATCATATTAGCCTACAAGGTCTAATATTCATTTGAGATAGCAAATTAAACTAGTGTCATCAACACGATTAAACATTAGTATTAAGATGCATAAGCAAATGAAGATCAAATATAAACTCAAGATTATACAAAAGAGACAAAGATAACCCGATAAGAAATTAGCAAAAGAATATTATTACCAAGGATCCGTCTTAATCCTAGAAATGAGTAGTTTAGCCGACAATAGTTGGCAAAAACACCATTGGAATTAGTATATTTCACTTCCTATGTCCAAACTTTATACTCAATTACACAAAATTATGAAACTTAGTGTAAACTCTCAAATTTGACTCACAAATGAGATGAGATGAGATGAGAAGAGAAGAGAAAAATAGCTAACAAAGCTTATTTTCTTCTTAACCCCTCAACTCAAATGATCTTGTCTTACAAATACTCTCTGTAAAAAAAATGAAAGATGAAAGGACAAAAAGATGCTTGAGTGAGTGGATGGAAGAATGAGAGTGGATATGAGTGTCTTTTTCCCTCAACCTTGGCCCCTTTTTATAGTGGAAATCCAACCCCTTAGGATACCCCCAAAATTAATGAAAATCAATTGCAATTAATTTGGGATGTTACATGCATGGTCATGGCTAGTCATAAGTATAATATTAATTTTGATTAATGGCATTTGACTAGGTTAAGAATTAGCCATGCGGGAAAAATGAAGCACTTGAGAGTAGGGCTGATGCTGCTGGGAAGGCGAATTGGTGGTTGGGCTAATGGACCGGCCCATACGGAGAGAAAAAAGAGAGGAAAAGAAGAGAAGAAGTTAAGAAGAGGGCAGACTGGTGCTGTTGGGCTAGTAGGGATCGACCCAGCGGAGAAGGGAAAGAGAAGGGAAGAAAATAGGGGGACTGAGGTGGGAGCTGGCGCTGGGTCGTGTAGCAAGCCCTGAGGATTCGGGCCCAGGCGAGAGAGAGAGAGAGAGAGAGCAATGTGGAAGGCTTGCGGGCTACGAGAGAACAGGGGAGGATGAGATGGAGTGAGAGGCATGGTCAAGACTAGGTCGCTTGCTGAGGCCCAAACAAACCATTTTATGTTTTTTTTTCCCTGCTTTCTCTTTCTTTTGGGCTTGGTCTATGCGCTTGAGCTTGGTTTATGAGCTTTGCATTTACGGGAACTCGGACAAATTCAAATCAACTTGATCAGCTCTGTACCCAAGTTCTTTTATTTTAGTTTTACCTAAAAATTACATAAAATATGCATTATTTACTCATAAAATATATTTCAAGGACTTAAAAGTAGGAGAAATGAAGGAGAAAATTGTATATAAAATATGAATTATCAGTAGAGTACCTCCTTTGCAGTAACAAGTTTTTCTTTTGAAGTAAATATCAATTTTTGAACCAAAGTAATTGAGCCAATGAAGTCACTGAGGATCTAGATACTTGATCGCAGGATTAAGCACCTATGCACTTTGGGCTAATCATACCTCTTTCGAGGGAAGCAATGAAAACCAACTATCGATATTTGAGGCACCTTTGCATACATGAATAAGCTTCATAAGTTTTGATGACGAAAGTCCATAAGGGTAAAGATTGTAATAGCCCTACCCTAAACCATATTTATTTATTTAAATCATGTTTATTTGTTCAATTAATCATGGTTATTTATTTAATTGATCATGGTTATTTATTTAACCAAATCATGTTTATTAATTCAATAACACCCAATTTATTTATCTAACGAATTCCATTATGTTATTTAAATTTTTCACCTTCATTTATCGTATTTAATCATCCCGGTTGGGGGATATTTCATTTGGGTCCCACTTTGCAATTCAAGTTTCATTGATTGTTAATTCAAGTTTCGTTGATTGATTAAATTTCGGATGAATCGATATTCGGTCCCAATAAATATGATTAGGTGATTAAATTATTTTTCATAATGTCGCAAAAATTTAATTTTTAAGCATGCAAAAAAATTTGTGCCCAAATTCATTAAGTTTAGCCCAATTCATTTGGACCTGATTTGCGGCCTGATTCATTTTGGGTTCAAATTTTGGGGCTGAAAATTTTGGTGTGATTAAATTAAGTTAATTACCATAATTTGTACCTAATTTTAATTAGCAAAAAGATATTTTGGGGACGGATAAAACTCAGCCAAGTAATTTGATATGGCTTGGAATCATTTTCAACCAAGTAAAAACACCAAGCTTTCTTCTTCTTCCTCTCTCTCCACCCCACAGCTAGCCCCCTGCTGCCACCACCACTACCACCACCTGCCGTCGCCACCACCTCCTGTCGCCAGCCACCATCAACCACCAGCAACCACCCCATCAGCCACCATCCACCAACCACAACTCTCATAAACACCGAACACCATTTCCATCTCTCTATACATGATCTCAAGTAAGGTAAATCCTAATTCTAACCTTGTTTAATTTTGGGTTTCTATATTTCATTTGATCATGGATCATGTTATCTTCATATAAACAAGTGTTATTTTGATGTTTTAATTGATTGGATAAGCTTGAAGCATGCTAGGGTTTAGGGGTGTCCAAGATCATGCAAGCTTAAGCTAAAGTATTGGATTTCGATTGTTTTATCTTTGATTTGGTATTCTTTAAACCTATTGATGATGGTGGTAGTGATTTTGATGGGATTTTTGCATAAAGGGGTGAATTATGGAAATTCCCCAATTGATTTAAAAGTGATTCATTTGCTCATTTATGCAAGCAAAGGTGATTATGTGTGTGTTTGAGAGGAATTGAAGGACATATGTAGAGATAATTATGGAGTATTTTGAGGGAAAATGGATTTGTAAGGTGATGATGAAGGAAAAAGCTTCATTACATGATTTTAAGGAATGATTATAGATGAGAATTTATGTGAAAAGAAATGGGAAAGAAAAAGTAGTGTGGCTGTGAACTGGAAGCAAAAGCCAAACCTTCTGATTAGGTTCAAAAGATTTACGAGAAATCGTTTTATCATGAAAAGCTTTGGTTTTGGCTTTATAAATCTTAGCATTCTCATAGGCTTCATTACGCAATTCATCCAACTCATTCAATTGAAGCCTGCGGTTAGTACCTGCTTGTTTCATATCAAAATTAAAAGCTTTAATAGCCCAAAAAGCACGGTGTTCTAATTCAACTGGCAAATGACAAGCCTTACCAAAAATAAGCCGGTAAAGAGACATCCCAACGGGAGTCTTAAAAGCAGTACGATAGGCCCAAAGAGCATCATGCAATCTCAAAGACCAGTCTTTCCTATCGGGTCGAACCGTTTTCTCAAGTATAGACTTGATCTCACGATTAGACACTTCAACTTGACCACTAGTCTGAGGATGATAAGGAGTAGCTACTTTATGAGTGACAGAATACTTTCTAAGCAAAGCCTCAAAAGATTGATGACAAAAATGACTACCTTCATCACTAATAAGGGCTCTAGGGGTACCATACCGAAAGAAAATACACTCTTTCACAAACTTAACCACAACCTTGTGGTCATTGGTCCTAGTAGCCTGCACCTCCACCCATTTTGACACATAATCAACAGCAACCAATATGTATACAAAGCCAAAAGATGGGGGGGAAAGGACTCATGAAATCAATGCCCCACACATCAAATATCTCGACAATCAAAATAGGAGGAAGGGGCATCATATCACGACGGGGACAGGGCACCCGTACGTTGACAACACTCACAAGCAAGACAGAATTGGTGAGCATCTCTAAACAGAGTGGGCCAAAAGAACCCACTTTGTAGGATTTTAGTAGCTGTTCTACGACCTCCAAAGTGACCACCACAAGCATAAGAGTGACAAAAGGTGAAAATACTATGTATTTCACTCCCAGGGACACATCTACGGACCACTTGGTCAGGGCAATGTTTGAAAAGATAAGGATCTTCCCAATAGTAATGTCTTACCTATGAGAAGAACCTATCTTTCTCTTATTTGGACCAGTGGGGAGGAATCTTCCTAGTGGCAAGAGAGTTCACAATGTGAGCATACCAAGGGAAAGGGGCATGTGACACAAGAAATAGTTGCTCATCAGGGAAGTGATCAGAAAATCCAATTGAGTCATCAGTACACTCAGTAAGGATTCTAGACAAGTGGTATGCAACAGAATTTTCAGAACCTTTCCTATCTTTTATTTCAATATCAAACTCTTGGAGCAACAAAATCCATCTAATGAGTCTTGGTTTAGTGTCATTCTTAGCCAACAAGTGTCTTAATGCAGCATGATCAGTAAACACAGTAACTTTTGAACACAAAAGGTATGAACGAAATTTATCAAGTGCAAATACAATAGCTAGCAACTCTTTCTTAGTAGTTGAATAATTCTTTTGAGCATCAGTAAGAGTTCTACTATCATAATAAATGACATGAGGCATTCTATTCACCCTTTGACCCAAAACAGCCCCAATAGCAAAATCAGATGCATCACACATGATCTCAAATGGAAAAGAAAAATCAGGAGTCTGTACAATAGGGGCTGACACTAACAAAGATCGAAGCTTTTCAAAAGCTTGCACACAAGACTCATCAATCACAAAAGGAGCATCTTTGGTAAGAAGATTAGTAAGTAGGCGAGCCACTTTACTAAAATCCTTAATAAATCTCGCAATAGAAACCAGCATGACCAAGGAAAGATCTTACTTGCTTCACAAAAGAAGGCACAGGCAAATTAGAAATCAGATCAACCTTGGCTTTATCAACCTCAATACCTTTTTCGAACACTTTATGTCCCAAAACAATCCCTTCTTAGACCATAAAATGACTCTTTTCCCAACTCAAAACAATATTCACTTCTTCACATCTTTTTACCACAATGGATAAATTAACAAGACACACATTAAAAGAAGAACCAAAAACAGAGAAATCATCCATAAACACCTCCATGAAATTATCAATATAATCAGAAAATATGGCCATCATGCACCTCTGGAATATGGAAGGTGCATTACACAACCCAAAAGGCATCGTTCGATGGGTAAAGGTACCTGATGGGCATGTAAATGTGGTTTTCTCTTGGTCCTCAAGATAGACAGGGATTTGGTTGCAACCACAATACCCATCTAGAAAGTAGTAAAAACTTTGTCCAGCTAACTTTTCCAAAATTTGATTAATGAATGGGAGGGCAAAATGGTCCTTTCTTGTGACAGAATGCAATTTCCTATAATCAATGCACACCCTCCAGTGTGTGGTCTGTCTAGTGGAAATTAGTTCACCTCCATTATTCTTAACCACAGTTGTGCCAGATTTCTAAGGGACTACTTGAACGGGACTAGCCCATTGACTATCAGAAATAGGATAGATAATGCCTGCATCTAAAAGCTTTACTACTTCTTTCTGAACAACTTCTTTCATGTGGGGGTTCAGTCTACATTGCATTTGCCTTACAGGCTTGGCTTCATCCTCTAAATGAATTCTGTGCATTCAAATTGCGCGACTAATCCCTTTTAAATCAGCAACAGACCATCCAATAGCACCCTTATGATTAGACAAAACAAGAATCAATTCTTCCTCTTGATCACATACTTGAGTGAATAAGGAAGAGGTTTCAACTCAAGTTTAGGTGGGGACACAACAAAAGGTGGCATAGGAGAACTAGCCAAAGGGGGAAGGGGTTCATAAGTAAACACCCAGGAGGAAGACTCAAGATGAGGAGTAGAGTCAAAAGTAGAATTCATCTCACCTATCATACTTCCTAAGTCAAACAATCTCAAATCCTCATGGGAAAGACAGATTCCCAAGGGATCACTACTCAGAATAGCAGGCAAACCTTCTTTAATCAATTCATCAATCACATCAACAAAGAAGCATTCAGATTCATCTTCAAACATAGGTTGAACAGAAGCTTTAAAGATATTAAGCCTAACCCTCATGTTCATGACTGAGACATCCATCACTCTCAACCTACAGTTAATGGTAGCATTAGCTGTGGCTAGGAAGGGACGTCCTAAAATAAGAGGGATTTGCTTAGAAGCATGACTGGGGTCCATGTCCAACAGAACAAAATCCACAGGAAAGAACCTTTATCAATTTGCACCAAGACATCATCAATTCGCCCCCTAGGAGTCATAACCGACCTATCAGTAAGCTGAAGGGTACAGTTGGAAGGTTGCAGTTTACCTAATCCCAACTCTAAGTAAACAGAATATGGTATCAAATTGACACTAGAACCCAAATCCAAAAGCGCCCTTTCAATTTTGTGATTGCCAATAAAACATGAAATGGTAGGGACAACAGGATCCTTGAACTTAGGTGGAGTATCACATTTCAGAATCGAACTCACTTGTTCACTTAGAAGAACCTTTTTAGACTTGTCATCTTTAAATTTTGTTTTAAAAGTGCACATGTCTTTAAGGAACTTAGCATAAGCAGGGATCTGTCTAATCACTTCCAAGAGGGGAAGATTGACCTTAACTTACTTAAAGGTCACTAGGATGTCATCTCTTTGTTTGTCTTTCTTGGAAGGGAACGATGCATCCAAAGCTTGAGGGTAAGGAACCCTTGGCTTATATGTCATAGTGGGGTCCAAAACAATAGGAGAAGGGCATGGTTCATTTTCCTTTTCAGATTCAAGGTCACTCTCCATTGTCTTAAGTCTTTCCTCTTTATCATATTCCTTCTTACTCACCTTGTTATCTACTTCTTTACCACTCTTAAGAACCATTACAACTTTCAATTGTTCAAATTGTTGGCTTTTAGGGTTCTGAATGGGGTGACTTGGAAGTTTTCCTTCTTCTCTTTTTCCTACAGATATGGCTAGTTGCCCAAGTTGGGTTTCTAACTTAACTATGGATTATGAGCAGGAGTCAACAATATGCATTTTAGACTCAATGCCTTGGACTTTAGAATCAACATTTTGCACAACAGAAGTCAAGGTACCAAGTGCAAAAATTACCTTATCAATTTCAGAGCTCTCAGATGGAGTTGGATGGGAAGAAGAAGGAGGATATCTCTGGTGTTGAAAACCAAGAGGGGTAGGTCTACTGAACTGGGCCTGAGGATTCTCAACATTTTGTGACCTCCATGAAAAATTAGGAAGATTCCTCCAACCATGATTATAGGTATTAGAATAAGGATTGTTGAAAGGAGGAAATCCTTGGGCAGCATTCACTTGTTCAGACACACAGTCAGACTTACTAATACATGGACAGTCAATACAAGCATGCATGGGACTAGCATAAATCGAACACACATCTTGCATATTAGGGGCATTAGACACTTTATTCATGCACAACAATTGATCAAATTTCTTAGCTAAAGCATCAACTTTACTAGAAAGGTCAATCGAATGTGAAACCTCATACATCCCCCCTTTACTTCCTAATTGCCTAGGCAAATCAGAATGTGAGGAAATAGCATGCAAGTGTGAATTTTCACTCAAATGTTCAAATAATTCCCAAGCTTCTTCAGGAGTTTTGTACAAAAAAACTACCACCACATGATGCATCAACCATCTGCCTATTATGCTCATCTAAGCCAAAATAAAAACTTTGGACAAGTTGCCACATAGGTACCTCATGGTGAGGACAACTTCGCAACAACTCTTTAAACCTTTCCCAACATTCATGCAATTGCTTATTTTTATTCTGTGAGAAAGTGGTTATAGCACGTCTTAAGGCAGACAGTGAATTTACCTATGGAGAAAAACTTTTTCAAGAATTCCTTTTGCAACTGATCCCAAGTGGTGATATTTGTCTTAGTATCCAACCAAGCTTTAGCTTTATCATTCAAAGAAAAAGGAAAAAGTCGCAAGCAAAGAGCATCATCAAAGATATTATTCAAGAATACAGTATAACAAATCTCTAAGAACGCATCAACGTGCTTGAAAGGATTTTTAGACTCTAGCCCATAAAACGACGGTAACATTTGGATAAGAGAATGTTTAATCTCAAATGGCACCATAACAATGGGCATGCGTGTTCTTGTAGGTGAGTCATATGTGGTGGGAGTGAAATACTCCTTAAGTTGCTTAGGTGGTGGGGTTCGTTCTTCAGCCATCTTTTTCTTAGATTCCTTTATTTTAGCTCTTATCTTACGAAGAGAGCATTCAATTTCATGATTATATGGTGCAAGGTGTAAGCACAAAGAACGTCTACCATGCATATACCTACAAGCAATCAAGAGAGAGAAATGAAATCACCAAACAAGATTAAAAGAAAAGAGAAGAGAGATATAATAAGGAAAAAATAAAATAAAAATAAAATAAAATAAACAAATAGATGAAAGATCCAAGGGAAAGGGAGAAACTGAAAATAAATAAAGCAAAATAAAATAACAAAAATAAAAAGGAAAAAAAATGAAATAAAAGGGAGGGGGAATTTGTTAGATTAGATACAATAAATAAAATAAAAAAAATAAAAGAGATAGATTAGATTAGGTTAGGTTAGAAGGGATAGGGAAAATAGTTAGATTAGAAGGGAGAGGAAATAACAAAAATAAAATGGTTAGATTAGGATTGGGGAATGAAACAATAAAAATAAAAGGGAAGGGGATGGAGAATAAATAAAATTGTTAAATTAGTGGGGTAAAGGGAGAGAAAAAAATATTTAAAAAAAAGAAGAGAAAAAAAAGAGAGAGAGAAATTCAAAAATCACTCTTTGCTCCCGGGCAACGGCGCCAAAAACTTGGTGTGGATTTTATGTTTAGTCATAAAACCCTTTTTACTTGCAAGTGCACAAGGTTAACTCTAGACAAGCGAGTACAAGGGTGTCGATCCCACGAGGAACAATAGCGATTTTAAATTTATCCTTTCTAATTATAAAGAATAAGTCAATTTTGAGTTCAATTATCAAAATGAATTAAGGAGCAAAATAAGAGTAAACAAGTCAAGAGATTAGAGAGAAATCAATAGGAGAAAATTCTAGGACTTTGGATTTCACCTTTGATGGCAATATTGATTCACTAATTCAAATGGGGATTCAATTTGTCTCTTGTTCAACCCAAGCTAGAAGCTTTAGGGCATAAATTAAAAATATAATTATAATTATAAAGTGAGATGATTTATCTAGTGGTTTAGCATGAACTATTCTTTTTAGACATAACTCATCTAATTTCTAGCATAAATTATTCAATTTAAACAATTATAATTTTAAGTCCAAATTGCATAATCATCATATTAGCCTACAAGGTCTAATATTCATTTGAGATAGCAAATTAAAATAGTGTCATCAACATGATTAAACATTAGTATTAAGATGCATAAGCAGATGAAGATCAAATATAAACTCAAGATTATGCAAAAGAGACACAGATAACCCCATAAGAAATTAGCAAAAGAATATTATTACCAAGAATCCATCATAATCCTAGAAATGACTAGTTTAGCCGGCCGTAGTTGGCAAAAACACCATTGGAATCAGTATATTTCACTTCCTATGTTCAAACTTTGTACTCAATTACACAAAATTATGAAACTTAGTGTAAACTCTCAAATTTGACTCACAAATGAGATGAGAAGAGAAGAGAAAAATAGCTAACAAAGCTTATTTTCTTCTTAACCGCTCAACCCAAATGATCTTGTCTTACAATGACTCTCTCTAAAAAAAATGAAAGATGAAAGGACAGGAAGATGCTTGAGTGAGTTGATGGAAGAATGAGAGTGGATATGAGTGTCTTTTTCCCTCAACCTTGGCCCATTTTTATAGTGGAAATCCAACCCCTTAGGATTCCCCCAAAATTAATGAAAATCAATTACAATTAATTTGGGACGTTACATGCATGGTCATGGTTAGTCATAAGTATAATATTAATTTTGATTAATGGCATTTGACTAGGTTAAGAATTAGCCATGTGAGAAAAATGGAGCACTTGAGAGTAGGGCTAATGCTGGTGGGAAGGCAAATTGGTGGTTGGGCTAATGGACCAGCCCATACGGAGAGAAAGAGGAGAGGAAAAGAAGAGAAGAAGTCAAGAAGAGGGCAGGCTAGTGCTGTTGGGCTAGCAGGGACCAGCCCAGCAGAGAAGGGAAAGAGAATGGAGGAAATGAGGGGGACTCAGGAGGGAGCTGGTGCTGGGCCGTGTAGCAGGCCCTGAGGATTTCGGGCCCAGGCGAGAGAGAGAGAGAGCAAGGTGGAAGGCTGGGCCGCTTGCTCAAGACTGGGCCGCTTGCTCAGGCCCAAACAAACCATTTTATGTTTTTTTTTTTCTGCTTTCTCTTTCTTTTAGGTTTGGTCTATGCGCTTGAGCTTAGTCTATGAGCTTTGCATTTACGGGATCTCGGACAAATTCAAATCAACTTGATAAGCTCCGTACCCAAATTATTTTATTTTATTTTCACCTGAAAATTACATAAAATATGCATTATTTACTCATAAAATATATTTCAAAGACTTAAAAGTAGGTGAAATGAAGGAGAAAATTGTATATAAAATATGAATTATCAGTGGAGTACCTCCTTTGCAGTAACAAGTTTTTCTTTTGAAGTAAATATCAATTTTTGATCCAAAGTAATCGAGTCAGTGAAGTCACTGAGGATTTAGATACTTGATCGCAGGATTAAGCACCTATGCACTTTGGGCTAGTCATACCTCTTTGGAGCGAAGCAATGAAGACCAACTATCGATATTTGAGGCACCTTTGCATACATGAATAAGCTTCATAAGTTTTGAGGACAAAACTCCATAAGGGGGAAGATTGTAATAGCCCTACCCTAAACCATATTTATTTATTTAAATCTTGTTTATTTGTTCAATTAATCGTGGTTATTTATTTAATTGATCATGGTTATTTATTTAACCAAATCATGTTTATTAATTCAATAACACCCAATTTATTTATCTAACGAATTCCATTATGTTATTTAAATTTTTCACCTTCATTTATCGTATTTAATCATCCCGATTAGGGGATATTTGATTTGGGTCCCACTTTGCAATTCAAGTTTCATTGATTGTTAATTCAAGTTTCGTTGATTGATTAAATTTCGGATGAATCGATATTAGGTCCCAGTAAATATGATTAGGTGATTAAATTATTTTTCATAATGTCACAAAAATTTAATTTTTAACCATGCAAAAGAATTTGGGCCAAATTCATTAAATTTAGCCCAATTCATTTGGACCCGATTTGCAGCCTGATTCATTTTGGGTTCAAATTTTGGGGCCGAAAATTTTGGTGTGATTAAATTAAGTTAATTACCATCATTTTTACCTAATTTTAATTAGCAAAAAGATATTTTGGGGAGGGATAAAACTCAGGCAAGTAATTTGATATAGCTTGGAATCATTTCAACCAAGTAAAAACTCCAAGCTTTCTTTTTCTTCCTCTCTCTCCACCCCACAGCCAGCCCCCTGCTGCCACCACCACCACCTGCTGTCGCCAGCCGCCATCAACCACCAGCCACCACCCCATCATCCACCATCCACCAACCACAACTCTCACAAACACCAAACACCATTTCCATCTCTCTATGCTTGATCTCAAGTAAGGTAAATCCTAATTCTAACCTTGTTTAATTTTGGGTTTCTATGTTGGATTTGATCATTGATGATGTTATCTTCATATAAACAAGTGTTATTGTGATTTTTAATTGATTGGATAAGCTTGAAGCATGCTAAGGTTTAGGGGTGTCCAAGATCATGCAAGCTTAAGCTAAAGTGTTGGATTTCGATTGTTTTATCTTTGATTTGGTATTCTTTAAACCTATTGATGATGGTGGTAGTGCGTTTGATGGTATTTTTTCATAAAGGGGTGAATTATGGAAATTCCCCAATTGATTTAAAAGTGATTAATTTGCTCATTTATGCACGCAAAGGTGATTATGGGTGTGTTTGAGAGGAATTGAAGGACATATGTAAAGATAATTATAGAGTATTTTGAGGGAAAATGGATTTTTAAGGTGGTGATGAAGGAACAAGATTAATTACATGATTTTAAGGAATGGTTATAGATGAGGGTTTATGTGAAAAGAAATGGGAAAGCAAAAGTAGTGTGGTTGTGAACTCGAAGAAAACAGGGGCCACTTTTCCAATAAACTGGTAATGATTGGCCCAGCTCAAAATTATGATTTTTGGTGGGAAAATAGATCATTGAGTTATTTTTCAAATGCATTTTGAATCACCTCATTCCAAGTTGTGTGGAAAAAGTTATAGCTGTTTTACTAGAACTGCACAGGTTCAATCCAAAACTGACAAACTTGTGTCCTTTCCCATTTTGGGAACCCTATTGTGGGAATCATATTTTGTGTTGTGAATGAAATTTTTTTGGAACTTCTTAATCTTTACATATTGGGGTTTTGGGTCTCCAATTGAGATCAAGGGTGAAAGTTATGAATTTTTTAAGTGAACTGACTTGCTTTGGTACAAATTATGCTATTATTGCAATTTCTGTATAGTGTATACTTGGAGGAAAATTCTGAAAAGTGAGTGAGATTGATCATGAACTAATTTTGTGTATTTTGGGCCAAGTAAGGTCATTTAATGGGGAAATGAATATTTATGGACTTTCATAGAGCTTTTAGCTTAATTAATGAGAAAGAAGAAGACAAGTATACAAATTGAGAGCTTGTTTATGAGCTTTGAATCAATTATGGATTTTATAAAGAAAATACTGAGCTTAATTGCTTCTATTGAGTTCAATTATTCATTTGGGGTGGAATTCTATATCTAATGGATTCATGAATAAAATATGAGAAGTGGGGAGAGTTGTGACTCAGAAATCATATTTATCAGACCAAGTTATTGCATTTTGTGCTATTTTGAACCAAGATATATCTCACTTGGTCTCAAACCTTTATTACTTACTTAATTCATAATGTAACAAATGTATTCATCAAGCCAATCTAGTGTATTCGCTGTTATCTTAAATCGAGCTATACATCAACGAGCCTTAAACAAATATCAGCAACCTATTTCAGAAAAGGCCACAACCACTCTCTCATTTGTCACCATCAAGGCCTTTTCCTTTGTAATTGCATTTATCTCATTATTGTCTATTTTACTTTCATTTACTCTATAGCGGATTTAATTACTTTTATTAATTCAGTTTTGAAGTTATATTGAAATCCCCAAGTTATGCATACTATTTAATTACTCAATTTCTATTATACATACTTATCTCAATATACTTACTCAATTGTGTGAGTAAGAATCATTTACTGGCTACACATACCTACAATGACATTTATGAAACAGAATCGAGGCCTAGTTATCGTTCCCCGTTCTGCGTAAGTGTTATCAAGACAGAACAAATTTATCAAGTCAGACGACGTTTATGAAACAGATGAAATTTATCAAGTTAGATGACATTTTTTTTAAAGACTCAAGGTACCTCCATTGCCTGTATGTTCAGAAAGCATAACATATTTATCAAGTTACAACTCTTAATGAGTTTATCAATGATTCAGTTTATACAGTAATTTACCATTTAACTTGTGACCCCCTCAGTTATCATCGATAGGGTATCAACCTATCATTTACCTGTGCGGCTTCAGGCCAACTCTTGATCGGATTGGCAGATGTACACCTATGTATAAATCATATCATTGCAAGGGGTTCACATCTAGATAATAATGAGCAATTCAGTTTCATATTACTTTCATTTTCATTATTATTGTGAACTAAATGAATTACAAAGGCGGGTGCCCACCGACAGTGTTTCTATGCTCATTTTACAATACAGGAATGCACGTATGAGTTTTTGCTCACATTTTTGAATTGTTTTCATGTTCTCCATTTTAGGTGATGAAGTATCACATGTTTTTGCATTTGACAAGCCCTTTTGGAAGTCATCAGATGCTCATAGTGGATTCAATATAGCATGAACGTTGGGATCAACCTCAGGGTCAAGTTGGGTCTATATTTAATATACTTATGTAGTGTGGAGTGCGAGTTAGGACGTGGTATGATTAAAGCAATTGTATTGAAATTGAACTATTATGGACTTTGGTCTTGGAATGTTTCAATTTAATAGTTATTGTGATTTGAAGATGAGTTGCAAGATTAAATGGTTTTAGCGAGTCTTGTCCTTATCAGGACGGTGATAGCGCCTTGTATCATTAAGTCTTCTGCTGCGGTTTTCCGTAAATCATGTCATTAGCATTTTGGGGGTGTTACAGATTTGATGTCAGAGCTAAGGTTTTATTTACCCTACCCTTTAGCCAGCAAGTCAATCCTTTCGGTCAACCCAGGTCAACAGTCAAGCTCTTGGTAGTCTAGTCAAGCCCCCATTGACTTTTTGTTTAGTTATAAGTATTTTTTCGAAAAAAATTACCACACCTCATTTCAAAGCCCCTGTGTCACGTGCGTTGCATGTGGGTCAGCCAGTAGCCCCAACAGACAATGTCTTGACCCGGATAGCTAAGAAACAGGTCACGCAACCCGTGCATCAATTCGACACCCAAAAACACATTTTTCACTCAAATTGATCAAATCAAATCACTGGGATTCGTTTTAAACTTGTTTTAGGAATGATTTCGACAACGAATTTGCGAAAGAAGGGCAAAACAATCCTACAATCGAGCTTCGTTGGCCAAAAAGTGGCACAACGTACTAGCGACTTTTTGCCGAATTCTGACCAACTTACGACGAATTTGTGGGGTAGTTCAAGGGGCTTTTGTCCATAACTTCGTGGGTAACAAAAGGCACAAACAAATTGCAAGAAACAATGGTCATAAATGGATCAAAATTGAGTTTAAAACATGAAACCTAACACTAGAATTTTCTGACAAAAGACTGCCAAATTCCGGCCAAATTCCGCTACATATGACAAATAGGTTTAGGGATTTTTCTCATAATGATGTTGTAAAATTTTTTTATAAATCAATTTATTGAATTAATCATCAACATTGATTAGAATTAAAAAAAAAAGACTGTTCGAAATCATGAACCCTAACCATCAAACTCACTGGCAATGCTTTGCAAAATTCTAGCCAAATTTCAGGTGTATTCACGAAATTGGCGGAGGGCTTTAACTCAGAATTTTATGGGTAACAAAACAAACAAATCAATTGAAGGAAACAATGGCCAAAAATGATCAAAATCGGATTGTATATGTTCAACCCAAACCCTAAAATTCGCAACTCATACTTTGAACACTACAATTTCATTGCCTAATTACTTGCAATATATATACCCAACCAAATCATGCATATAATATGTCAAATTAAAGCTCCTTTCAAGCTCTATCAGAATCTAGAATTGTTCGACAATTCACTAATGATTGATGCATGGAATAATGGCATGAAATTTCAAGCATAAAAATGAATAAATTGAATTGTTTGGCACGAAGTTCAATAAATTCTCTATAACTAACCCAACCAGGAAACACAAATGATTGGCTCTAATACCAATGAAGGAGTTAATATAACAAATTAAGCGTAAACAAATTTACTTTAATCCTGCAGCGGAAAATTATCAAACCTTGGCTTGAATCTCTGGTCGTGGAAGGAACTCAAAATATGGAGAACCTTCACAGTCCCACAGCTAAACAACCCTGGGGTTTTGTGCAGAAATCTCACTTTAGAGAACCCTTTAAATTTTTCTCTAATGTATTTCCTCATAGGCTAACCTCCCTTTTATATTAGAAGGACAATCAAGGGTTAGGGTTTCTGAGGTGACTTAAGGCAACGACGTATTAGGCCTACACCCCTCACGGATGTATTAGGCCCTAAGTCCAACATTTTCTTTGCCCCTTGTGCATCAAGCTAGCCCATATTTTTCTTTGCGAAACATGGAGAGGGAATCGGCTTATAGCCCATCGTGTTTAAACCTTTAATTGTGCACCAAATTCCAAAATAAAAATATGGGCTTTTTTTGAAGAAAATGTACACAACGTTTTAATGGAAATTGTAAACATTAATGCAATTAAACACATACAGTTCTATAATTACAAAATCCCCAAATACAAATACACACACACACACACACACACACACACATATATATATGTGTGTGTATATATATCTATATATGTGTGTGTGTGTGTGTATATATATATATACATATATATATATATACATATATATATATATACATATATATATATATATATATATATATA
>JACYFF010031956.1:69380457-69416702 GCA_017589665.1 Selenicereus undatus | reverse complement strand
TATATATATATATATATATATATATATATATATATATCACCCACCTCTACATAATGGGATGCTTAAGTCTATCAAAATAGAGTGCTCAACGTCATAGAACAAAATACTTAACTCTATAAACAGATTGTTAAACTCTATAGAAAAGAATGCTCAACAACTCACTTACGTATATAGAGTGCTTAAATCAATAAGAACATAATGCTTAACTCCATACCACAAAATGCTCAATTCCATATAACTGAATGGTCAATTTCATAATATAAAATGTTCAATAGCTTAAATTAAATATTTAATAGATAAATTAAATTACCAAGAAAAGAGTACTTATGTACTTATTAGCACCATGTCGATAGTACAAATCGGTTATCTAATGACCAAAAACATGCAATATACTTCTTCAAATTAGATCAAATGTAACTGAAAGGAAAACAAAGCAAATCACAAGATCACTAGCAACCACAAAAGAGCTTAACGCTTTTCAATTCATCCTCTTTAATACTCATCATGTCTCTTCTCTTAATCTTCCCTTTCACGATAATCTATTTCAAAAAATCTCAGTATTACCATTAACAACACCACCAAATTATCACACAAAATGGAGAATGATAGAATATAAAAAAAAATTGCTAAAAAATCGTACCTCAACAAATCAGAAGGTTGATAACCAAAACAATGAAACTTAGAGCAACGAGACAAGAAGTTTTTTAAGATGAGAGGCAACAGAAAGCCAAAAAATGGAAAAAAAATCAACCTAAAAGAATACATACCTCAGCATTAAGCTCAATGATCAAAACGTCTCCGAAAACGTGTATAATCGGAGTAGAAGTGATATAATTAAACAATTCTAATGACTAAAAGCAAGAAAAAGATCAAATCTTATTGAAATTAGCAAAGAACCTAACAAGACGAACAAAATGGGGAATGAAGGCAGAGAGATACAAACAAGCACAGGACCATTGACAATTTTGACAGGATGAAATGACCACTGGCATGGGCTTTCCTCCTCATTTAGAGCATTCTCAACATGAGTTCTCAGGCATGCCACATCATCAAAAGTTTCACATTTCTGGAACTTGTATTCTATCACTTTCTCAAACAATGGAACTCCAATTTAAATTATATAATAAAGTATTTTGTATGGACCTACTTTATAACATATATTTTTTAAACTATCTAAATAATATTTTTTTATTAAGAAAACAAAAGAAAAATAATTGAAAAATCAAATAAGGACAAAAAAAGAGGGAATGGGGGGAGGAACGGGCAGGCATACTACCATGCGTGCCCCCCTATTTCCCCATGACTGACAGCAATTTACCCCCACACATGAAACATGCGGGACCCATTTGCCCCCAGGCGTTCCCCGCATTGGGAATGCTCTTAGGAATAAAAATAATAAAAAGAGAGAGCATGTGATGAAAACTGATTCAATTAGCAAGAAACTTGGCCAAAAATTGGACGTGTAATTTAAAATAATAGACCCGTACCTATTATACAAATAACAAATTGTGAACAAGATAAGGCTTTGGATTTCATCCATTTTACTGTCCAAAGTATGACATTGATTCTATTCATACTAGTATAGACCCGTACTTTACACAATGATTTATAAAATAGATAATAAGTTATTTACAAAAGACACATAGTTACCATTATTATTTAGAAAAGAAAACACAAATAAGCTACTTAGTAAGTGATGTTATAAATAGAAATAAATTTTCACTATAAAAATTTAATAAGCCTAGTTATTATAGTTAGAATTTTTTAGTATTATATAGTTTTTTATCCTTTTCTTTTAGGAAATTTTTATCTGTGAAAATAGATCTATTATGGTCACAATTCATTCAAGTTATCTCAATATGTAGTTACAATACGTCAAAATTAGCCATCCACGATATGCTTAGGCTCCTCTTTTTCAAATCATGAAGTTGGGTGGCCTTTTGTTGAAAAATATGTCATCAAATTCTTCTTTTGACAATATATCTCCTAAAGTTTGTGTTCCACTTAAATCATGAGTTGCAACACAAATGAGTTTGTAGATTTAGGACTATAGATTTAGTAATTTTATGTGATTCGAATTAAGCAAATTTTATTTTTCTGAAAAAGGGGGACTGTGAAAATAGTTGATGGATTTAGAAAAGTAATAAACATTATCATATATGGTAGGTTGTCTATTGATTTGAAATTACTTACCAATTTATATAAGTTGTCCCATCTCAGAAGGAAAATAATAAGTTAGCAGAAATGCGCATTTTATGATATTCTAGTTAAATCATGGATCATAATTAGTTGCAGCATATTACCCACAGAATTTTGACTATTTGACTGTCTGTTTAGTTAACCTATAATTTAAAAACCCAAAAATAGTATTTTCAAATTTGTTCATTTGATTAGCTAACCTAAAATGTGGTTATTTTATTTCTTGAAATTAGAAGGACCCATCAAAATCTCAATTAACACATGATTTTTAAAAAAAAAAAACCCAAGAAATTAAAATTTTCTATAACCTTACCTTGTGATTTGTGTTTGAACTTAAATATACGACATGTTTAATAATTTTGAACATTTATCATGATTTATGAAAAAAACGTACAAATAGTATTCAAGAATGCATTACAGTATTTTACTAAACAATAAAAATTATTACATTGATTCAAGCATTCATTACAGTATTGAATGTACGTCATGATAAAAAATATATAGAAATAGTATTCAAGTATGCATCGTAATTTCTAACTAAACAATGAAAATATTCAAGCATGCATTATAGTTTCTAGCTGAACAATAGAAACAGAAAATTACATTGATTTAAACATACATGTAATATTGAACATATGCGATGATTTTAAAGAGAAAACTGAAAAATTACATTTGTTAATGTTGGAGGCATATTTTGAAGGTGAATAAGTTAATCAAAATCGTTCTAAAGACTTTATAAATTAGGATCAACTTTTTCATATTAAACTCATCTCATATATCCATTAATGCAATTTGATCCTACTGCAAGCATTCCTAACCCAATAAAATCCCCCAACACCTCCTCTATATTGTTCTAAACTCCAACCTGACCACCTCACTTAATTTCCAAAATAGCAAAACTTTTGAAGATATAGAGAACTATACTCTTATCTATGTATGTAAAAATGAAAGTCGGATTTTTTTGGTTTCTTTTATATATCTTAACAGTAACTTTTGTAAATTATGAAAATTATATTATAATTTATAGTATAGATATTTGAATTTTTTTTAATTGATGTAAATAAATAGGTCACCAAACAATTTAGATACATGTAAAATAGTTTGCATTGTTATTTCCATTAAAAATTTAAAACGCCAAGGAAGAGGATCAAATTATTAAAGTTTTTCTTGTAAAAAAAACAAAAATCCATAAATGAACAACATAAATAAAACATGAAAGAATTTAAACACAATTAAGTTACTAATACAATATAATATAATATAAGCAAAATTTTTTAACCTAAGTCATAAATCGGACGGAAATAATTAAGAATATAAACGAATCAAACCAAATACCACCACTATTAATCAAGCCTGACAAAAACTACACCTAAAAAAGTGAGATTACGAATTGTAGCAAGAAATCAATGATGACGTCAATTAGTAAAAGATTAAATATCAAGAAAAGAAAATTAAGCCACATATAGGAAGGAATTACAACAAAGAAGTACAAAATTTTCAATCAAATACGATCAAGCATTTTGACACTACTAATTAGAAAGGAAGAGGTCACTTGCTAACGAATTAACAAATTAATACAAATAAATATATGAGGAAGGGAATGCTAATTATTATGTTTATGGAAGTGAGGTAAAAAAGATCACTTTGACACACATTAGCATTGAGCAAAGCCGCATAATTGATTTCAACTATGAGACGTATTCTAATGTATAATTTTAACTATAAGTAAGAACTACTTGACTATTTACACTAATATTGAATGTTCAAGAATGATATCTGTTTTATCTATCATTTCCATTGTTATTTGTTACTAACTACTTCATAATTTATATTTTCATAATTATGGGATTATTCTTTATTGGATTTGACTTTATTATTTAAAATAATATAATGGTATAGCCACTCCATAATCTTTATTTTAACCATTACAAAATTATACTTCCTGAGATTATACTTTCTTAAGATCATTTTCTTAGTTGTTAATGATTTTTTTTCACCATTACGAAATTATACTTCCTGGAATGAATCCTTTTCTACAATCTAGTGGTGATAAGGAGACGGAATGAATTCAAAAGGTTTAAGAAGGATATTTTTTTATAATTTTCATAATCACTAATTACTGCATAATAATTCATTTTAGAAAAAAAAAACTCAATAATCCTCATTTCGACAATTATAAAATTATACTTCATAACATTATACTTTCTTATGATCATTTCCTTATTTAACATTTTTTTCCTTACTACTATGTGAGAGAATTGAAAATTATAAAATTAATTATTTTCAACAATCGGATGGTTGTGATGATGAGAGAGAATCAATCCAAAGGTTCGAAATCTCTAATTAATGAGAATGCAAGAAAATTCCACATCATCACAACA
Source organism: Selenicereus undatus (assembly GCA_017589665.1). Taxonomy (NCBI): domain Eukaryota; kingdom Viridiplantae; phylum Streptophyta; class Magnoliopsida; order Caryophyllales; family Cactaceae; genus Selenicereus; species Selenicereus undatus. Next base: position 69,412,122 of record JACYFF010031956.1, on the reverse strand, counting down.
TTGCTTTTATATATAGTATAGAAAGGAGTGCAAGGATACACTTCTTATCTTAAGGGTTGATCTTGAATTGGGCCTTCAATTTCAAATGAACAAATCCATGAAATAAACTATCACTCATTCTTTGGCCCAAACACTTTATGTGAAATCTGAAATTCTCCTTAGCCAATATGGAGTCCTTTCTTTAATTTTAAACCCTTATTGTGCATCTGTTGTTCAAATCCCCAGCTGCCTACTGGTTGGTATTTGTAGATTTAATTCAATTTGAGTTGGAAATTTAATGATCTTATCATATTTCTCTATTAGTAGCAACAATAGCAACAACAACTGTTAGAGTGAGTCCTGTTTTTTCGGGGTCTTGTGAGATCCAAATGTAGGCATTCTAACCTCTAAAGATATAACTGCTTGTATAAAGACTAATTTCAATATACCCACATAAAAAATTTTAGAAAAAATTTTAGAAGTTGAAAATTATTTGATAAACAAAGGTAACAAACAGAAGACCTAATTACTTTATATAGCATAAATTATAATGAATGACAGAGGAGGGATAAGAGTTGTACATACCCTGTGCATAAGCACCGACATACTACTAATCTGACCAAAAGTAGTCTATACAAAAACAATCAGAGGTGGGGGAGTAATAACTCAGATGCAATGAGGGTGCAACTTAAGCAATCAGATGTGCGATAATAATAATAAGCATACCAAGATCAATCTAGTAGCCTACAGGATTGTAGAAAACACAGGATAGACTAATAATCTGTACGACACAACAACAATCAATTCTTAAACAAAAGCCAAATGAATGACTAGAAACACGCTACCAACGATCTAGAACCTTAATCTTAGATCTCCACAAACTTTTATCCCTAGCCATGTCCTTTGTTAGTCCTATAAATTTCGAATCACACTTAATTACCTTATTTCAACTTTTCTTTGGTCGTACCCTACATCTTCTACATTCTGGAAGGTTAACCGTCTCACACCTCCTCGCTGGTACATTTACACTTCTCCTCTTAATATGACTAAACCATCTTAGTCTAGTCTCCCTCTGCTTATCTTCTATGGGTGCAACTTCTACTTTCGTACTAATCAATTCATTCGTAATTCTATCCAATCTTGTATAGCCATACATTCATCGAATTATTCTCATCTTTGGTACTATTAGCCTCTAAACTTGAGTCTTCTTAATTGGCTAGCACCCTGAACCATATAATAAAGTTGGTCTAATACCATACGATAAACTTTTCCTTCCAATCCTACAGAAATTTTCTTATCACATAATATTTCGGAATCATTCTTCCACTTGTTTTTACTCTCTCATACATATTCTTGATAGTTCGGATGTACGCCACCGACACCTCTTTCTTCTTCAAATGCTTCCACAATACCTCATGCGGTACTCTATCATATGCTTTCTCTAAATCTATAAACACCATATGGAGATCCTTTTTCGTATCCATATACAATTTTATGAGCTTTCTTATGAGATGGATTGTTTCTGCAGTCGATCTACCTAGCATAAAACTAAACTGATTTTCCAAAATTGAAATATTCCTCCTTAACTTTCTCTCAATCACCCTCTCCCAAAACTTCTTCATGTGACTAAGCAGTTTTAAAACTTCATAATTATTATAATCCTAAATATCACCCTTGTGGCCATTCTCGGGGCATCTTAGCAGTCTTAAAAATCACATTCAAAAGCACGGTTAACCACTTTAGTCCTCTTCACCCTACTTTCAAATGTTCACAGGAATACAGTATGGACCCACCGCCTTTCAGTTTTCATCTTTATTGATGCATCTCTAACTCCTCTTTGCTAATATGGATGCAAACCCTATAGTTTTGTTGCCCTTCCTAATGCCCTCTCTCATTGCTCTGGGAATTCTCACTCATCTCTCCATTAAAGAGCGTAGGAAAGTAACTTCCCCACCTCTCCTTCATTTTTGCCCCATCTTAAGACCTTACTATCATCACCTTTGATGCACCTTTTGTATCCCAAGTCTCTTGTTCTGTTTTCCCTAACCCTTGCTGAGTTGAAGACATCCTTTTCATCTTTCTTAGTCTTCAGTTTCTGATATAACCTTTCATATGCATTGTTCTTTGCAATAATGACGACTTTCTTTGATATCTTTTTAGCCTCCTTATACTTAACTATATTAACACTTTTTGCTCCATTAGTTCTTCTATCAATTAGGGTGGCATATGCATGTTGTTTCTCCTTAAGTTTCTCTTTCACCTATTCATTCATCAATAAGTTCATTTTATTCTACCTTCACCTCCTCTAGAGATTCCTAAGAGCTCCTTAGCTGACCTTCGAATGCACTTTGTCATTACTTCCCACATTGTGTCTGAATGTTCTACTTGCTTCCAATTCCCTTCTACTTTAGTCTTCTCTGATAATTTAGCTGCGTTCTCAATCGTAAGATTCCACTATTTAACTCTAAGATCTTTGACACGTCTCTTCTTGATCATCGATCTTTTAATCACTGCATCCATTACTAATAGTGTATGCTGAGTGCCCAAATAGTCACTAGGCATCACTTTGCATATTTATACATCCTATTGTTTGCCTTAATTAGAAAATAGTCAATTTGAGTCTTTCGATGCCACTCCTAAATGTCACCAAGTGGTCCTCCTTTTCAAAATGGGAGTTGACAATCATCAAATCATAGGAAACCGCAAAGTCTAGGATTGGCATCCCTCCACTATTTCTTTCCGAGTAACCAAAATCTTCGTGCATCATATCATGTCCATCTACCTTTGTTCTGATATGTCCATTAAAATCTCCACCCATGAAGAGTTTCGCACTTTGAGGTAAACTCTGAATGACTTCATCCAAATCCTCCCAAAATTTCTTCTTAATGTCATCCACCAGGCCTATTTGTGGTGGACAGACACATATCACATTGTATATTTCTACCTCACTTCTAACTTAATTGACATAATGCGATCATTCTTGTGGTTCACCTCTACAACTTGATCAACCAATTCCTCATCAACCAAAATATCAACTCCATTTCTAGCTCTAGTATACACAGAATTCCATAACTTATACCCATCAATTTCTTGAGGTTTGTCTTGCACCCACTAAGTGTCTTGGATACAAGCTATGTTAACCTTAAGCCTATGTAAGATTTTAACTAATTCTATAGACTTGTTAGTAAGAGCCCTAGTATTTCAGGACGTAAAATGGAACCTATCGATCCATATACTCCTCCTAACCTCTTTTACCCGCAGAGGATAGGCTTGGACTATTCCATACCTTGCCACTAGGTTACACTAAAAAATAAATAAAGCAACGCTAAAAATAATACAAACACTAATGCAAATATTGATACTAACAACAACAATAGTAATAATAATAGTAATAATACGAATAATACTAATAATAACACTAATAATAATATTACTAGCTCAGGCTTTAAAAAATTAGTAATAACAATAATAACAGCAATAATAATAATAATGATAATAATAGTAACACTAGTAATAATAAGAAAATATACCCAAATAGCTTCCTCAAGGTGAGTAGTCTAATAGTATCATGCCAAACTTATCATTGAGTAAGCAAATCGAGAGCACATTGTTAGAGAGAAATAGAAACATATTACTAATTAGACAAATCACTAATTAGAAAGATCAGCAAAAGGTGAAATAAGATTATAAATCTGACTGGCAAGAGGACACTACTAGCTAGAAAACAGAATGCTGAACAAAAAAAAAAAAAAAGAGTAAGTGAGCAAATAAGTTACCTAAAAGCCCACACGGTAACAAGCACATCTAACCTAGTAGGTAAAAACAAAGAAGGCACTTCAAAGGAAGTGAAGCTCAGGTAGCACAATAAAAATAACAACAACAACAACAATAATAATAATAATAACAACAACAACAATAATAATAATAATAACAACAACAACAACAACAACATGCTAATAGATAGATATGAGCAAGCACACTAAGAAGATGATAAATCTGCCACCTGGAGATACTGAGTGGGCATATAAACAACATTGGTATTGATCGGAGAAGTAACAATCACATTATAATGAACATTGATTTGGAAGTTACCAGAATATTAATTCAGTAATGAATTCCTTGATTCTGTATATGCTATGTGTTATTATAACATAGGAAAAACATATCAGGAAGTTGGTAGCAAAAAAATCAGAAACGTTCCCATACAACTCAATCTCTCTGGCCCTTCTCTCACAACCTAGCCATCTACGAGGATCGAGTTTGGAGCATTAACCTCAATGGTCACTCTAGTAGCCACCATGTTCATGGGCAGCACTCAATAGGCGAGACACGAGCAACATTTCCGCATCAAGGTAAGTCCTTATATTTTCAATAGTGGTATCAGAGCCTTGTCTGATTGTTGCTAGCCCTGACTAATTCATGTTGCCCAAATATGATATTGATTAATTTAATCAACTAATCTGTAACATGAACGAGGTTTTCATGCAAATGCTAATCTGCTAAATATGACATGCCTATTGAATTGATAATTTGTGTGATTATTGAACATAATCTCATGCAAACCCGAGTTCAAATTCAAATAATCTAAGTTCATATGCCTCATGTTATCATTTTTTATTCAATATCAAGATGTAGGTTGAACAAAAAAAAAAAAAATCGAGATCCCATGCCCTTAGCGAAAATCACCCCCTTCGCCCCTTACTCCTCTCAGACATGGCGATTTGACCCCACAATGAATCCTTCCCCAAATCCGGCCACCCACAGATCCAGAACACATACCAAAAAAAAGGGTAAAGAGATAAACCCGAGACCCATCAGAACCGCCTGGAGAGGCGATGCATGTGGGTTACGCGCCGCCGACGAAGATGACTTTTGGTCGTTTTCTTCCTCCAGTTAGCCTCCAATTTGACCGATCTACATCTCCCCGTTGAAAAACCATCCAAATAGCCCCAACGAAGTGGCACGTGTGACACACGTGCGGCCACGTAAGTGGCACGTTGAGCGAGTGAACAGCGCTGGCAACTCGTTGGCGGCTGATCTACACGTTCGTGGTGGTGTTTTCAATTGGAAAATGATGAGATAAAGCCCGTGGGGCTTAGAGACGAAGCACATGTGTGGCAGTGTCATCATATGAGTGGTTTATGTGGTGATTTTTGAAGGAATCAGCCGTAACCTGGTGTCTGAGGAGCACCGAAGAGAAGTGGGGCCGAGAGCATGGCATTGTGCTCTGGCGGTGCTGGGGCCGAAAGAAGGAGGATAGTCATCCTCCAATTTTTTAGGTGAGAGACAAATGAGGCAAAGAAAGACCCACTAAGGGTTTAGAGAGAGAGAGTGGCCGGTTTAAGAGAGAGAGAATGCCTCAGTTAAATGAAATTGGGGAGGTCGTATGAGGAGGGGTGTCTCGGGTTTGTACAAGGGGGCCCTCGGTTTGTATGAATTTTTTTTCATTCAATTTTTTTTTTATTTTGGTTATTTTTGTTTTAACATAATTATCAAGATTATTAGTCATATGCTATGATTTCTAGTTGAATTATAATTTTGTATAAGTTGCTATGGTTCATGCAGTTAGTTCATTCGTTGAATTAAGATTTCGAATTAGTTTTAATTCAGAATGCATGAATTCGTTATGAAAACATTAATATGTTTAATGTCATACATAAATTCATTTTATGTATGCATCGACTTGAAATTTTCATGCTGAGTGACTTGCAAATAATCAATTGGATTGAAGTTATATTAGTTTGTTTCATATATAAAATTAGTATGTATGACGTAAATTTGTTTTACTCGAATTCAATAAAAATCTATGTGGTATTAAGATCCCCCTTGGTATATCAATAAATATGTTTCAGAAGTTATATTATATAAATATGTTTTATATAATATTCAGTTATATGAATATGTTTCATGATAATCTTTTTATTTAATAATTTTATATTTACGTTTTATGCAAATACATAAGCAATTATGAATCGGTTAATTGTTCTGCCATTGCTCTTGTCAATAAAGATGTTTCATACCATTATTTGGGTATATAGGGTATTTGTTCATTTTATGAATTTGTTTCATGAACTTTAAATTAGCAATATTATAGGAATACGTCGTATATAATTTGCAAGTGTTACTTCGACTTCATTTCATTCAAATTTTAATGTTATATGGATATGTTCTATATAAGTACGTGCGATTAATATTTGGATATATTTCACATTACAAATTATGTTGCATTCAATTACGTGAATATGTTTCATGTCAATCACCAATTAGTAGTGTTATATAAATGTGATTGATGTATGTATGAATTCATGAGTTGTAGTAAATTCACTAATTGTTTTAGCACTTTTGCCTTGTCCAAATTAACAAATATTAATTCGTTTCATGTTTCCCATTAATTATGTAATTTAGCAGTATTTTATGAATTTGTTTCATCAAATCTAAATTTATAAAATTATAAATGTGTTTTATAATTTGCGAGTGACATTTGTATAAGTTTCATGTTATCGATAATTATATAAATATGTTTTATTTAATATTCCTTGGGCTTCAATGAATTTCTTTTGTAACATGTTATTATTTTAATATGTTTCGCATTATAGATTCGTTTTATTATATAAATACGTTTTATATAATAACCAAAATTTTATGCATGATATGTCATTGATAGAGTTTTAAATGACATATTAGTAGTTATATAAATTCATTTTATGCAATGATATAACTTTATGTAAATTTGGTTTACATAATAAAGTTGAATATCATTGTGATATTTATGAAATGTTAATTAGTTTAACCATAATTTTCTCCATAGATTTTGTTTTATGGAAAAATGTGATAATTAAATTATAAAAACTTCTAATTCATGTTTATATGTGATGATTATGAGCTTAGCAAAATTTTCGATCATGTGACATGAATGATGGAGTTTTTGATCATTTAATTATTTGAAAATATGTCTACTGTCCATCTTTCAAAATATATACTTTTAGATATGGAAATTAAAATATGGTTAGTAATTTGTTTACAAATGAAAAGCTTGATAATGCTGACTATGACACAAAGTGTTAGAAGATTTAGTTTCTTCTGAACAAGTGTGAAGTGTTAGAACACTCGTTAGGTTCTAGGTATCCTAGAGTGGCAAAGAGGTACGACTAGTGAGTAGTATCGAGAAAACTTCAAAGCATACCAAAAATGGTTCGAGAATGGATTGATCAACAAGCTATACTTTGTCGTATTGCATTAATGACGATCTAGTGAGGGAATTGAAAGTTGTCCCACTATTGAGTACATGTGGGATTAACTAAGCATCAGGTTTGTTTGGATTCATTTCCTCTTAAAGTTCCGGACATAAGGTTGGTATTGCACAAAGGGTTAAGAGAAATAAAGAGATGCATATAGCACGTGTGAAGTGCTATAATTTTGGAAATAAGGGACCCTACGCTCGAGATTCTCCTAAGCCGATTAAGGTACATTGTTTCACAGTTGCTTCGGGATAATATGTGTGCTCCCAAACATCAGTTGCCAATTATGATCCATAGTGGATTGTAGACATGGGAGCAACTAGTCGCATAGTTCAGGATCAAGTTGATTTTGTGAGCTTTCATCACTATCTAGTGGGTTCACAAATTGTCGTTTTAGGTAACGACGATGAAGAAGATGTCCTGGAATTAAGGACATATCATTTGAAGCTTCGTGAAGGGACTACATTGTTTTTCACGATGCTCTCTATGCATCTGCGGTGCGATGTTCCCTTGTGACTTTTGTTTATAAAGATTAGCTTTCTCTTTATTTTTCGTCTAGATGTCTTAGATATCGTATACAACGACATTTTGCTTGGCCATGCCACGTTGAAAGGTGTTTTCAATGTATTGGACGAAACAACACATCTTCCATCTTTGCTTTATTTTCAACTTTACTTTAGGCGTGCTCGACTTGACCATGATGGTTAAGGTTGAGTTAACAAACTAGCTAAAGATGGTCTTTCAAGACCAACTCACTAGGCTTAAGTTGCAAGATATGAGTTATGTCAGGCTAGTAAAGCAATATGAAATCTTTTTGTAAGGCTTCGATGGTATCAAATTCCTTAGTGTTCATTCACTCTAGACATCTGTGGGCGCATAAATGTAAAAGCATATTATGGAGTGATATATTATTCATGATATAGGTATGTGTACCTATTATCTCACCGCTACTAGGTACTTGATGTGTTCATATATTTTATAGTGGTAGTAGGACTCAATTGGAATGATATATTAGAACTTTTCAAACCAATTATGATTGTGAAATGAATTCCCGCAACATCAACTTTCTTAAGGATGAGTTCTCAAGATTTTTGTGAAATTTAAAAATGAATTCGAATTGTATGAGTTACAACAAGATCTTCAACCATCTCTAGATAAGGGGGAGGATTTGAATTTTAACTAAGTCATCGAGGATGGTACACCTTCCTTATTTGATAGGAATGGTGTAGATTTGTCTGTTAAGGAGAATGCGATTCGTTCTCTAAATATTGAGGAGAGTCAGCATGAGAATGAGGTTCATCCTCAATCTCCTATTCCTAAACATGCAATTAGTCTACATGTTCAGGATCCCATCTCCAATGGATAGTGGTAGTATTTCTCTTTGTGCTCAAGGTCCCATACCTCTTAGGGAAAGGGGGAGGGATTCCTAGTCCCATACCTCTTAGAGAAAGGGGGATGGATTTGTCAACTAGGCAGACAAATAATGAAGGTCCTAGGATCCAAAGTAGTGCGCATAGAAGAGGACGTTTTCCTATGCACTTTCTTGGAAGTTGAGGAACCTACCTCTTATCAAGAGGTAATTTATTCACCAAATCACAAAAAGTGGATGGATGCCATGAGGAATGAGATGGACTCAATGGCAAGAAACAGGTTTTAGAACTCGTTGATCCTCCGTCCTGACGCAAGTCTATAAAAACCACATGAGTTTTCAAGATAAAACATTGGGCAGATAGTTTGATTAATAAGTTCAGACCCGTCCTGGACTTTGAGATGTTCGAAATGGACATAAATATTGCTTTCCTCAATGGTAATCTTGAGGAAGAGATTTATATGGACTAACCCATTGGTTTTGTATCAAAGGGACAAGAGGACAAGGTGTGTTGTGGTATGTCGTCTTAAAAGGTCCATGTATGATCTTAAACAATCTTCTAGACTATGTTACTTTAGATTCCATGGAGCCATAACTTAGTTTGGCTTATCTATGGTTTCAAAAGACCATCATGTGTATGTTAAAAGCTCAACATGGGAGATTATGTTTCTTATCCTGTACGTTAATGACATACTATTGGTTGGGAACACCTTGGAGTTGATCGAAGCTATTTAAAAGTGGTTGTCTTATGTCTTTGAGATGAAGGACATAGGTAAAACCAGGTATGTGCTAGGAGTGGAAATAACTCAAAACCATCCCAAGATGCTTGCATCAAAATGTCATGGAGTTATTTTGGATTTATAATTCCGAACCTGTAGATACTTCAATTGAGAAGGGTCCAAACTCGAGTCTTGTTCAAATACATAAAACAAATGGAGCTAATGAACAATGTCCATAATGCTAGTGTGATAGGAAGCTTAATGTAAGCCATATAATGTACATGGCCTGATGTTGCTTTGTGGTTAGTTTGGTAAGTCGTTATCGAAGTAACCCAAGAATTACTGATTGGCAAGTCGTTAAGAGAGTTAAGCACTATCTTTGTGGTACAACTGACTCAGTCTCTTGCTATCAAGGAGGAGACCTCAAGTTGAAAGGATATTCAAATGTCGATTAGGGTGGTGACATAGATGAGTCTAGGTCAACCTCAAGACATGCCCGCACCCTAGGTGGGAGAGCCATGTCATGGTTCAGTAAGAATTAAAATTGCACAACAATATCAGATATGGAGGCAGATAGTGTATCTTGTTACCATAGAGCCAAAAAGCGTAGCCATTAGGTATATATACTCTAACAAAGAGATTATGTTCCCTTGACTAAACCTATTCCTAGTGATGCGTTCAAAGCTCATCCGTTGAGTCTAAGAATTCATAAAGTTTAGTGCTTGGATGTGTCTTATTATGTGATGGACACTTTTCTTTTGTAACCGAGTAAATCACTTATGATTTATTGTTGCATATTAGGCATATTGAAATGCCACAGGCTTCTGATTGGCCTAGTCACATAGGCAATTGCCCAGTCGCTTAAGTAGCGGGCATGACAAGACTAAATCATATTGGCACTAGGTATGCAATATTGATTACTCATATTGGAAGTGTATGAGTAAAATGAATATAGTCGTCTTATTGAGTCTAAGATGAGGCTCGAGGGAGTCGAGTATGAAACACGATTTCATATTGAAGCCTTAAAAGCCGAATCTTGAGTTTTAACACTAACATTCAGTATGTTGATCTAGTGGCTCAGGTTAGATTTTTTTGTGAAAATCTTGACTAACGTTTCGTGTGGCATGAAGAGTGACGTAGCCAGTTCAGTGGGAGTTATGCTATGACATGCATTTCATACTGTGTGTGCTTGTAAGACGACCCATACATGGAGTGACAATTGACTTCCCTATCTCTTGTCACTGTGTGACCTTATGGACGATGACCCTTCGACTTAAAGCTATGATATGAAGTTGAAACTTGATGATGCTACCTTAATGTGTTTCTTAAGGGCCATGAATGTATACGGTTCAGTGAGAACACATTAGGAAAGCAGTTAAGCTGAGATGAAATTTCATGAGTGCTTAAGGAAAAATCTATCTATCATCACCATATCAGCCATGACGATTATATTTAGTAGATAATCATATGATATATCATATGGCATAAATGGATTTTATGCCACTGGTGATGTTTAGGATGATTTGGAGTATCGTATTTTGTGAAAGTATTATTTCAGTTAGATGGTGACTTTATATAATTTTTGGTCGCACGCTCCACTCCCAGTATGAAACGTGAAGAAATTCGTAGGCAGAGAGATATGATATTTGTGGTTTATGTGACCAAGGGGGAGCTATTGACTGGAGAAGTAATAGTCACATTGTAATGAACATTGATTTGGCAATTACAAGAATATTAATTCAATAATGAATTCCATGATTCTGTATATGCTATGTGCTATTACAAAATAAGGAAAACAGACCAGGAAGTTGGTAGCCAAAAAATCAGAAACGTTCCCATACAACTCAATCTCTCTGGCCCTTCTTTCACAACCTAGCTATCTATGAGGTTCAAGTTTGGAGCGTAAACCTCAATGGTGACTCTAGTAGCCACCATATTCGTCGGTAGCACTTAACAGGCGAGACTCAGGCAACATTTTTGCATCAAGGTAAGTCCTTATATTTTCAACAGTTGGATTCACTAATTTGTAGAGAACGGAATTCGGACTTAGTGAAACTCATATTAGATATATAGAAGAAATCAATGCAACAACTAGCCAAGAAAATGATTCGAAAAATGCAAATAATCGAAACTAAAAAACAATTTCAGCTAGGAAAAGGAGCATCCTCAATTCAATATCGAAAAAACGAAAGCCTCTGCAACATTGACGAAGCTAGGAAATTCAGAGAGAGGTGTCGGAATTAATAGTACATAATATAAAATTCAACAATAGTTATAAACTAAAATATGTATGCATTTTGACATAGAATTGAAATTAAATTGTAAATTAAACAAATTTGGAATTGAAATTGGCAAATAAACTTACAAATTAAACCATAAAAACAAACTAATCTACAAATTGAGAATTAACCTATAATTGAAATGAAACCTATAAATTAAACAAATTTGGAATTGAAATTGGCAAATAAACTAAAAAACTAAACAATCAAACAAACTAATCCACAAATTGAGAATTAACCTAGAATTGAAATTAAAGCTATAAATTAAACAAATTTGGAATTGAAATTGATAAACAATCTCACAAATCAAACAATAAAAACTTATTAATCTACAAATTGAAGAATTAAGTAACAAATTCAAATCAATTACAACATTTTAAACTAGTACTAGTAAAAGGATAACTCACAAATTTGGAGAGAGAGGTGAGGCTGGTGGGCCATGCGCTGGGAGTTAGGAGGTGACTCGTTGTGGGGCCGATCATCGGTGGGCGGTGCTTTGGTGGCTGAGTTTGTGGCTAGGGGGTTGGGGTTTGGTGCAGCGAGTGGTCGAGTGTGAACAGAACAAAACATGAAGCAGAGAATACGACTGGGGTTTAGGTTTATCTGACTATCTGCAAGGGGTAAGTGAAAAAAAAATTGAAAAAAATAATACTTCAAAAATGAATGTTCAAGGATTCAAACTTATGACATCAAACACAACAAACAAATTCAAGGAGCAACTAGACCGCTGTGCCAAGCGCAACTTCATGTGAACTTCCAATTTATTTGCTAAGCTTCATGTCTACTTCCAATTTATTTGCTACATATATAAACTTCTAATTTTTTTTAATTTCTAAGATATATTATTATGTTTTTTGATAGGGGTCTCAAGTGACACTACTGATACCACAGTGGCTACGCCATTGCTTTGCAATCAAGCAAACCGCAAATGAGGTTACCACAGAAACCCACCAATCCCTAATTTCTACTGGACGTAGAAAATTAAGCAGCAAAACGAAATTTAAAAGAGGAAAAGTACAATAGTTGAGAAATCAATCGAGAGCCAAGACAGAAAGAGGATTCAAATTAGTAGGAAATTTGTTATAGAACCCGATTGATTCTAAAGCAAGAAGAACGGAGGACATATAAAAAGTGAATTTGCTAAACTAGGGTTTAACTTGATACTGCAACTCATAATGCGAAGAGAATAGTGAAGGTTTTTCTATCACTTTGCTGAGCATATGCATTGGGGAGAAATCCTCGTCCCCAATGGGTTGGGGACGAGGATGGGGACAGAATTAAATCCCCGAGCGGGGACGAGGACGGGGACAGGGATAGGGCAAAAATTTACCTCATCCTTGTCCCCGCTTCCCTCCTCAGGGAAATATCCCTGTCCTTGTCCCTATTTTCCTGTCCTTGATTGGGGAAAAATCCCCATCACCATCCTTACATATTAATTTAAAATTATATATGAACTCTTTATTTGTGAACATAATATGAATGTTATATTGGTGAATTAAGTGAAAAAATCCTAAAATTGTATGGATTTGTTTTTGTAATTTGTGCATTGTCAAACCTATGCTTTATGAACTTGTTAAACTTTAATTTAGGTTAGATTGTAAACTTTAATGAAGTTTGTTAGACTTATGTTTCATGAAACCTACAAGAACTTATTGTATAATTAATTGGAATCAGGTTTAGGGATGACAAATTGGATATTCATTTAAGACTTGTGATATAGTTATCACAAAGGAGAGAAGAAACAGTGGGGAGAAATCCGCATTGGGGCCCCGTCGAGGATTAAATCCCCGCTGGGGATAGGGGCGGGGGGAATTTTTTCCCTGCAACAGAGAAAAAGGCGGGGATGAGGAGCACGGATCCTAACGGGGACGGAGACGGAGAGTATGCCCCCCTTCCCCAGAACGCAAGAGCCACCACCAATGACTATGGAAAAAACGCAAGAGCCATCACCAGTGACTATGGAAAGCGACTGGCGAAAATCCTGCTTCTCTGCTTCCGCACCCAAAAAAATAGAGGCCTCGACTTATAATGCTTCCACCACAGGGCAGATTGACTGCGGGGCACCGGTGGACAATCCTGACTTGACACCGCTTTCGACGCCGTTTCTAATAGCGGTGACGCCCACCCAACCCTAGACACACACCAAAGCCAGGAAACGAAGAGGGTGAAAAACTCACCAATGAATCTACAATGGCAAGGACGAGGACGCGAGTCACGCGACGCCGCCGGAAAGACTGGCCGACGAACATGGGAACCACTGGAAACGGGCGGCCAACTAATCTTAGTCGCTTGACAATGCAGTTCTTCTAGCTCTACCTCAGCGGGGACCAGCGACTTAGTCGCTTGAAGCTGGGGTCGACGGCTATGGGCAAGTCGGCGTTGGTGAGTTGCCGACCTGGGCTTTTGACGGTGCTAACAGCTAGGTGGCAGTGAGCAGGGCCAATGACTGTTCTGACTAGCCATTACGATGGGACGAGAGAGAGAGAGAGAGAGAGAGAGAGAGACTTTCGAAGCTCCATATTACTTGTAAGTCCTAAAACTCTTGTACGTATTTCTCTATTAGCATGAACAAAAAGCTTCCGTAGGCATGGCTCAGTGCCATCAGCGGAAAAAAACGAAGTACAATAAGGGCAACCAAGAGAAGTAGAATAGTCCCAATCTCAACAAAACTATTCCATTCTTGTACACAAATCCTCATAGACTATCTCTGACTCTATCTTTCTGGTGGTGAACTTTTCCCCTCAATTCTTCATCTGCTAGGCTTTATCACAAGTTCCATTTGATGCTCTGAAGCTCAACGCCCTTTCTGCATGATATGACAGAAATCTCTAGCACATATCAACATAGGGATGAGCAAAACATCAATCAGACTTCAATGTACTTTCAAGTGAGACGGCCATGGTCGTTAGTGATGGCCGCAACAATATGTACAACACAGGACCCAAGAACGGGATTATCGACAAGGGAAGTAGCCAGGCTGTCTTGTCGTAGCTGCAAGATGGAAGCATCAACAAAAGTACAGCCATGGTTTTAAATTGTTACAGCGCACTTTAGATGTTAACATGAAGTCCTTAAATCTCACCATTTTCGTGCAGTCATGTCATTGTAAACCCAGAAAGGCGCAAATGCCGATAGAAGACAGAAATCAAGGGAAGTTGCATGGACCTGAGAAAACAAAGGAACAAGTTGAACAAATTGTGCATGTCACAAGACAATCTTTGACAGTGAAGCAAAGCAGAATCACATTCAGAAGGGTGATGCAGCATCTCTTTAATTGAGCCATAGAGAGACACTTTATATTGAACCCTAGATCTGAAATGCATTCATTTCAATGTTAGTCAACAGTAAAAGCAGACAACAACACAGCAAAACATTTGCTACAATATGCTATGATCCAAATCTGGAAGGAAACCAGAATCCTATGATATGCTGGGGGAAAGCAACAATGCAAGTTTTGACAACTGAAAGTGCAATCTGGAAAACAAATACCCAATGGAAAACTCAAAAGACATTTATAGTTCAATGCTGTTGGTGAAACTTTCACATTCATCTAGTGCATCTAAAGAATAACCGACTGAAGGACAATCACGTTTGATGGGCCTTAGGAACTTATCTATAGACCATTTTGTGCTAGTAGGTAAACAACAAATTGATTATGAGAAAAATATGACCCAGATTCAGGAATTGTATAAAGCATCAAGGAAGACAACTCACCAGCTTGCTTTCTCTGAAGTACTGATAGAATTCTTTCCAATCACCATTTGCTGAGCAAGCATATAACATTATACCAAGTCCTGCTGCACCCAATGCCTGACACCCAGCAACACAAATTGATGTTCTCCAAAACCATGAGGAAAGCAATTATTCATCCAGAAGCCCTAACTCTTAACATTGTGAATCCACTTTTTAAACACAATGCTTTCAATACTGAATTACTAGGATGAAGCAAGGACATGACAATTTAAAGTAGCAGTCAGATCAGATACTTTACGCTTTTGGATTGAATTTGAACGTATCACAAATGAAAAAAAAGAAGTGAAATAAATCTAAAGAGTCAAGAAGCTTTTTGCCTCATGAAGAAGCATCATAGGAAAACTCACTAGTCAGCATAACTTTACACTGATTCGTCACATACATGTTATGTCTTCAGACTTTAAAATTGAGATCAATCCCAGGAAGTATGACTTGGTACACAGACTAAGCCATGAATCTTGAGTCAAAGTAGTGTATCGCATTAAACTTTCTTCATGGATGTATTAGCATGTTTCTTTGTTATTCCCCTTATATCTTGCCATTTTAGTCAGCAAAACCAAGCCAATTCCCCACAAAGAACAATAACAAGGGAGTCAAATATCGTACGCAATCAAACCGATTTTTCTATGAAGATGAAAATTAAAATACCTCCCCCAATGGGGCACCCGCTCAAAGGTCCAGAAGCAGGGCCAATATTAGACTGAAATCTGCATTTAACATAAATGAGTGGGATTTTCAACAATTTTTTAACTCTTTTGACCATGGAGCTTGTCCCACTTATGCTTATTTAAACATGGGGAGGGGGCAAAAAGCGTGGGATTAACATCTCTCTCTCCCCCCCCCCCCACCCCTGTTAAAGCAAATCAATTCATACCCCAGCAGTTATCTTTGATTCCAAAAAATTTAGAGGCCATCTACTGAGTTCACTTTCTTCAACTGGAGGTGGAGGAGGTCTCCAGAGAATGAAATATGGGATAAGAACATAAGCTCCCCCAACAAATGAAAGTGTGAGGAATGGCCAGACAGGGATGTTGCTTTTTGAGCTGCCAAATGAAAAAACAATGCTCTTCAGCAAGGAAAATGGTGCTCGAAATCTTGATGGAACAATATGTTGCAGGTCACATGAACTAATGCTGATTTACCTTCTACCCGAAGGAAGCAGCAGCATACTATAGACAATTGGCCACAAACCCATAATGTACCAAAGCGACACAAGCACTTGATTCATCTTGAAGCCATCATCTCCAACCAAGTTTGAAAGCTTCTTCACGAAGTACAAGTCTCTTGACTACAGCCAAAGAGGATACAGATGTCAATCCGTAAAGTGAATAGTGATCTTTAGCTCATAGCTTTTTCTAATTTCAATTGAGGATTTGATAAATAGGTCATAGATAAGCAGAGGTCTCTATCTCACACTCTAAACCATGATAGTGATTGGTCCTTTGTTTTTCGTATAAAACTCCTTTTGTAGTTAAATCAAGCAAAAAGATTAAAGATCCTACAACGGAAAGAAATAGGACTCACGCAAATATGTCCTGAAGTTGGGAATCAAATGTCTACACAGGCCAATGCTGGTATTAAAGCACCATAAAACAAACAACTTAATGATATATAAACAATAGGCAATTAAATCAGAGCTCTGACGTAATCAATAATAATCGGAAGCTTAGAATTTGATCACTGGTGGCTCTTAAGTTTTGCTTATAAGTTCATGTGATAAGATGATGCGAAACATTTCACTGTTTATCAACTAGAGACAGTAAAGCACACTGTTAACTTTGACTGGGTACGTGGCACAAATGATCAAGGGCGACTTTGGGTCTGCTTATTGTAAAATTACAACGTCCAAAATATGCTGCAATTTGCCTATGTAAACATATTCATGATTCCAAATAGTAAACAAGTCCATGCTTTTCTAATTAAACATCAGATAAAACAGAATCTTTGCACTTGGTGATAGTTGATGCAGTTTGGTAATTTTATTATTACGCCCGGGCATCCAGGAATTTCTTCATTCTTTGTTTTCATCTATTCTCCACATAGTGACGCCTATTCAACCAGAATTTATTCATGCAGAACACAATCGCCCTTCAAATATATGCCTTTTTATCGTGGGATCTACATTTTCGTCGCAAAGGTAAAAATTAAAGGCACTAGCATATCATAGTACTAGATTAATATACATCCCCAACTAAACGTACTACCTTTCATATCTTTGAACGGAAACAAATTATGAATCCAAGCAAAGCCAGGAACAAACTATTGATAAACTATCCTAGTTTGGCAGCATTTTATGATAATTCGTACGCGAATGAAGAACAACTGGTAAGGTGAAAGCTACATAAAACTAGAAATAAAGCAATGCCAATTAGCAATTATCACCTAAAAAAAGAGGATAAAAAGAATAAAATCAAATACTCCTAGAATGCATACCAAAAGTCCAGGAATCTGGAATTAAATTCTGAAGAGAAATACCGGGGTTTGATTAGGAGCAAGATTGAAAATATAGTACATGAGGGCGGCCCACAAAAGGAACAGCAAAATCGAGGTAATCCAATCTCCACTATCGCCGCCTCCATCATTCCCAACCCCATTTTCATCAGAATCTCCCTTTCCCAGAACTGGGTCCTCAGAAATTGAACTCAAACAAGTTTGAAGGCTGCTCTTCCTCTTCTTCTTCCTATCATAATACTGCAGAATTGGCCTCCTGTGATTATTCAGTTTAATCAAATCATTAGCGTGTATCAGGAATTTAGAGGCCAGGGGAGTGTTTGGTTGTTGTGCTCCGCGATGGGGAGGAGAGAGAAAACATGAAAAGTTGCAGGAGATGTGGTTAACACTCGCTAACATTTTTGTGCATTTGATTTCGAGCCTCCGGAGGCTGAAGCTAGAATGAGCCTGTTTCCTCATTCGTGGTTGATCCCTTTCATCCATCTGCCTCCAGATTTCAATTTTCAGTTTTATTTATTATTATTATTATTATGAGTGGAGGGGTAGAGTTTTATTGCTATTTTATTAGTAATTTTTAAAATTTGTTCTGTTATTTTATTTTGGTCATTGGTGTCGTCTCTATTTATATTAGAGTTTAGACCCCGTTCTTTTAGTTGGGAAACAAGGATTGGTAAATTAATGAAGTTAGTTGACATTATAGAAGTTGGTTGAAATGGATAGAAATTGGTATTTTTTTTTATCTTTTTTTGAAGTTGAAAGAAGTTGGCATAATTTTTTTTAGTATGGTGGGTAAAAGTTGGCTAATGTAAAAGATTGAAAACAATTTTTTTTTTTGGGTTTAGTTTTTGACATAATATTTTTCATAATTTAGAAAGTAACTAAAATTTGATAAATTTGTAGATTGCATTTGTTTAATAATTTAATAAAATATTGTTGTAAATGTTAATATGTTAACATTTTAAATTATTTATGATGTTTTGCATAAAAAAATTATTTATGAAAGTTTTTAATGTATACAATGAGGAAAATTTTTATATGTATAGTTTTTGTGTGTGTGAGGACGAGTGTGAGGACGCCGGGAGGGGTCTCCAAAGACTTCGCGGTTAGTAGAGGCCTGCACCAGGGGTCCGCCTTAAGCCCGTTTCTCTTTACCTTAGTTTTGGATGAGCTCACTAGAGAGATTCAGGATGAGGTTCCGTGGTGTATGCTGTTCGCGGATGACATTGTTCTTGTCGACGAGACCAGGCAGGGGGTGAATGACAAATTGGAGAGATGGCAGTATACGCTGGAATCTAGAGGTTTTAGGTTAAGTAAGTCGAAAACGGAGTACCTCCATTGCGGTTTCAGTGGAAGGATAGAAGAGGGGGGAGAAATAACTCTGGATGGGAGGTCGATACCAAAGGTAGCTAAGTTTAAATACCTTGGCTCGATCATCCAGCAGGATGGGGACATTGACGAGGATATTAGACAGCGGATAAAAGTGGGCTGGCAGAAATGGAAGTCTGTCTCAGGGGTGTTGTGTGATAAGAGGGTGCCCCTAGGGTTGAAAGGGAAAGTCATTCGTACGGTAGTTAGACCGGCTGTTCTCTATGGAGCGGAGTGTTGGCCTCTAAAAAAGCCGCAGGCCCAAAGGCTGAGGGTAGCTGAGATGAGGATGGTCAGGTGGATGTACGGTTTCACGAGAAGGGAGAGGATTAGAAACGGAGTAATTAGGGACCTACTTAAAGTTTCCCCCATAGACGAAAAGATGAGGGAATCGAGACTCCGGTGGTTGGGCCATATGAAAAGGAGGAGTGTGGCCGCCCCAGTGAGGAGGTGTGAGCGGATCGACCTTCCTGGTGGTGTAAGAGAGGAAGAGGTAGACCGAAGAAGAGTTTGGACGAAGTGGTTAGAGAGGATCTGAAAGTTATGGGTTTGACGGATGACCTAGCTCAGGATAGGAGGTTGTGGCGGGATAAAATTAAGGTCTTAGATTGCAGAGTCTCTTCTCCGTCGGGGTCAGTAGCGGTAGTAGCTTAGTGCCGGTAGGGGTTTGACGTGCGTGTATGCAGGTGAAGCTTTGCTGGGAGGTAAAGGCATCTCTGTATCCTGGATCGTCGAGGTATGTTTCCTACCCCTTATTGATTGCTCTAATGTTTATTTATTTTTTGGCCCTTTCCCCTCGGTTAATGGGTGGAAATCGCTTTCCCTTTAAAACCTTTTCACAAAACTGTTTGTGTGGGTCTTTTGGAATCAACCTCTCTATGGGTAGGAATACCGATAGAGGTAAGGTTGCCTACAAACTGGATCTCCCCAGACCCCGCGAAAGCGGGACCCACACTGGGAGGTGTTGTTGTTGTTGTTGTTGTATAGTTTTTGTGTGTGTGTGTGTGTGTGTGTGTGTGTGTATATATATATATATATATATATATATACATACATACATACATATGTAAAAATTACTAATGATATTTTTTATTGAAAATATAATTCATTTTCAAATGATAATTTACAAATTGTTAAAATTTTGAAACAGCTGGGTTGAAATTGGTTGAAGTTCGTTGGAGTTGGTATGTTTTATAGAAGTGGGTTTAAGTGGGTTCAAGTAGGGTTGAAGTTGATTGAGGTTGACAAATTAGGATTTGTCAACAAAAAAAATAGGCCCTTACTGTTGGTTAATAAAAAAGAACACTCTCAATTCATTACAGATTTTCTCAATCCACAAGATTCGAATTTAATATCTTAAAGGGGAACAAATATCAAACTATTTTAACCAATCTCTGTTAATAAATTTGCTGTGTCATTTACTATCGTGTGTGTCCCAAATTCTTTATTAAGCCTAAGTGGGCCTTTTTTTTTCCCCTTGCAAAACGAGTTCTGTGATTTATCGAAATTATTTTATTTTCTTTTATCGGATATCCTATGGCTAGGGATCTCCTATTTCATAGAAAGTTAGTGCTTAAAGCCTAAGTCTTGATCCTATGATTAAGATCTTCTTAGGGTTTACATTTTTCCACGTGTCTTAGATTATTTAGCATAGTTTTGTTGTGGCCGTTGGGGGCCGGGGGGGGGGGGGAGGCATTTTGACCCCTTGTGGGCAATAGTCGTGTGGTTGAGTCAGGTGCCCCTTGGCACATTTGGAGCCCTTTATGGGCAATTTCTTATGTGCTCCCGGGAGCACATACTCTTGTTATCTACATATATATATATATATATATATATATATATATATTTTACGCGTGTATTTATCATATATTTATTTTCTTAATATATATTTGATGATGTGGCTTGCGGGAGCATATCCTCATAGGAGTATAATAGACGTATTGCCCTTTATGGGTAGTCTATCTACCGTACTAATTGAGACTTAAAAGAGTTTTTTTTTTTAAGTGTTTGAGACTTTTTCTGAGTTATAATCTCTCTTTAGTGTGATATGTTGTATTTTTTATATGGTTTGTTACAATCTGTCTCATATAGTGGACTTGTTATACTCATCATCACTTGTGATTTATCCCATTGGATTTTCCATATTAAGGCGCTGTTCATTTCGTTGGTAAATCTCAATTTATCAATTTTAATCCATTTAATCCTATTTCATGAACTTAAATAAAAAATATGAACTTCAACCCACTTTAACTCAGTTCAACTTACTTTAACCCATTTCAACAAAAAAAATACAAACTTCAACCAACTTCACCCATGTTCCAACCCTTATTTCCCAACGAAAAGAACATGCCCTAAATTTTATTTCCCAGTTTTATCTGCTTTTTTTTTTACTCTCGATTTATTGTTATCCCATTTTGTTTTTGTTACAAATGCTTAATTTTATAGCTAACATTTACTAATAAGACTAATGGATTTCTTTTTTTTAAAGGGTTGCAGAAATTGTTAAACCTTGAATTTTGATGACTATTTTTACATTTTCATGTTAATAGTAGATTTTTTTTAACAATCTTATTAATTGCAGACATAATGTTTGATTTTTCTTTTAGATGAGTAGATATAATGTTTGATTAACGAAAAATTTGCCTTATGATGTTGTTTAAAATAATACATATCACTTGATGATGTTTTTGTTACCAAGTGGTGTTATTTTTGTTTGGAACAACTTTTGAGGTGGTCATATCCTATGCACACGAAATTACTACATTGCCCTTAATGAACTTGTTGTAGTTGGAGGGAAAACTCAGCTGAAGAAGCGGGGGTCGCATGCTTGGCAAGGAAGCTTCCCAAAACCAAAGTCACGTTGCAACTTATCTCACCCCTTAAAATTCAAAAATGATAGGGGAAGAGGTGGGTGATGTTGGGCCGTAAACTTCAAGTAGGGAAGGGAGCTCGTAATTGTGCAGAATTAGTTGATATTTGTGAGGGGTTGGAAGGGAACTAGGGGATTGAGAGAGGAATTGAGGGTTAGGAAAGCGTTGTGCAATTGAATGAAATTTAGCTATGGAAGCTGGTTAAGGCAACTTGAGGGTGAGTATTGGGTAAGTGTGTAATTGCTATGCAGTGGATTGCGTTGTCAATAAGTAGATGTGATTCCTTCTTATTTGCATTGTGAACAAGTATTTGTTAGTTAAATGATTCTGTACTTTGTCTAGGTTCATTTCATTTGTTAACTGGGGGATGTGGAAATTTTTGTGGTTTTATAATCTTATTGTACAAGGTAGGCATTATTATAAGATTATGGTTTAGGTGTTGATGTAGTGGAGGTAGGTTTCAATTAGATGTGGTTAGTAAGGGCTTGAATGAAATAGATGTTTGCAACTATAATGTGGTTGTGGTGTAGAGTTTGTGATGCATGTGGTGGGAGATTCCTTAATTGCTATGCAAAGGTTTGCACTTGTTATGTGGTCATTTAAAGTCGTTAATCTAGATATATGTATTCAATAACCCACGTTAAATATTGAATGAGATGTGGTTGTAAATGTAATTTGTGGTTCTACTCTGTAGTGATTGATGTGTTTAAAAAATCCTTTAATTACTTTGCACAGGTGATGCGGAGTACACCTCAAGCTTGGACCTACTTTCACAATAAGGGTCTTAAACTAGGTAGCCTCAATATTGTTTCTAGGTCAAGAGTTAGGTCATCCTAGATCAATGTTGACTTGGAATCCTGAGGAGGCCCAAGTAAGCTTAGAAAGGTGGTTAGGTAATTAGTAGCCCTAAATAAAGAGCCAGTTACTCTATCCTCCTAAAACCACCACATTAGCTCAATTTCAATTTCTGGGAACAACACTCCACCTCACTTCTAACTCCATTTTGACCAAGCAAATGGGCTCCAATTTTTATAAATGATACATGGATGGAAAGCCCCAGAAGTCTATTTTCCAACAAGTCTTGAATCATATTTAAAATCAAAGTATAGAGAAATTGATGGGCCATTAACCAAGCCAGGGTCGGTCCAGGGCTAGAAAATGCATGGGTTTGATTATAGGCTTAATTAATAAGGATACAGTTGTAATCTTAGAGATTAATCAACATGGGAGATTTTCCAAGTGTCGGCAGATCCGTTGGTTGAGTAGGATATTTTGGTAATCCCCCTATTGACCCACTTGCCCCACTAACGTAATAGCTGATCCTCTTCTAGTTAGGTGTTTATAGACCCAATTACCTCCATAAAAATTCAAACTCATTGAATGATATGAGAGCTTGAAGCTTGGAGGTTTTTTTTTTCACAAATCTCAAATTCTTTATCTCTCTAAGGAGGGTTTGAGTTCATCCCTTTAATCTAATCGTTGGTGCTACGGCTTTAGAGGGTTAGAGGGTGGGTTTATTTATCTCTTGGTTGCCTATATCAATTATTGTTTCATCTCCGTTAGAGGATTCCTTCTATTTGGGAATTTTCTCTCTCTTGGTTCATCTTTATGAAGATTCATCTTCAACGTCCTTTGGGCTCATCTCCATAGATTTCTCACCTTTATTTAGTCAAATGAAACTTTAAATGCATCATTTGGTATTAGAGAAAAAGGATCCTTCTTGTTATTAAGCATCAAATCTATCCATCTTGTGTTTGTTTTACTTGGATTTCAATCCTTCTTTGCTACCATTTACCTTTATTCCTCCCTCTCTAAATCTCTTAACTAGTATGCAAAAAGCCCTAAAATAGCCCAAACACAATTTCCAAGCCAAACACATCTTTGAACTTTACAACAAAAGCCAAAAGCCATCAAAAGAATCAAACCATAAATTTGGCACTGCCACGCCATGCCACTTGGCATGCCTGTACCAAAATCCTACACTTTGAAAATTTGATCCAGAAATTTGACATGACCACTCTATGCTGCATACCACAACTATGCCCCTTTCGCGCACTCCTATTTCCAACTCCAGAGTATGGCATGGCCCCATGCCTCTGAGCATGGTCGTGCCCCTCATTTTCACTATTTTCTTGCTCGTGCCCCTGTAGTACGCCAGTGCTTGCCCTATTTTCATCCTTTCCTGCTATTTTCACCTTATTAACTACCACCATGGATGGTGATGGTGATGCATCCCACTCTAAGAACGTTTCTCCTGAGCAAGTTTATGATATAGGTAGGCCCTTGTAGGGCTTCAAGAACAAGTGAGGAAGCTCCCTGAAAAGGTTAAACAAGTACGGGAGTTCGCACAACGAAACCCGTACTGAAGATGGTATGATGCTCGCCCATTGACATCGAATATTCTTCCTCTCATGAAAACTTTGATGGTGAGGAAGGAAGGCCTAGACGAAGAAGGCATCCAAAGGATGACCTTAAGGATTTCAAGGTAGAGGCGCCGTAATTTGATGGCAATTTTAAGCCGCTATTTTGATTGGGTTGAAGCCATTGAAAGGATTTTTTAACTCAAAGATTATGATGATGAAAAGGCCTTCAAGTTGGCCATTCTTAAATTGAAGGGGTATGCTTCACTATGGGATGAGCACTTGAAGAAGAGTAGGGCTAGAGAAGCCAAATCCAAAATCAAAACATGGTGCAAGTTTAACAAGCATATGAACAAGAGATTCCTATTTGAGCCTTTAAAGGCTATTCATCATTTTAGTCTCATGTTTCTTTCATGTGTGACTCTTCCTTGGCATCATTTGTCTAGAACTTGCTTTGACTCTCATTCAAGATCACATTTCGCATATGCATTTAGACAATATGATTGAGGCAATATATTTTTGGATTTGTTGAAGCCCCACGGCAAAATAGCCACCTTTGTTCTGTATTGTATCCCTTGCCAGTCCCTTTGAGCCTATATCAGTTCTTCTTGATTTAAACCTCCTATTATAGCCCATGGCCAAATACTTATCTTACCCTTAAGCCAAGACTAAAGGAGTGTTTCATTCTTTTGCATCAAGTATAATAGGGCGTTAGTAAGGTGGATTGTTATCTTTTAGTGAATTTTGGCTATTTGGTGGAGGGATGTGAGATTTTGATAAATCACTTGTTTTATTTTATAAAGTTTGGAGAAGAGTTGAAATTTAAAGTTCGTTATGGATCTCCTCTTGGCTATCCTTTTTGAAAAAAAAGAAAGAAAGGATCAAAACAAAAATTAAAAAAAAGGGAAAACAACAAAAAAAAATTCACAAAAAAAAATCGAAAGAAAGTGTTTTGGTGGGATTGTAAGATATTTGTGATTTTCAACTCTTTCTCTTTTCAATTTGGGTTTTACCTTGTTGATAAATTATAATGGTTCAAGAAGGATGTAGTATGATGCATTGGAATTGATTAGCTCTTAGTCTTTGGCTTCTAGCTCCTCATTTCCAAAATATTTGTTCTTCTCTTGCCTTTACCTATAGGCTCGTTACAACCCTATTAAAGTCCTCATGATTTTCTAGTGTGTTTGCATTTTAGAGATGGTGAATTTGAGAGTCTTGTCAAGCTTATGACAGATTTGAGTCTAAGGAACGAGAATTGAGAGAACCTTAATTATTATCAAACACATAAGTGATGAGAGCCATGTAACTATAGTGAGGTTCTACTGGCCTTGCTAGCTTTATTTGTTTCATACACTGGAATGACTGTATTTGACGATTTGGGGGAAGATTGGTTCAAGTTTGACATTGTGGTCTATCAAAAAGGTTTTCGCAAATTTCATTCCCTAATATGTTTATTAATGATTTTTGCATCTTTTTGGGCTACCTTTGGATTAGTTTTGCCATTTGAATGTTACCTATGTCTATCATAAGGAGGTTGTATATACTTTTGGTTTTTGCATTGCTTGAGGACAAGCAACAATTTAAGCATGGGGGAGTTTGATAAGTGCTTAATGTATACATCATTTTAAGCCTATTTTGTGTCAATTTTTAGGAGAATTATGTGCTTAATGTTATTATTTATACTTTTATTCTCGATTTATGCTTGGGTATAGTTGTTTTATGTGTTTTGCAGGATTTTAAGTCTTTTTACCCAGGATTCGACCATAAATAGATGTACTTTGACCTCCCCCATGGACACCCATGGGTTGCTACACCCGTGGAGTAAGAAAAGAGCAGAAGGTCGATTCCAGCCTAGACCACGGTCGGACCGTGGTACCTGCCATGGACCGTGGTGAGCCTGTAACTGCTGCCTCTTCGTCTCTTCCTTCGGCTGTGTGGCTAAGATCAAGCGAGTCCCTCTATAAAAGGCCCCGTTCTGCAGCAGTAGAAGGCTTCCTTGCACAACCAAAAGCATAAAGCTAGCATAGATTAGAGCTTTAGCCTAGTTTCTTTCTTTCTCCAATTTTGTTGTTTCTAGTTTGATGTTTAGTTTTGGTGACAAATCTTGAGTGTATGTGTTTGGTTTTTGAGGCGGTTTGAAGCCCTTGGTTAAAGGCCATTTTAGTAAAGCCTTTCTCTCAGATTTCGCCGAATTGTTGATTAGTTTTGTTTATTTCTTAATCATGTCTGAGTAGGTTTCTTTTGTCTAGGGATTTTTTAGTTTATGAAAGTGTAGTTGGATCATGTTTTAATTTATAGAATTGTGCTTATTTTCATATTGGTTTGGTTTTGTTTATCAAGTAATTGAATTGTTGTGAGTGGATTTTTGGTCAAAAGTTGCTTGCTTACTTGAAACAAACAAATGAAAAATTGAAATGTGACATTTGGTTGTTGGACTGCTTGATTAAACCTAACGTGGAGTCCTCTCGAAAGAGAGATTTGCATGTTAGAAGGACTAGAGAGTAATCAAAGATATTTAACTTGAATTAAGGCAAATTAGTTTGAAAGAACAACTTTTGCTTAGTTTAGGCAAATTTGATTTATTTTAAAAGAATAGATCAAATTTCTGGATAGATTGCAATTCCTTGAAATTAGCTGATTAGAGAAAAGCACATGTTAGTCATTTTGATCCAATACTCTTTCATAACTACGAGAATTCCTAGACATGTTTTCTCTTTGACTGATTTAGAATAGTGAATTAGAAATAGTTAAATCAAAAGCAATTGAATTAGAATTTTTCTTAACACATTCTGACATGCAAGACTCAGTATGTTACATTAGTCCTTGAGCAAATATGCCAAAAACTTGATTGGGACTACCGCAAGCGCACGGGTTGTTTCACCCCCAACAAAGCTATCACTACCCCTACACCCATCAAAACCCTTGACAAGGGTAAAGGGTTTGCTAGTGAACCACCAAAGAGATTGGAGGGTAAAAAGTGTTTCAAATGTCATGGTTATGGACGCTTCTAAGTGGATTGTTGTACCTGGAGAACTCTCACCATTAGAGAAGTGGAAGAAATTCAAGTTATTGAGAAAGCAACTAGCGATAAGGAAGCTGAGGATGAGTACCAAACTTTGATCACTCTGGATGTGGGTGAACTCTTGGTAATTCGAAGAGCGCTCCATGTCTAAGAGGCTCATTGTGAGCCAAGCCAAAGGAGGCAAATCTTTCATATACAGTGCACTATTGGAGGCAAGATACGTGAGCACATTATCGATATAGGAAATTGCATCAATATAGCTTCCGCAATACTCATTGGCAAACTTCAATTACCCTCCAAGATGCATCCCACCCCTTATTCTTTCCAATGGCTTAAGCAAGGAAGCGAGGTAGCTGTTTCTAAGAAAGCTCTTATTGCAATTTCAATTGGTCCATATTGTGGTGAGGTATTATGCAATGTCCTTCCCAGGGATGCATGTCACTTAGTACTTGGTAGGCCTTTGTTATTTGATAATCATGTGATTCACGATGGGCATGCCAATACATATGCATTCAAATACAAAGTTCGTAATCTTACTTTGACACCATTACCTCCACTTAAACCCCTTAAATCTAAACCGAGGAAAGGAAGTGAGAAAAGCCTATTTATGAGTAAAACACGGTGGAGGGAGTCATCAGCAAGAGCAAGCCTTTATTTATCTTATGGTACAATTAAACCCGTGTGAGGGAGTGAAACCCATGCATCCCCTAGCTCAATCACTCTTGAGAGAGTTTGGGGATGTATTTTCAAATAATTTACCCTTGGTACTCCCTCCTTTGAGAGGAATTGAGCACCAAATTGATCTCTTACTAGCTGCTCCTTGCCAAACAAGCTAACCTATAGGTGCAATGCTAATCCGTCAAAACAGCTTTAACGACAAGTCCAAGAGTTGTTTCACCGTGGGTACATTAGGGAAAGCTTGTGTCCATGTTTTGTTCTCGCCTTTTTGGTACTTAAGAAAGATGGCACTTGGTGTATGTGTGTTGATTCTAAGGCTATAAACAACATCACAATCAAGCATTGATTTCCTATTCCTTGATTGGATGACATGCTTGATGAGTTATATGGGTCCAAGGAATTTTCCAAAATTGATATTTGGAGCGGCTATCACAAAATTAGAATGAAAAAATGAGATGAATGGAAAATTGCCTTTAAGACCAAGTATGGGTTGTATGACTGGCTTATGATGCCTTTTGATCTATCTAATGCTCCTAGCACTTTCATGAGGTTCAAGAATGAGGTCTTAAGACCATTCATGGGGAAGTTTGTTGTGGTGTGTTTTGATGATATTTTGGTTTAAAGTCATGATGAGGCGTCTTTTTGAAGTGTTCTAATTGTTAAGGCAACAAAAGTTATATGTCAAGCTTGAGAAGTGTGAACTATTGACTCCTTAGGTCGTCTTTCTTGGCTATGTTGTGTTCAGTGAGGGAGTTCAAGTTTATGAATCCAAAGTTTAGGCTATCAAGAGTTGGCCTGCTCCCACCTTCATCACGGAAGTACGAAGCTTCCAAGGGTTGGCCTCTTTCTATCGCTGGTTCATCAAAGACTTTAGCTCCATTATGGCTCCCTTGATCGAATGCATGAAGAAAGGAAGCTTTGAATGGGCAAGGGTTGCCCAAAGGGCTTTTGAAACAATCAAGGATAGGCTATGTTCGACTCCTATCTTAGCTTTTCCCAACTTCGATCTCTTATTTGAAGTTGAGTATGATGCTAGTGGCGTTGGAATTAGTGCGGTTCTCACTCAAGCCAAGCACCCTCTAGCTTTCTTTAGTGAGGATTTGAATGGTTTAAGGCTTAACTGCTCCACTTATGATGAGGAATTCTATGTCATTGTTAGAGCCTTGGAACATTAGAGCCATTACCTTAAGCCCAAGCCCTTCGTGCGCCATTCGTATCACAAAGCATTGTCCTACATCAATGGCCAACATAAGTTCAGCACAAGGCATGCCAAGTGGGTTGAGTTCCTTCAATCTTTTACCTTCCCTTGCAAGCATAAGAGTGGGGAACAGAATGTTGTGGCCAATACCTTATTAAGAAGATATGCTCTCTTTTCGGTCCTTAAGGCCAAGGTTCTTGGATTTCATTCCATAAAAGGTCTATACATTGAAGATGAGTACTTCAAGGAAGTCGTGGAGAACCCTTATTCCTTTGGCTCTTTCACCCCACAAGATGGTTTCCTCTTCAAGAGAAATAAGCTTTACATTCCCAAAAGTCCTCTAAGGGACTTGATTATCAAGGAGGCTCACGGAGGAGCCTTAGCCAGTCATTTTGGTATTAACAATACTCAAGGGGCATTTTTATTGGCCAAAGATGGAAAGGGATATTTATAGATTAGGTGCAACATTTGTCACATGGCTAAGATTCACTTCCATCAAGGCTTCTACATTCCTCTTTCGGTTCCTACAAGACCTTGGGATGACATTAGCATAGACTTCATTGTGCCCCCCCCCAAGAACACCACGGGGAAAAGATGCTATCATAGTAGAAGTGGATCGATTGTCCAAGATGGCTCACTTCATTGCATGCCAGAAAAGTGATGATGCTACATACATTGCAGACCTCTTCTTTCAAGAAATTGTGAGACTTCTTGGTATTCTAAGAACCGTTGTTTTGGATCAATACACCAAATTTTTGTCTCACTTTTGGAGATCTACGTGGAGACTTATGGGGACTAAGTTGCTGTTTAGCACTACTTGCCACTCTCAAATAGATGGAGAAACAGAGGTCACAAATAGAACTCTCACAACCTTAGTAAAGGGCATGGTGAGTAAGAGTTTATAGGATTGAGATGTCAAGGTTGCTAATGCCGAATTCGCCTACAATAGGGGTCCTTCCTATGCTAACTCTCATTCCCCTTTGAAGTGTGCTATGGCATTATCCCTCTTACTACCATGGATCTTATTCTTATCCCTTAAGAATCAAAGGTGATTTTTGAGGCTGAAGCATGAGCTAAAGAGATGAAGAGACTACAAAAACAAGTGAGGGCATAAATTGGGAAAGTGAATGAGCAATACAAGCATAAAGCCAACAAGAACTGCCCACATCTTGAGTTCAAATTGCATGATCTTGTGCGGTTACACTTGAGGAAAGAAAGGTCCGCTTTAAGAAGGCAGAATAAGGTCATGGTAAGCGGAGATGGTCTATATAAGGTGGTGTAAAAGGTGGGGGACAATGCTTACAAAATGGAGCTTCCGGGAAACATACAAATATCTGCCACTTTTAATGTTGGGGATCTCACTCCATACCTTGAAGATGACGAACGAAACAATAAATATTTGAGGACAAATCCTCTTCAAAGGGGAGGGGTTGAGGCGAGGCACACCTTAAGCTTGGACCTATTTTCACAACAAGGGTCTTAGACCAAGTACGCTCAATATTAACTCTAGGTTAAGGGCTTGGTCCTCCTAGATCAATGTTGACTTGTAACCCTTGAGGTGGTACATGTAAGCTTAGGAAGATGGTTGGCTAATTAGTAGTCCTAAATAAGGAACCTATTTACTCTATCCCCCCAAAACCATCTCATTAGCTTATCTTCACTTTCTGGGCAGAACACTTCACCTCACTTCTAGCTTCGTTTTGACAAAGCAAATGTGCTCCAATTTTTATAAGTTATATATGGATGAAAATCCCTAGAAGTCTATTTTCCAAATGCCTTGAATCACGTTTAAACTCTAAATACTAAGAAAGTTAAGGACTGTCAACCAAGCATGGGGCGGCCCAAGGCTAGAAAATGCATGGTTTTGATTATGGGCTTAATTAAGGAGGATGCGGTTGTAATATTAGAGATTAATCAACAAGAATAATTTTACACACACAAAGAAATATTTTCTAAGCGGCTGCACCTCCATGGTGGAGTATAACCTTCTCAAAGCTCTCTAGAAAATGGAGGATGAATCCAGAAAATATGGCTCATCTTGATTGTAATTATCTTAAGCATCTTGATTTATTTTTCTAAGAGATTTTGTAATTGCCCCATTGACCCACTTGTCCCACTCATATAACAGCTAATCCCCCTCCAATTAGATATTTATAGACCTAATTACTTCCATGAAAATTTAGACTTGTTGAACGATATGAGAGTTTGAAGCTTAGTGTTTTTTTTTAAAAACATTTTGTTTTTTTCAAATTCTTTCTCTCTCAAAGGAGCGTGGTGATTTGAATTCATCCCTTTTATCTAATCCTTGATGCTAAGTTTTAGAGCGTTAGAGAGTAGTGTTGAGTTTTTATATTCAAGTTTTGATGATAACAAATCCAAGTGTA
>JACYFF010031956.1:69259570-69375582 GCA_017589665.1 Selenicereus undatus | reverse complement strand
ATAATAATAATAATAATAATAATAATAATAATAATAATAATAATAATAATAATAATAATAATAATAATAATAATAGTGGTGTTAATACCATCAAGTATGACAAAAATGTTAATATTAACAAGCTTACAATAATAACCGTAGTGATAATAATAATAACATCAAAGTTAACAGAAATGAAATGAGTTATATCATTATGCTATTGTAACAATAATAAAACGAGCGTTAGCAACATCTAAAAAAGGATAAAAAAACGAAGCGAAATAGAATCAGCTAAATAAGTAATAATGAGTACGACGATAATTAAAAGTAGAGTTAAGGATTTTGAATCATCCATTAAATCAAAAAATTTAATAAAATTTCCTAAGCTCACATTAACCATGAAATTAAACATTTGGAGCAGAAGCTGATACGGGAGTGACTTCCTTTGACCAAATAAAGGGTAAGCAATCTATATAGATGAGCATAAAGGATATTGATAAAGATCACCTCCCCCAAGACGACCCAAGGGAGAGAAACACCACAAAATAACTATGATAATCCAACAAGAACTCAACCTTAAGCCAAGATCAACCATCAAGCATGAGAGATTTTTTTGTGGATTTTGTTTGAGAAAGCTAGTAACAACAATAATCAAAGGGATATATCTAGGTTAAAGGTTAAACCACAACAACAACAAACACCAACTCCTACTGTGGGTCCCGCTTTCGCGGGGTCTTGGGAGATCCAAATGTAGGCAACCTTACTTCCATCGGCATCTCTGCCGATAGAAAGGTTGAATCCAAGAGACGCACAAAGCAAGATTTTGTGAAAACATTTTATAGAAGAAGGATTTTGTGAAAATAGGTAATGAAAGAAACTAGGGATATTAAAGGTTAAACCACCACGTAGATTAAATCAACCCACCCTCTAACCCTCTAAAGCCTTAGGACCAACGATTAGATTAAAGAGAAGAACTCAAACCACCACCCTTTTTAGAGAGAAAGAATTTGAGATTTTGAGAAAAAAGCACCAAACTTTAAGAGCTCATATCATTCAACAAGTCTAAATTTTCATGGAGGTAATTGGGTCTATAAATACCCAATTAGAGCAGGAAGTAGCTGTACATTAGTGGGGCAAGTGGGCCAATAGGAGACTTACAAAATATTCTAAAAAAATAACTAAAAATTCTTAAGATAATCACAATCAAGGTGAGCTGTATTTTTCAGGATTTTTCTTCCATATTCTAGAGAGCCTTGGGAAGGCTCTACTTCTCCAATGGGGCCACTTGGAAATTCTTTTTTTGTGTTTGAAGAATCATCCATACTGATTAATCTCCAAAATTACAGCTATAACATCCTCAATTAAGCCCATAATTAAAACTGTGCATTTTTCAATTCTGGACCAATACTTGCTCAGTTTTTACTCCATAACTTTCGCAATACTTAGTCTTTGAGCGTGATTCAAGACTTTTTGGAAAATAGACATCTGGGGATTTTCATCCACTTATAATTTATAGAAATTGGACCTCATTTATTTTGTTCAAATGGAGCTATAAATGAAGTGAAGTATTCTGCCTAGAAAACTGAAAATGAGCTAATGTGGTGGTTTTGGGAGGAATGAGTGGTTAAACTCCTTATTTAGGGCTAATAATTTCCCAACCACATTTTCTAAGCTTTCTTGAACTTCTCAAGGGTCCCAAGTTAGCATTGACCTAGGGGGACCTAGTATTTGACCTCGGGTCAACATTGGATCAACTTGGTTCAAGACCCTTACTAGTGAGATTATGCTCAAGCTCAGAACTTGCTCCGCATCAACCTCTCCCCTTTGAAGAGGATTTGCCCTGATGAGTACATTTAATATGTCAACATACTCATCACAAGATAACTCAAACTCATCATAGTCAAGATAGGTGTCACTTGTGACTTGATCACTCGCATGAGGACCTTCTCCTAACATCGTTTTGATAGGCAATGGGGCCTTGGGGATGGGTTGTTTTAGGATTTCATCCTCAAGTGCTTAGCGAGCTATAAGGGGTTAGGGTTCTTGTTGGAAAATCCACATGCACACGGTTTTAGCATTGTGACACTTACTAGTGTCGATCCTCAGCGATGTGTTATGAAATTAGGTCCCGAAAATTTTCAAACAAACCACCTAACGAAAGCCCATAATCGGAGACAAATTTTATAGTCATCAAGATGGCTTAAGTCACTAACTTTAAGGGTATAATTCTAAACATAATTGACTTAAAACAACACGACTGTACACATACTTAACAGTAAGCCCAAAACGCAATTGAGTGATTAAGCGAAGCCGAATAGAACCATAAAATTGAAACAACAGAACAATATGCTCTAAATTATCCGCATTAGTAATGCCAAAATCCTGTAAAATCAAAAATCATTCAGCAACAGAAAAACAACCTAGATTAAAATGAATCAAACTAAACAACTCAGGGTGCTAAGTGAATTGAAATAGAGAGAAATGAAACAAAAATTCAAACCAATCGATGCTAGATTCAATACCAAACCAAGATCTTTACTCAAATCTGGAAGTTCATTGCATTAATGTTATGAGGCCTAGAACTAATTCTGAAAAATGGAGACAACTGAAAACGAAAATGAATGCAAAATTTAGAAATGACAACTCTACTCTACTCTCTATCACCCCCATCCTTCGCATTCAACTCTTCACTTTGTAGCCCCCAAAACGGAGCTCATCATCTCTTGATAAATCACATTAAACTCCAATTAAAGACCACCCTTGTAACCGCTAAATTTGATGATGAAGGATGATGGAGAGTAACAACTAGGATTAATGGACTATGATGAGATTGAATAACAATAATGAAGGGGGAGAGAGAAGGATGAAATTGAGGGCTTGGCTTCAGTTATGGTGGAAAGAAGAAGTTGAAGTAGTGGATGGGAGTAAATGCCTTACTAGGCCGTGAATGAGAAGAAAGAGAAAAGGGGGTGGAAGTTGTGAGATCACGTGCATAGGAGTGGAGAAATAAGCGGGAAGGAGGGCTGGATCGGGCAGTAGTCTAGGAGGAGCACAATTGGGCTTTAGGTTTCTGAGTTGAATAGGCCTGTGAGGAGAAAGAAAAAAAGTTGTGAGAAATAAGTAGGTGGGCAGTAGGGAGAGAGATAGGCCCGTGAAGTGAGAAATGAAGGGGGGAGCATTTTTGGGCAAGGCTTAACTTGGGCTGGGTAGCGGATGGGTAAAGCTACACTCGGGCCAAGAGATCAGGTAAATGAAAAGAATAGGCCCGCGAGGATGGTGAAGCATTGGAGCGTGATTAGGCTTTAACAAGCAAGAAGAGAAAATGCCCAAGGAGTTAAAGGATAAGAGTTGAAGAAGAGAGCACTTGGGCTGGGGCGTAGCACAGGCCTTTGGGTTGTATGAGCTGGATTTCTTTCTCTTTGATCTTGTTTGAGTAATTTAATTCTTTTTCGTCAAGTTTTTTTTTTCAATTAGTACAAAATTAATAAAAAACATTATTAAAACACTAATTCAATAATTTATTTTAAGCAAATATTAAATAATAAAAGGGTATAAAATGTAAAAATTTTGGGTTGAACAGTTCCACCTCCTCAATTGTGTTTGGCTTCACCATTAGTAATGCAATTCGAGGTTTGTTCTTACTAGTGGCACACTCTCCCCAAGTTTCACTCTTGTGGGGGCTTTTCTTACTTCCCTTCCCTGGTTTAACATTGTGAGGTTTGGGTGGAGGTAAAGGAGTTAACGTAAGGCTTTTTCCATTGTGCTTGAGTGAATCAGTATTAGCATGCCCATCATAAATCACATGGTTATCATACAACCATGGTCTACCCAGCAACAAATGAAATGCATTCATAGGAAGGACATCACATAGTACCTCACCACAATAGGGACCAATCGAGCATTGATAAACCTCTATTTTGACATGTTTTTAGCCCTTATTCGATCCCTTTCTCCCATTATTTTTATGTTGAATCTTAATAAGAAAGGGTTAAATTATCCTCCTTTGGTCTAAATCGTGCTTATATAATTGTGCTTCGTAGTTTCAGGAGTTTCTGTCGAGAAAATGAGAAAAATCAATAATCTTGGTAGAAAAGTGGGCTAAGGAGAGGTTGAAGCTCAAGGGAATTCCAGAGATCTAGCACGGGTAGCCGTGCCAAGTGGCACAACTGTGCCACTACAAGACCTCAGTAGATCGGTGCCAAAGATCTTGCACAGGTACCCCATGCCAGGAGGCACAGTTGTGCCCCTGCCAGAGTATGCTATAAAATCTGTCTCCGATATTATGTTTAAGGAGAGGCTTATGCTAGGTCTCTTTGGGGGTGCGATTTAGGCTTCCTTTTCCTACTCCCAAACCCCAGAAGGGGAGAATAATTCAGCTTTAGTTTATGTATACGTTGTACAGGATCGATTGATTTCAAGATTTAAGCATAAGTTCCTCTTGTCTTTCTCTCTTTAGTGTCGTGCTTTTAGTTTCTTTTGCTAGTTTATTTGTCCTTTGTTTTGCTTATGTTTTGATGTTTATTGTGATTAAATTTGGGATCGTTGATTTGGATTAGCCTTTTGATGGCTACTTGATCTTGTTTAGGCCTTTACCTACTTGGTTTATGCTAGAATTTGAAGTTTTTCTCTCGCACCCACTAGGTGTTGGATGAAATGCTTGAAAGACCTTTTATTCGTGTTTTGGGGCAATTGACTTATGCTAAAAGGTGAGGTTGATTGTTTGGTGTGGATAGAGAGGATAGCTAACATTTGCACATGAAAATAGTTTAAATATTAGCTTGGTCAAAGGTTGCTAATCTTATAGTTTAATTGAGCGAATCACACGAAAAATAAGTGGTTAGAACATTTAGACTAGCCTATTGACCCTTGAGAGAGGGCTTGGGTGGTCTTTAATGATGCAGTAGGTCAGCTCTGAATACTAGCATAACTTAGGAAGGTGAATGTTTGGCTTGATTAGTTGGTTTGTTTTAGGTTTAATCACGACCTGAGTCCCTTTTTGTTAGTTCGCTTTAGTAGTTTAGTCCTTCTTCCCTTCACCACTCTATCTTGCCTAGATTGATACGGTTGAGTTAGTTTTAGTCCTTGGAAACACAACTCCTTATGGAATATGACCCGTACTTTTCGGTTGCTAGCTACAACTACATCGTGCACTTGCGGTAATTTTAATGTAACAAACATGAAATAAGAGCTTGCCTTGAAGCGATTACCTTATTGCTTGGTACTAACCATTGAAAAGAGTATGGAGTAGGATGCTACTTAGTGAGGATTTAGGACTTGTCGATAAGTTTCTTAAAGGCCACATTGGTGTAGCTTCCAACATCTATGATTAGACCACAAACCTTGCCTCCAATGGTGCATCCTAAGTTGAAGATTTGCTTAATTTGGCTATCTTCATAAAGAACCCTTAGGGCATGTTAGGACCTCTTGATCAACAACATTTCTCCTACATCCGGAGTAACCAGAGCAGTCTCATCTTTTGCCTCTTCTTCTTCCCTATATTCTTCCTTAATGGCTTGAATCTTTTTTATCTCCTTAAGGGTAAGGGTCTTTTTATTAGGACAATCAGTTTGAAAATTCCCAAGACCATGACACTTCAAGTATTTCTTTCCTTTCAACCTCTTAGGAGGCTCACTACCAATCCCCTTGCCCTTATCAAGGGCTTTGACTTGTAGGAACGAGGTTTTACTTTGAAGGTGAGTGGAAGGGCTTTAGTAAGGGAGGTGTAAAAGGACTTCCTACCATTAAGTTGGTTCTCAACTTTGATAGCTAGGTGGCACACATCATTAAAGGATAAGTAAGGTTGTAAATCCATCTTGCTAGCAATGCTAGGAGATAATCCCATAATGAACCTAGCAATCTTGAGTTTGGATTTTTCATCCAAACTAACCCTGATTTAGAGTTGTTCAAACTCTCTAATGTATTGTTCTACTTTTAGATTCTCGTGGTTGAGAGAGGTGATCGTGAGATAGAGTTCTTGTTTGTAAGTAGGGGGTAAGAATCTCCTGTCCATATGCTTTTTGAGCTTGGAAAAAGTTTTAAATTTGGATTTGACTTCTCTAGCCTTACTCTTCTTCAAGTGCACATATTGAAGTGAATAATACCCCTTTAATTTAAGAGTGGATAACTTGAAGGCCTTCTTATCATTGTACTCTTTGAGTTTAAAGATCCTTTCCGAGGCTTTAACCCACTCAAGATAGTTCTTTGGGTTAAGATTGCCATCAAATTCCGGAGCCTCAACTTTGAGATATCAAAGATCATTCCTTGGATGCCTTCTTATTCTTGGTCTTCCTTCCTCATCACCAAAGTTTTAATGAGAGGAGGAGTATTTGGTGTCAATAAGGGAAATATCATAGCCTTGTCGGTAAGGATTTTGAACGGTGGATCCCCTTCCTTGTGCAACCTCTTGAGTGAGATTCTTCATTTAATCTTGAAGCTCTACAAAGACCCTACCTATATCATAGGCTTGCTCAAATGAAATGCTCGATGAGTGAGAAGGATCTCCCGCATCGGTTATGGTTGATAGAAAGATGAAATGAGGTAAAAGAAGGAAAACAGGGGAGGCACGGGCATGCTGAAGGAGCACAGGTAAAAAAACGCTAAAAATGAGAGGGAAGGTCATGTTCAGTGGCACGGGGGGCCGTGCAAGATCTTTAGAATAGGAAACAGGAGTGCAGTTAAAGGGCATACTCGTACCAGGCAGCACGGGGTGACCGTCTCAAGTCTCTGCCCAGGTTATTTGATAGTCTTTTTTTTTTTGGTAGAGGCCTTTTGTGGAGTTTTAAGGATGTGTTTAGGTTAAGGATTGTATTTTAGCTATATTTAAGGTTCTTTGTGCACTAATAAAGGTGATGAAGAAGGACAAATCAACCAATGGTAGGACGTTTCAGCTCTGATATGATACGGAGGGTTACTTCCTTTGGCCAAACAAACGGTGAGAAATCTATGGAGATGAGCCCAAACGATGTTGATGAAGATCAACTTTCCCCTAAGAAGGCCAAAGAGAGAGAAAAAAAATACAAAATAACAATGATAATTTGACAAGATCACAACCTCAAGCCAAGATCAACCATCAAGCAAGAGAGATTTTTTTTGTGGATTTTTTTAAGAAAGCTAGTAACAACAATAATTAAAGGGATATATCTTAGCTAAAGTTTAAACCACCACCTAGATTAAATCAAGCCACCCGTTAATCCTCTAAAGCCTTACCAACAAGGATTAGATAAAAGGGACGAACCCAAATCACCACCCTCCTCAGCGAGATAAAGAATTTGAGATTTTGAGAAAAAGCACTAAGCTTCAAGCTCTTACATCATTCAACAGGTCTGAATTCTCATGGAGGTAATTGGGTCTATAAATAACTAATTAGAGGGGAATTAGCTGTACATTTGCGGGGCAAGTGGGCCAATAGAAGGCTTATAAAATACCGTAGAAAAATAAATCAAAATACTCAAGATAATTACAATCAAGGTGACTTGTATTTTCTAGGATTTTTCCTCCATCTTCTAGAGAGCCTTGGGAAGGCTTTACTCCTCTAGGAGGGGTGCCACCACTTGGAGATTCTTCCTCCTTATGTGAAAATCATTCCATGTTGATTGATCTCTAATATTACATTGGTAACCTCCTTAATTAAGGCCATAATTAAAACCATTCATTTTCTAAAAATACCCACCCTTGCATAGTTATTAGTCCATAACTTTCTCAACACTTAGAGTTTGAGTGCAATTTAAGACTTGTTAGAAAATAGACATATGGGGCTTTCTATCGATATATAGTTATAGAAAATGGAACTCATTTTCCTTGTTAAAACTGAGC
This sequence comes from Selenicereus undatus, assembly GCA_017589665.1. Classification (NCBI taxonomy): domain Eukaryota; kingdom Viridiplantae; phylum Streptophyta; class Magnoliopsida; order Caryophyllales; family Cactaceae; genus Selenicereus; species Selenicereus undatus. The sequence goes on along the minus strand of JACYFF010031956.1, from coordinate 69,367,791 downwards.
CAGAAGTGATGTGAAGTATTCTGCCCAAAAAACTGAAAATGAGCTAATGAGGTAGTTTTGGGAGGATTGAGTGGTTAAACTCCTTATTTAGGGTTACTGATTTCTAAACCACCTTTCTAAGCTTACTTATACCTTCTCAAGAGTCCCGGGTCAACATTTGGCTAGGGGACCTAGTCTTTGAGCTAGGGTCAACATTCGATCAACTTAGTTCAAGATCCTTGCTAGTGAGAGAATGCCTAAGATCAGAACTTGCACCGCTTCAACTCTCAAATGAATATTAGATCTCGTAGGCTAATATAATGTTATGCAATTGGGCTTAAAATTATAATTATTGAAAGTGAGTAATTTATACTATAAATTAGATGAGTTATATCTAAAAAGAATGACTCATGATAAACCACTAGATAAATAATATCATTTGATAATTATAATAATCTTTTTCATTGATGGCCTAATACTTGTAGCCTAGGTTGAACAAGAGACAAATTGGGCCCCTATTTGAGTTAGTAATTCGACATTTTTGTCATTGGTGGAATCCAAAGTCCTAGATCTTTCTCTTATTTGATTTCTCTTTACTTTCTTGACTCATTCACCTTTCTTTTGTTTCTTCAATTCATATTGATACTTGAACTCCTCACTCAAATTATTCTTTGGAAAAGTTAAAATTCAAAATCACTATCGTTCTTCGTGAGATCGATACCCTATATTTGCTAGTCTATAATTAGCCTTGTTCACTTACAGGTAAAAAGGGGTTTTAAAAGTGAACATGAAATCCACACCAGTAGGCTAATTCCCTAACCCAAACTTGTGGTTCTTCTTTAGATTAAGGAAAATTTAGTCCAACCTTGTGCTCTTCTGCCCGTAGCTAGTGCTAGGACGCACCCCCATTTTTCGAGGATAACATTTACACTTAGGTTTGAATAATGATCAAATTCGAAAGGAGCTTAGTACTTCTCTAAGGCTGCTGCTGTTTCAAAATCATATAGTTCCTTGTAATCATGATTCTACTCTATTTTTAGCATTGGTCTCTTATTGGTGATAGTAGCACAACAACTTTCCCCTATAATAATAATCACTTGTCCCTTTATCAGCATCTTCACTTTCTGGTGTAGTGTGGATAGGATTGGTTGGTGTTCATGGAGCCATGACTGCCTCAAAAGCAAGTTAAAAGCAGTTAGGATATTTAGGACTTGGAACTCCACATTCGTTTCAATAGGACCCATATTAATGGGAAGAATAGTGGTGCCCAAAACCAATCTTTTCTAGTTATCATATCCCCTAAAATGAGTTGAAGATGTTGATAGTTATCTTTCCTTGATTCCTAACCTTCTAAGAGTTCTGCAGGGGTAGACATTCATAGCTGACTCATTGTTGACTAAGGCAATTGGTATGTTCTTTTGACGGCAACTCATAGTAAGGTATAAGACATTGTCCTGCACCAGACCCCCTGGTGAAAGATCCTTATTGCTAAAGGTTATGGTGGCTTTATATGAGGTGATTGAAGTTATCTTTTCCTCAGGCGTTTCTTTAGGAGATAGACCAATTTTACTCAGTTCGTCGATTAAGAATTGCATAAGCTTTTGAGAGGAAACCATGAGTTGGCAAATCGTTACTTTTGCCTTAAGTCCATTTAATTATTATGGCACAAGATCCTCTTATTTGATTACCATCCCCTTTCATTTTTCTGCGATTTATTGTGGGGCCTTTTTTGCTTAATCCCATCCAACTTTCGTGAGGTGTTGAACTGAGTTTGGTCTTTATCTCCCTAAAAGTTGTTTCCTTCATTTTCTCCCTAGAAATCATCATCACTTGCTTTAGCAGGCTAGTAGACTCCCTGAGTTTTATATACATCTTCTTCATCACTTTGGCTTCGACCCATAAGCCATAAACCCTTGAATTGTGTGCGTATGCAAACCTTTGGCTTCGACCCATAAATGCTCTGTATGTACATGGATGAATCACATTAATTATTCATTGTTAGGCTTATGAGCTTCCTTACGCAAAAGGATCTGCCCTGACTTGAACATCCTCTCTAACTTGTTCTTTAAAGTCCAGCAGTCCTCTGTACCATGCCCTTGAGCCCGATTATACTTATCTTATTTAGCTAGATCAAATGATGTTGACCGCTAATAGCTTCAATTTCTGGTTTGACCTCAAGGAGATCAATGTTTCCTTTGGCTAGTGATCGTTCCAGAGTCTTAGTGTAGCTGGTCTATATGGGGTAATGCTTAGCTTAACAATTTGTCGCATGAACTTCTTTACTCATTGAGTTGGTAACCCTCTTATCCTGTTCTGGTAGTTATTTTTCCAGTTGCTACCAGTCTTTGCATGTGATTCTCTGGACAGTTCTTCTTCTACATGAATACCCATATTCCTTATTGTATTGAAATTTTCAAATGGTGTGAACCGCAAATGCTGCCATATGTGGGATGTAGTTTCCTAATGAACAATCTCATTTAATCAGCTTTTGAAGATCGATCCATCATATGAGCGGCCTTTGCCCTCTATCTAACAAGGTAGTCAGAAAATCCTTTCTTTTCCTCTTGCTCGATTAGTTTTAAGTCCCTAAGTGTGATTAGGAGGCCAGGATTATATGAATAAAGATGTAAGAACTCATTGCAAAGATCATCCCATTGACCATTCGTCAGTTAACAACATTATACCACCTCATCTTATCCTTGTCAAAAGTCCAAGGAAGTATGATGTGGAAGATGCCCTTGTCAATTACCTGTAAACTCATAGTTCCTCACATGACGCTTGGGGTCTTTAGTTCCATAGAATTTGATATCCGGCACGGTGAATTTTAGGGGTAATGTCACTTTTACGATTGATGTGAATCCTAGATAATCATTAAAGTAATTGTTAATCATCAAGGATTCTTTAAGCATCTGTTCTAACAATCTACTAGTAGATTAGTTTGAGGAGTGCCCTTTTACCTTTCTTCTTCCTTCTTCGTATTATTTAGCTCTCCCTTTCCATTATCTGTCATTCTCTATCTTGAGGCTTTTTACCATAATCCCTTTGGGGTTCCTTGGTAAGCTTTTGGAATGCGGCAGCCATCGTCTCCGTATTCTTTTCACTCTCCTGTATTCGAGTCTACATCCTATCTGTCATCTTTATAAGTTTAGTGATTTCATGTTTCTAGCTATTGGAATTTTTGACGGATTGGACTTTGATTTAGATTTTAACTTTGACTTTGACTCGATAGGTGGAGTTTCATCATATTCTTTTGGGGATAGAAGTCTCCCGATTTGTGGACTCAACTTATATATCTTCTTCATCTTCCCAATCTAAGTTTATTATCAGGAAGTACTTAGGACTAGCTCATCGTAATACTTTTCACAAGGAAATTAAAGGCTCCAAAGAACTATGATCACTTAAAAAGTAAATCCTGTTGTTGAGAGCCAAGAGTATTAACTTTATGCTATGAATGTGGACTTACGGTAAACAGACTAAACTGGACCTCTTGCCAGGATCCTGACTGGGTTCCCATTAAATCCTAAGACTAACTCCATGACTCCTGTCTCCTTCTCTTAGCCTCAGTTATATGTAGATTGCAAAAATCCCGGCCGGATTCTTACGAATCTAGATGGGTCAAATTTTCAGCCGTTCTCTTAGACACAAACTAGCATGCAAACTTTTCTTTTTAACTAGAAACTAGTCGGGCTTTTTTTGGGCTAAATGCGATTGCTATTACTTTTATGACTTAAATTGAAGCTAGAACCTATTCAGGTCTTGGGTTAAGAGCCCTTAGGACTCAATTGGCCCAAAAGCTACTTTGGTTCCGAACCCAGTTACTAAGCGTGACCTAATCTGGTTACTTCTAAGGCGTAAAGCATCAATGCATAGCCATTGACCTGGGAACAGTTGAGTTACACAAGAACACATTAAAACACACAGTTGACTTCAATCCTAGGCTAGAATTCAAAGTGATAAGTGATTTAGGTAAGGTTTAGGCCAACCTTCTCGCGACTCAAATGCTTCATATGTCATCCATGTGGTTCATGATAAGATTGGAACATTTTGGTTGCTTTTCCATATTATATGGACTTCGAAAGTGTGCCCCAAGCGAGAGAAATAGTTGCATGCTCAGTTGGAAGTCTAATGAACCCACAAGTTAGCCAACTATTTTCCTAAGGGGTAAGAACATGGTTTAACTGAGAGACATTATTAACCCTATTAGAGCAATATTTTTAATGCAAGTGTGCCCAATGCAAGTGTAATTAACAATAATTTCTTATATTAAATTTCAAATCTCACCATCTTTTTTTTAAAAGAAAAATATCACTAGTGGATTCGCCACTGTAAGGACCACGACTCAGAACGCCCGAGTATGGTCCCCCAGGAATGGTGGAACTCACTTGTTAAGTACTTCAGTTTTTTATTTATTTCAACAAAAACAGATCAGATTGGAGTAAAATAGAGACTCAATTGGAGAATTAGACAGTGGCTATTAGTCAAGGAACCCAGTAAGGCTCCTGGGCCAAAGCTAGGCTTAATTCCTGGTTCCAGGTAGTGATGCCTATTTGGACCTGTAAATTAAGTAATGGCCCTAATCTAGGGGCCCAACTAAGTTCCTGACCTAGAATTGAGCCTAGCTCATGGTCCAGATAGTATTACTATTTGAGTTCCATACCTGGTCTACCCTAATCCAAAGTAGTGTAAAAAAATAATAATAATATAAAGTCACCAGTGAGTTTTGGAAAAACTTACAAACCAAATTCACTCTTTGAAACAAGTAATTACTGAAGGGAAATTTGGCTTATATGAAACATAAACCAATGGGACATTGAAAGGGACAATAAGTTTGTTTCAAAAAGGCTTTCGAAAAGCCCACAAATAATCCCAGTTGTGTGGACCATTTGACTTTATAATCTTAAAACAAGGATGCAGATTCGAGGTGGGGACTTTATAATCTAGAAGAATGTAAAGGAATAATGCAAATAATTAACAGAAATCAAAAATGCAATCAAAAGTGCACCCCAATCAAGTGACATATTGGTATCAATCAACTAATAGAAATCAAAAGTGCAAGGCCAATCTAGAAGAATGTAAAGGAATAATGCAAATAATTACAACGGACGGGGTCTAACTAATAAAAGATTACATCTTTGGTAAACCCAAACTAAGTAAAATAATGAGAAGGAATACGAGGAGAAGGAGGGAGGATTTGGGTTACCCCTTTAGGATGAACCACTGATTTACCCAGAAACCTAGTGGAGTGATGTGTCCTTCATGGTTAACAGACTTCCCTCAATATGCTTGCAATATGACAAGTGTTTTGCCCTAGGTGTTCTACAATCTCTTCCTCTCTAATTCCTGATATTTTTCTCCCTAATTTTTTAATGTTCGAAACCCTGAGGGGTAGCCCCATTTTTATAGTGCTTAGAGGGATGCCGTGAATCAGTTTAGAGAAAGGGTACATTAACCTATTCTAACTAAGCTTAACCTAAATAGGTGTATCAACCTAGATTGAATGCTATCTATTAAGGCATGCTTCAAACATGGAAAGAGACTTAGAAAGGGGCTATCACAGAGCCCAGTTGAGTTTGCAGATAAAGGACTCGGTCCAATTTTGGTTCGGGTCAGGCCTATTGGGCCAATTGGTCTCTCTAGCTCTCTTTTTCTTTTCTTTTGTTTCACACATGATTTAAATACCTAATTGTTGGGCTCCCAAACCTATATGTTGAGGCATAATTTTTATCATTGGGTGTTTAAAAATGAGGGGCCCTTTTCAGGCATCTACACTTTGAAGCTAGTCCTAACATTAAATAATTATTAAAAATCATATAAAAATGTATTATTCCTTTTTTCTCTCTAAAACTTCGGGAACACCAAAAAGGGACTGAAAATGGTGTAAGACACAAGTACTGTGGTATTTGCAAGCATGAAGACTTAAACTTGGGACCTCGAGTTTACAATAGTATGAAATATACCAATGGGATTGTTCATTGCCTCACAATCATAGTTTCCCAATCACCATATCTAACCCGCCATATGCCTAGGCTCAGTGCCACTGGGGTCCAACCGCCTGTTGTTAGACCTGGCACACTGGAGAATTTGTCCAAGAGGTAGAATTTTGCTTATGGCCTGGAGCTAGTGGCATTAAAAAAGGCCTACAAGCACAACCTAAACCTAGTTGTCAGTAATTGACTGTTGGGCCTGACGGGCTAGTGGATGGCCCTAATTTTTCTCAGGCTATCTAAGGCGGCTGAGAGAGATCCCTGATGGAATATTACTTCTATAGAATCTCTACACCCTAATTTCTCCCTCTCTTTGCTAGAGTGACTAGCACCCCTCTAGCCTTTTGCTCCATTAGTTAGAGAAATTGATCTTACCTTAAGCAATTTTTTTGCTAGGAGTGTAGTGATTTCCTTCATAATTAGTAAGCATTTAAAAAAATTTGGTCTTTTTTTTTATTAGACTGCATCATAGTTGACATAGGTTAGACCTTTGAGAAATCATTCTTGCTTGGCTCGTGTTAAGGTAAGTCTTAAGGGTTCTTAAAACAAGAAAATAATTAAATTATCTTCTATGTTTTGCAAAATCATGAAGTGATTCAAGGTTGACTTAGATCTAAGTACCAACTTTTAAAATTATGCATAAGCCAAAGAGGTCACCTAATTTTATTACTTTCTTTTATAGCTTTCTAGCATTGATTGTGATTAAATCTAAGAGATTGTCACAAAACTTCATGTCCTTCAGGCTTTAATCACCAGTAGATCAATAATTGCAAGAAACATGATAATGCATGGAATTATTTGCATTTCACCATTCACTTGTTTACCCATAGTAGAGGCCATTGTGGAATGAGCAACATTGGTTGGTGGAGTTAGGTCCCCATTATTGGTCATACCTTCAACCCTGGACCCAAATATTAGCTAGTGCCTTGGGGTTAAGTGGATCTAAAGTGTTTTCTAACGTCGTATCTTTCAAAATGCTCTCATATTTTCTTCAAAATATAGTGGTGACTCTCCTCAATATTACGGGGATCATTCATTTCTGAAACAAACTTGAAAGAACAATAGTTTGTTTTTGAGGGCAGGATCGGGGCCCTTGAGCCCTAGGACCTTCACCTATTCGTATTAATAAAGAGCTTATTATCACAAGTATCTGATGTGTTAGGGATGTCATGTTTTCATTTTATTTAAGGGCCTTCCGTGGGCTCATTTTTTTTAACTTTTTATTATTCCTTATTTGTGAAAGCTTTGACCTTGAGTGGGTCTTAGAAACAAAATGGTAGAATATACAATCTAATGGACCACAAAATTGCTGCGAGCAAGGTCAAATATGTTACAAGGTTACCGACAGGCCACTAGTCCTAGGTCTTGCTTTATTACATAAAATTATAAAATTAGAAGGGCTTAAGTTTATTCGAATTGATGCGTTAGGTGAACTCTTAACCATCAATGCCCATTAGTTTTAAGGCACCACTACTTAAAATGTCCTCGATAAAGTAAGGGCCCATCTACTGTGGCGTAAAATTTTCTCGCGGCTCATTAAAGGTGACCCTAATTTTTATTTTTTTTTGAACGAGATCACCTTCTCTTATATTTCTCGTTCTAATCTTTGAGTTAAATGCTTAGGGTATCCTATATTTGTATTACCATAGGTGATGCATGGGAGCAAGCACCTTTTCATCTATTTTAATTAATTGTTTATATTGGACTCATATCCTATCAGCCTTAGATACATGGCATTCTTTTAATTTTTTGTTCTTTTGGTGTAGTAGATACTTGGCATTGTAATGCAACTAGAAGTGATGGAATTTGAACTTCGACTGGTATGACCACCTCTATCCTATGCATGAGCGAGATCAAGTGCAATGGTGGATTGCCTAATAGATGTCCTGTATCCCCATAATGCATATGACTAGCTTTTAGGAAAATCATGATAAGTTTTAGTCATTTTTGTTTGAATGTTTTGATTTTTTTTTTGGCGACTTCTACTACACTGTACCGTTAGTTTGCAATTGATGTGATGAATTTTATATTTTTGGTTAGAAGGGTTGTAGTGAAATCCATGTTCGCTTATCTATGAATTATATGATTAATTAGGAAATTAACGACTTGTTTAGATGTCATATTAGCTTAGGATGCGCTTCAAACCATTTGCTGAAATAATCTATGGCTACTAAGATGCACTTGTGCCCATTAGCCCCCATATAAGTTCGTTCCTATTATATCTAGTTCCCACATTGAAAAAGGTCAGGGGGATGTGAAAGTGTATAGTACAGATGGCCAAACATGCAGGAGATTTGCATTTTTTTTGGCATTTTTCACACTTTCGTGTGAATAAGAAATAATATATTTCCATGGTCATTCCAATAATAACATTGTCATTAGATTTTGTCAGATAGCATATATCTGCTCATATACATAACACAACTCCACCATGGATTTCTTCAATGAAGGTTTGTGCCTCTTTGGCTTTTACATAACTTTGAGATTAATCCCATAAGGTGCCTCTTTGTTAATACTCCATTTATTTACTGTTGAGTTTTTATATTCAAGTTTTGATGATAACAAATCCAAGTGTAAAAATGTGTCCAAGTAGTGTTGCTCCAAACATGATCTGCAAACAGGCCTAACTGGTGTTTGTAATCTTTACTGTATTATCCGGTTTGCTACATGTGAGAACAAGCCTCTAACACAGGTTCTTTGGGTGATTCTACATTTAGTCAAGAACGCCATCTCACAGTTGGATGTAAGGCATGTTCACAGCAGCTCTTCTAGCAATGCAAAGAACAACCCCAGCAAACAAGGTAGCCTTGATGTTCACAGCAGCTCTACGGATCTTGGACAAGATTCAAAACAAGAAGTCTTGGGTATATAGGCTTTATTTATTTAGACTCTTGTTAATATGCCAATATTGAAAAATCTTTTTAACATCTCTTGAATCGGTATTTGCACTAAGTGCTTCAGAACACCAGACTGCGAACAACCCTGCAAACAGGGTGCCTAGGGTGTTTCTGACCTGAAGTGGCCATACCCGATTATCCTTGAAATTATTATTTCGGTTGGCCAAAATCTCCAGAATATTTTCAAATGTTATTCTTCTGGAAAATATATTTCTTGAATATATTATGGGAGATTTGGGAAAATAGATTTTGGGAGATTTGCCAAAATTGAAAGATTTTCTCTGCCCATATCTTCGGATGTGATAAAGTTTTTAAATTGCTAAAAATTTCTGATTGCCTTGCTTAAAGCTTACCCACGGCTATAAGGAGATAAAGGTTATCTCTTAAGATAACAAATCCCTTAGTTTTTGAAAAATGTTTTATCACTAGCCGTTGGGAGTTTTGTTTTTCTCTTGAAAAATCACCTTCCAAAATTAGATGATTTCCTTTCCTCTCCTTGGTTTTTTGACCGTTGGAATTTGTGGTTAAAAACAGCTCAGTTTTTCACGAAAACATACACACTGAGACACATACTGAGCTATAGTGAGAAGAAAGCAAAAAGAAATCTTGAAACACAACATTCCCAAAAGGCAAATTTCAAAAGAGGTTTTTCTAGTGAAAAGAATTTCTGAGCTTCACTTGAGAAAAGAAAAACCAGTTCAAGTTGTGTTTAAAGCAAGCTTTCAATATATTGGCATAATAGGAACTTTATTGTACCTTACATCTGCTTAGTCAGAAGCACCCCCTGTAAGGTGTTTGTAACCCTGATCTTGAATCAGAAAAGTGAGTGAGTGGTCCTAAGTCGTGTGGACTTTGGACGTGTCCAATCTGGTGAGATTTGGACGTGGTGTAATCTGCCTTGAGAAGGAGATTACGTGGTTGCAAGTTGTAACAAGGTGTGTTACATTTGTAACGTGTTAAGCCCGGTTTAGTGAAGTGGTTAAATCCTACATGAGGTAGGTCGTGGTTTTTCACGCCTCAGTTGGGCTAGAGGTGTTTTCCACATAAAAATTGTGTGTGCTTTAATTCCGCATTTATCTTGGTGATTTTCGCATTTACAATATCTGAAAACACCCCCTACAAACAAGTCAACAGGGTGTTCGTCATCGGAGAACAACCTGTGTCAGGGTGTTTGTTACTTATAACGCGAAAATCAGACACCACAATTCACCCCCCCTCTTGTGGAAGTATACTCTAAGATCTAACATTTACCATAAGTTGGAATACAAGTGTTTGTAATGCTTGTTAGAATCTTTGAGTAGAATCAGAGAGCGCTCTCCTATTAGGTGATATGTCATAATGTGTTTGCACTAAGGACTATTATCTAGCTCATCAACTTGTATGTTCAAGTAATAGGCAGGTTCGTTTCATTGTCTATGGTTATCATTAGTTCAGCTACATCTTTTTGCATCAAGATCATGGAAGTTAGCTTAGCCAAAGTGTCTGTGAATAGAGTTTCCTCTCTCAGAAGATACATAAATTGTAAATCTATAAAGCATTTCATTATCTTTTGTTAGTGCGTTTGATATAGTGTCATGTTCTAGTTTCTCGCCTTTTACCAACCATTGATTTGGTTGATAATTAGGCTATCTCTATAGATGTTCATATTTTTGACTTGAAGTGTTTGTACAACTAGTAGTCCTATGATGCATGCTTCATACTCAACATCATTGTTTATAACTTCAAAGTTTAATTTCATTGAGATAGGTGCATATGCCACTTTTGGAGAAACCAGGAGTACACCATATTCTTTTTTATTCAAGGCACCATCAAAGTACATTTGCTAAGCTTCATTTTCAACAAAGAGGATATTCTTGTTAGGGAGATCACAATCTTTATTTTATTGCTCTACAGGGAAGTCTGTTAGGAATTCTGACACAATGCTTCCATTCATTGTTTTGAACAGGGAATTTTAAGTTTGATTGAAATAGTAACAAGACGTATTGAGAGATTTGACCATGGAGAATTGGTCATTCGAGGCGATACTTCAATGGGTCTATTTTTACTACTACCTTAGCATGATGGTTGAGCAAGTAATGGCTTAGATTCCTTGTTGTCCAAACTAGTGCTAAGTAAATCTTTTCTACTACCAAGCATCAAGTCTTACAATTAAGGAACTTCTTACTTAAGTAGAGAATGGCATTTTCCATTCCATGATAGTCTTGACATAGTATTAATCCCATGACCGTGTTAGTGGTGGTGAAATGTAGGAGCAAAAGTTATATGAATTTAGGGGGCTTGTAGCAGACATGAATAAATCAAGTATTCCTTAAAATGGTCAAAGGCTTCATAACATGATGTATGCCATTTGGTATGATTACTTTTTTACCGATTTCATAGTATGGTTTCATAGGCCATTGTGAGTTTAGGAATGAATGGACTTATATACTGCACTCGACGTAGAAAGCCTTTTATTTCATTTTCTCTCTGAGGTGGTGAATTTGCTGCCATTGCATTAATCTTCAAGGGATCCACCTCTATTCCTTATGAGCTTACCACATACCTTAGGACTTATCAGGATACGACCCCAAGGTTCATTTTTTTGCGTTGAAGCACATTTTGCTTTTTCTTAGTCTCTCAAATGATTTCTTTACAATGGGGGTGTGCGCACTTTATGGTTTGGACAAAACAAGCATCTCATCCAAGCAGAACAGTACCTTGTTATGCATTATATCATGAAGAATAGTTTATGTAGTGCTTTGGTATATAGCTTCAACGTTGATAGGGCTTAATGGTATAACATTGTAATAACAAGTGCCCTGTGATGAATTAGTCTTCTCTTGATGCTCTGTGGACATTTTGATTTCATTATAACTCACATACCCATCCAGAGAGGACAAAAGTTGATGCCCAACGGTGTTATTCACTAGAAGGTCTATGTGAGGCAAGGGGAAGTCACCTTTTGGGATGGCCTTATCAAGGTCTCTAACGCCAACACACATTCTAACCATCCTGTCATTATTGGATATTAAAATGACATTACTGACCTATTCTAGATAGTTAGAAGTCTTAAGGGATATTGCACCTAACAATTTTATACGTCTTTTATCATAAGCGCATTTTGGCTTAATTCCTTTTAATTTTTGTTTAACCGGATTAGTATCAAGGTATAATGCAATCTATGCTCGACAATTTCCCTGTTTGTTCTATGCGCACCTTTGTAAAGCCATGTAAAAACATTTTGTCAAGAATTTAGTGATTTGTCGCACTTATTCTTTGTTTAATGATTCTTTAGGTTGTAGTTCCTTTAGTTTTTCTTTTGCTCCCACATTTATTGTTATTGTTTCTACTAAAACAAGGGTTTTGTTTTCTTATTGAATTGTTTTGATTAGCTTTTTAGGACAATCATATTTGTTATTATAGCAAACAAAGAAATATCTACATTCATACCAAGAAAAATTCATATTACTAATAAAAGAGGCAAGTGCATCGAAAGGGGGTCTTGAGTTGTAGTAGCCCCAGGGACCTTTTTAGGAAAATTAGGAAAGGAGGAGGATTACTCATCTTACTCAATAGAAATTTTAAACTTAGTCTTAGAGTTAAATGCAATCTTGATGGGTGGCATAAGTTCCTCTTTAATGGTATGCTTGATCTCCATTATGCTGTTCGGTGCAATCTAGGTGACGTTCTTGTATCTCCCTTCATCTTTGTCAACTATTGGCTCAACAGGTCAAATCCTTAGGTTGTGATGGCTAAAATCTAATTTGATCATTGTAGCTTGATCTTTTCTAATCCAAAGAGTGAGCCTAGTTCATTATTAATCTCGTAAGCGAGGCTGTTTTTTGTGGTCTTTTCTTTGAAAGACATAGCCTCTCCTTCTAGGAAGCCATGATCATGGAATATCTCAAAGCCTAGCATGATCTCTCCTAGATGGGGAATAAATTGTGGTTTAGGAAAACCATAATAAGGCTTAGCCTCCCCTCCTCAGAAGTATTGTCTATTTAGAGTTATAGTTTAAAATAAGAATAATAGTCATGTATTCCTTTACTAGCAAGATGCTTCCTTTATTTGTCTTATTGGATTGGAAAATGGTGTTTCTTTTGGCATTGGTTCAAATCCCAACCCAAATAAGTGAGCAAACCTATCTGCTTCAAAATCTAAGCTTAAGGTTTAGCATTCATTCCGAATAGATGGGCATAGAAATCGGCCATTTTTCACACCATAAAATTAACTTAAAAATTACGTATAGGTCCAAATCTAAGTAGTAAAGTCCTTTGGGATGATGATGGCATAGTCATTAGAAGTGAGACTTTGTATTTTCATGTCTTTTTCATCATGTTCTACCTCTATAGCGAAGGCTTTCTTTTCAATAATTACTATCATAAGAATCGCACTAATACTTACTACCGCTTCTTTGATTTCCGTTACTAGTATTTAGTGTAAGATGAAGGGTACCACACTAGATTGTGAAGCTAATGTCATTCGAGTAATAGATTAAAGGTGGCAGGGTCCACCTTCCCAGGGGTGCAATCCCCCAAGAACGACCAAGCTCGTTTGTTAGGTACTTTATATTTTTCTAGCAAGCATATCCAACATTTTTATATTTTTTTCCCAGAAAACAGCTGGCAGAGCTGGGCTTACAGACTCACATGAAATTGGGCCTTGGTCTTGACCAGGGAACCCAGTCCATGGTGAATTTAATTGGACCAAATAAAGGTGCAAAATCCTTATAGATGAGGCCAATGATGTTGAAGACCAATCTTTCCAAAGATGAACGAAAAAATTGAGAGAGAGAGAGAGAAAGAATCCCCAAATGGAAGAACTCTTCTAATGAAATTGGATCAATACCTGACATAGGGAACCAAGAGAAAAGTCAAAGAAGATATATCTAGACTAAAGGTTGAATCACTAGCTAGATTAAATCAACCCACCCTCTAACCCTATAAAGTCTTAGCACCAAGGATTAGATTGAAGGGGTGAATGCAAATCACCACCCTTCTTAGAGAGATAAAGACTTGAGATTTTAAGAAAAAAACACCAAGCTTCAAGCTCTCATGTCATTCGTCAAGTATGAATTTTCATAGAGGTAATTGGGTTTTATAGTACCCAATTAGAGGATGATTAGTTATTATATTAGTGGGGTAAGTGGTCTAATAGGAGGCTTACAAAATATCCTAGAAAAAATAAATCAAGATGCTTAAGATAATTATGATCAAGATAAGCTGTATTTTGTAGGATTCATTCTCCATCTTTTAGAGACCTTTGAGTAGGTCTACTCCGCCAATGGAGGTGACGCCACTTGTTAATTCTTTCTTTTTGTGTGAAGAATCATCCTATGCTAATTATTCTCCAAAATTATAGTTGTAACCTCCTCAATTATGCCCATGATCAGAACCGTGCATTTTCCAATCTTAGACCAACTCTTGCTCGGTATTTAGCCCATAACTTTCTCAATACTTAGCTTTTGAGTGCGATTCAAGAAGCCTTGGTAAATAGACATCTGGGGATTTTGACACAAGTATAATTTGTAGAAATAAGAGCTCATGTGCCTTGTTAAATGTGATATAGAAATAAAGTAAAGTATTCTACCCATTAACTATGAATGAGCTACTAAGGTGGTTTTGGGACGATTAAGTAGTTAACTCCTTATTTAGGCCTAGTAGTGGCCCTACCACCTTATGTAATCGTACTTGGAGCTTCTTAAGGGTCCCAAGTGAATATTGACCTAGAGGGACCTAGTCCTCGATCTAGGTTCAACATTGGACTAACTTAGTTCAAGACCCTTACTAGTGAAAGTAGGTCTAAGCTCGAAACTTACTCTTCATCAAACTCTCCCCCTTAAAGAGGATTTGACCTAAAATCCTTGCATTTGTAATCCAATTATACCATTCTTGATAACTTATTGCACCCATTGAATTTAATAAAACTCAGTGTGCTAAGAGTACCACCATTCTTGAACATTTATGAATTATTGAAGGATTTAGCAGGTAATATAATGGGATGAAAGATCTTTCCAACATTTATGAGCTTCTTGAAAATTTCCATACACTCATCACAACGCATCTCAAAAGGAATTCTTTTATCATTCATAAGCTTGACTTATAGAGATTCACTCTTGAGGGAAAGGAGTCGAATGATGTTTGTGCTAACAAGAGTGATAGTTTCACATTTGGCTTGGAAAGGCAAATGATTTCTTTGTGGAGCTTTAATATTTATGGGGTTTCAAGTTGAGGAAGATTTAGGAGATTAAGAGTGAGAGTTTGATGAAAGACAATCTTACGGACAAATTTCAATGGTCTCCCAAAAAAAAGAAGAAGAAGATACTAACCACATATGGAAAACATATCACGTATAGCCTTGTTCGTCAACTTGTTCATCGAAAATGAATGTAGAGCTTCCTTAATGATGTTTACTTAAATTCCTAAATTGGAAAATGGAGAGGATAAGATTGAGATTGAGGGACAATAGGTAGTATAACCTCCAAGTTGGACTTTGACTCAACTTCTTTCTCTTTAACATCCAAAATGGTCCCTTTTTCTTCCTTGGCCTCTTCTTGAACCTTGGTAGGCTCTCATTCCTCTTAAACTTGAACCTCCATAGGTTTTTTTTCAAAAGAAGGAACTGGTGTAGAATCCATTTGAATGGGATCTTTAAGGGAGTTCTTATCCATGGCCAAGCTTTCTTTTGCTTCATCAAAACCCAAAATAGGCTTATTTTCTTCTTGAACCAATATCTTCTCTTGGAGAACAGTTGATTTTTTCCCCAAAGTTTCTCTTAAATGACTTGATATGGGTTGAATCTCACATCCATGTCTGACTTACGCTTACTCTAGCTCTTGACTTTAGGCTTGCCTTGAAGAGTTTTCTCCCTCCTAAGTCATTTAAACCAATAGTAGGCATAACCTTGGAGGTTTTGGGTCATCAGAACATTCTTTAGCCTTAAAATAATCTGCAAGTGTTTGAGCCCATCTCAAATGGATGATAGGATGCAAACTAATAGCAGTAAAGTAAGGATTTTCATTCATGATCTTTTTTTTTTATCAATTTACTTACTAAACTTTCTTACTTGAGCTTGAAGCTTAACAGTGGCCCTATGTATCTCATGGGCAAGCGTCTCCCTTATTGACCATGGTTGGTAGTTGGTAAAGTTAAAAAAAGTGAAGGAGTTGAATAAGAACAAGGACCACGGAGCATGGGGGATACCATAGAGGGTTTGTGGTGGCTGGGGGAAAGAAAACATTGACAAAGGTTGCCACGGTGTGTTCGATTTACCAAGGTCAGTCCATGGTGGGGTCTGTCCTGGGTATTTTTTGGATTTTTTTGACGACTTTTCTGCAGAGTTTTAGGTTGTGTTCGGTTTAGGAGTTGTGCTTAGACTGTTTCAGGGTTATTTGGGGATTAGACAAGAGATTTAGAGAGGGAGAAATAAAGGTAAATGGAAGCAAAGAAGGATAAAAATCCATGTAAATCAAACACAAGATGAATGGATTTGATACTCACCAACATGAAGGAACTTTTTGCTCTGATACCAAAATGATCCATGGTGAATTTCATTTGACCAAATAAAGGCGAGAAATCCTTGTAGATAAACCCAAAGGATGTTGAAGACCTATCTTTTCAAAGACAAAACAAGAGAAAAAGAGAAAGAAAGAATGCCCAAATGGAAGAACTCTTCTAATGAAATTATATCAATACTTGAGATAGGGAACCAAGAGATCAGTCCAAGAACATATATGTAGACTAAAGTTTAGACCACCACCCAGATTAAATCAACCCCCCTAACCCTCTAAAGCCTTAGCACCAAGGATTAGATTAAAGGGGTGAACTCAAATCACCACCCCCCTTAGAGAGATAAAGATTTTGAGATTTTAAGAAAAAAGCACCAAGCGTCAAGCTCTCTTATAATTCATCAAGTATGAATTTACTAATTGGGTCTATAAATACCCAATTGGAGGTGGATTAGTTGCTACATTAGTGGGGCAAGTGGTCCAATAGGAGGCTTATAAAATATCATAGAAAAATAAACCAAGATGTTTAAGATAACTACAATCAAGATGAGTTTTATTTTCTAAGATTCATCCTCCACCTTCTAAAGAGCTTTGAGTAGGCTCCACTCCACCAATGGAGGTGATACCATTGTTGATACCTTCTTTGCATGTGAAGAATTAACCCATGCTAATTAGTTAACGAAATTATAGCTGTGACCTCCTCAATTAATCCCATAATCAGAGCCATGCATTTTCCAGTTATGGAAGGACCATTGTTCGGTATTTAGCCTGTACATGACTCAATATTTGGAGTTTGAGTATGATTCAAGACTCATTAGAAAATAGACATCTAGGGATTTCCATAAATGTATAAGTTGTAGAAATTAGATCTCATTTGTTGGATTACATTTGAGCTAGAAAAGAAGCAAAGTATTTTGTCCAGAAATTGTAAATGAGCTAATGAGGTGGTTTTGGGAGGATTGAGTGGTTAACTCCTTAGTTGGGGTTAGTAATGGCCCAAACACCTTCCCTAATGTTACTTGGGCATTCTCAAGAGCCACAAGTTAATATTGACCTAGGGGGACCTAGTCCTTGACCTATGGTCAACATTCGACCAACTTGGTTCGAGACCCTTACTAGTGAAAGTAGGCCAAAGTTCGGAACTTGCTCTGCATCACCTGGTTAGGACTCGGTCCAACTTCTTGGCTTAGGCCTTGTCAGCTATCTTAGCCTGGTCTAGAGTCTGGGTGTGAGCCGAATCTAGGAACCTGGGTGGATTCCAGGGTCTAAATTCTGGTCCTAATATATTCCACTGCTAGGGCCCAAATTTATTTTCCCAAATTTAGCAACGCGGACATAGATACCAGGTGAAATAGAAAAACAAAAAGAAATTAAACTTTAACTGATAGAGTCGCTAGTGAGTTTTAAGAAAACTTACAAATTATATGACTTTTTGAAGCAAATCATACCGACAGGGACAATTGATTTTGCTTTAAATTTTTTTTCAAAACGCCCCCGAGTAATCCTATAACACCCCGTGTGTGGCTTAAAGAATTTGATGCAACTAGCTATATCACCAAAGGTGCACTTTTCTTTTTGGGAAGCCCACTTTTAAGAACTCCATAGTTAAGCGTGCTTGCTGGGGAATAATCTTGCTATAGGTGACCTCCTGGGATGTTTCCCGGGCAGCATGTGAGATAGGACGAAGCATGCCGAAAAGGCTTGTGATGATTTGTGGGGCCAGTCCATGACCCTTGAAGCTATTCCTGGTAACTGTCCGTGGCCTGAGGAGGGGTTAGGGTGTTACAAATCTATAGTGTAGGGACCAACCTAACTCCTTGGTCTTGAACCGAGGTTATAGATTCTAGGGCGATGGTGTAGTGATATGATGTGATCCATCTCATCACCGCCCGACATCGCTGACTATTTATACTAATTAACAGGGCAAGTTAAGACTTAATCATGCCAATATGTACCCATGCAACAAATTAGAATCATCCATATAATTAATACACAATGTTCATTCAAAAGTATATAAAAAGGAAAATCATTCAAATTGTTACAACGGGCGCGATGAAGCTAATTAAAGATTACATCTTCACCAAACTGTAATAAGTCAAATTCAACGAAAAGAAATAAAGTGAAAGGAGATAAGGTTATAAAACGCGCCTTCAGTATAACCCTACTTGAACCTTCTTCGAACCCAACAGAGTGACACCTTATGGAATTAATGTCTAACTTTCGTCTTGAAATATTGATTGTCACTTTCATATAAGGGATCCTAGATCTCTCCTGTTTTGTTCTCTTACTCTGTTTGTAGGTCTTTATGATTATGGGGAAATGTGTCACTCTAATGATCTTTTATCCTACTCCAACATGGGGTCAGCCCCCTTTTGTAGCTATTTGAGGTTCAGTGAATCAGTCGAGTAAGGGGAGACTAAGTCCTATTCCTGTTAAGCCTCGTCCAAAGAGACTAACTTTATAGACTAGAAATCTAACTGATTAATTGAAATGAATCTAATTAGAAGCGAAAATCCAGTTTTAGTGGGGATTTGTCTAACTTTATCTATTAAGATCGGGTCTCGGCAATGGAGAGAAGAGGAACGCCGCGGCGTTCTCCTTATGAGGAACCCGACCAGGTTCAGTCTGATACTGGCCCATTAGCCTGTTTCTCCCATGGATTTAATTTGTTCAGGAATTTATTTCTGACTATTACTCTACTAGGTCTCGGGATATCAGATTGGGATATTAACTTTGTCATTGGGCCCACTAAAATAAGATGCCATTTTTAGGCATACGTAGTTATCCCCTACTTTGGCCGAGATAGAATATAGTAAAGGTCAAAGTAATAGTTGTTGTTGTAGTTATCTATCTGGCTATGATGATGTAGAATCCATGCTTGGCTGCTGAGCATCTTGAGTCTTGACTCCTGGCTACCTTTGTCGCGACAATGGCCAATGCATTTTATCCTTGACTTTTGGTCGCTCAAACTGATGAATTTATCCTTTTGCTAGATTAGCATATTTCCATATTGCTGGAGTAACAGACCTCTTTGCTAGTCAAGCAGGTTTCTATATTGTTGGAGTAGTGGACCTTTTTGATTGTCAAACTTGTGAATTTATCCTTTCACTAGATTAGGGGGTTTCCATATCGCTAGAGTAGTGAACCTCTTTGCCAATCAAGTAGGTTTTCGTAATGCTGGAGTAGCAGACCTTTTTGCCAGTCAAGCAAATTTATGAATTTTATTCTTTCACTGGATAAGTGAGTTTCCATATCGCTGGAGTAACAGAGTTCTTTGTCTATCAAGCAGGTTTCCTTATTGCTAGAACAACAGACCTTTTTGCTAGTCAAGAGAATTTGTGAATTTATCCGTTCGCTAGAATAGTGAGTTTTCGTATCGCTGGAGGAGCGGACCTCTTTACTGGTCAAGCATGTTTCTATAGTGCTAGAGTAGCGGATTTTTTTTTTTTTTGTTGATCAAGCAAATATGTCAATTTTTGCTTTCTCTAGATTAGTAGGTTTCCGTATCACTGGAGTAGCAAGCCTCTTTACTGGTCAAGCAAGTTTTTGTATAGCTATAGCAGTGGACCTTTTTTCCATTCAAGTAAATTTCACTAATGAAATGTCGCAGTGTGCCAGAACTATCCGTTTTAGCTTCTGACTTTGATGAATATTTTGCAATACTTTCATAAGTATCCCATTCTTTTCTGCATGTATGCTTTGTCTTCTCAAAAATGTTGATTATTCGTCGAATCTCCTTTACTTTGGCTTCTTCTTCTTTTAATATATTAAAAATACTTTCATAAGTATTCCATTCTTTTCTTCTTAGCATTGTATGCATGCTTTGGATGCTTATGGATATAGATTATCCCTCGGATCCCCTTTGCTTTGGCTTCTTCTTCTTTTGTATTTTCCCAGAGATATATATTATGTGGTGATGGGAACCTAGTTGGGTTTTGTTGAACACTTTTCTTGCTTTGGATTTTCCTTCTTTGTTTGAATGCTTGTGTTCTTTTTGATGGTTTGTAAGTTTTATGCACATAGAGATCCCAGTTGGGTCCTCTTTACTAGTCTTCTTCACTTGTTTTTCTTCCTTTTACTTGAGTGTTTGGCTCTTTGTAGGGGGAATATGCTCATGTGAGTGGTGGGTAACCCGACTGGGTCTTGGCATCCTTTTATTTCCACCTTTATTTTTTGTTTGCATTTGAGCTTATTGTGAAAGAATATGCCCATGCGATTTTCCATCATCTTCATGAGTTAAGCCAGTTCGGTTATAGATCAACTCACTAAATCTACCCATTTTCACCCAATTCGGGATACTTGCAGAGTTGAAAGACTAGCACAACTGTATGTTAAGCCAATAGTTCGATAGAGATCAAAGATTCCAAGCCTGTTTTTGGCAAGCACTTCAAAAAACCTTTGGAACCAAATTAAATTTTAGTAGCTCTCATCATCCTAAAAAATATGGACAAACTGAAATAGTGAATTAAAATCTAGAGGACATGTTAAGAGCCTATGTATTGGAGTTCCACGGGAAAAGGGAAGATGGCTTGCCATTGGTTGAATTTTTTTATAACAATAGTTATCAGTCCACCATTAAAGTGGCCCTATCTGAGGCTTTATATGGAAGGAAATGTAAGATCCCTTTATGCTGAAGTGACCAAGATGAGGCCTTGATTTTGGGTCCAGAGCTGATCCAAGAGGCTTTTGAAAGATAATACAATTGAGTTTATGGGAGCTTTTTGAGAGATGATGCGAAGAAAAAGATTGAAAATATGTTCATTTAGAGATAGACACATACCCAAAAATAGTGGTCACTTTGGAAATAAATGGTATTTATTAGCATTGAAAAATTGTCATTTTTGGTGGACAGGTAGGTCAACGAGTTATCTTTCAAATGCCTCTTGAATCACTTCATTCCGATTTTGTTAAAAAAGTTATGTCTAATTTACTAAGATTGCACATGATTGTGCGCGGTTTTACTCATGCTCAATTTTAGAAGTCGTGTTGTGGTAGTTGTGTTTCACACTGTGAATGAAAGTATTACCGAACTCCTTAAGCTTTTTATACTATGGTTTTGGGGCTCACTTTGAGGTCGGGGGTGCAGGATATGAATTTTCTAAAGTAGACCTTGTGTTGGTAATAAGATGTGAGACTATGAACTAGATTTCTGGGAGCTTTAGCAAAAGCTTCTAAATAATTATGAATATTTAGAAAGAAATTACAAAATTTAGTGAGTTCAACAACTTTGACTGTACTTAGAAGATTACTTGGTTTGGAGAACTAGGTTGACTTGCATGTGAACGAAATTGGAGAAGTGGAGGGGAGTAATGACTTAAGAACGGTGTTTGTCAAGCTAAACTACTGTGATTAAAGCAGTTCCGAACCAAATTACACCGTCTTAACCTTAAATCCTTATTAATCATCTCATAGATACCAAACCCCATATTCCATTTATAACCATTAAAGTCTTTTCGTTATAACCTCAATTACTTTATTTTGGTGTATTTGCTCCAAATCATTTTACCTCGAATTAAATTATCTGAATTTATTTATTTTTGGAATCATTTTGGTGTAATTTATTTTATATTGAACTAAATGAGTTATGGATGCCTTTGAATTAATAAATTTCTATTAAAGTTAGTAGTTATGAGAGTAAGTGTTATTTACTAACTATATACATCCATAATGACATTTCTGAAACAGAATCAGTGCTAGTATATCATTTTCCCCTACTTTTGCTTAAGTATTATCTCTTGAGCTTGGTATTAAAAACTCCAGGTACTTTCATTGCCGGTATCTTTCATATGCAGAATGTATTTATCAAATTTATAATGTTTTAGTAAGTAGTACTTAAAGAATTAGTTTATTTTGTGATTCGTCGCCTAATTAGTGACCCCGAAAATTACCATTGCTAGGGTATTCGCCATTCAGTTACCTGCTCGGCCTCAGGCTAGGTCCTCTGATCGGCTTGGCAGGTGCACACCTATCTACGAATCATAATAGTTACCAAGGGTTCACCACCAGATAATAGTTAGCAACGCAGTTTTACATTCAATTCATTTCCTATTTTGATTAAAATGAATTGCAAAGAAGGCCCAACCAATCTTTCAATAATCATTTAACAATATAGAAATGCATGTACTGAGCTTCGGGTCACATTTCGCAATATTTGTTATGTTGTGTTTTAGGCAAGTGCTCAGTAAACCGCCCTCATGCTAGCAAAATTACTTATGATGATAAGTGAGCAAGGGAACCTGGTCGGATTAGTAATGATGTATTACACTTTTTTTTTTTTGAGATGTTGCTGGCGACTTTCAGTTGATGGAACTGTAACCCTAATGGTGAACTACCTTACTATGATGTATAAACCTTATGTTAGCTATCAGTTGTTTGTGTATGGTGGTAGATGATGTTGAATGTATATATGTTGGATTTATGCCCAATGGTGTCATCTATAGTGTATTTGCTTTAAGCCTTGTCCTTTTGGGATGGCGGTAACACCCCGATCATCAAGTTTATTAGTTCTAATTAAGGGTTTGATTAAAGAGATTACAATTAGTAAGACATGCTTAGTTTGGGGGTGTTACAAGGCCTAAGATGGACTCATGAGCACAAATATTATCCTACGAGCTTGCTATTAAAAACTCTTGGTACATCAATTCCCCGTATCTTTAGTAAACAGAATGTATTTATCCAAGTTATAAGGTTTTGGTAACTACAACAATGAATCAGTCTATTTAGTGATTTGTCACCTAATTAGTGACCCTATCAGTTACCATTTCTAGGGCATTTGCCCTTTAATTACCCACGTGGGCTTAGGACAGGTCCTGCGATCAGCTTGGCAAGTGTACACCTATCTACAGATTGTAACAATTACTAGGGGTTCACTATTAGAAAATAATTAGCGATGCAGTTTTACACTCATCTTATTCCCTGTTTTAATTGGAATGAATTACAAAGAGGGCCCAACCAATCTTTAAATGATCGTTAAACAACACAAGAATGCATGTAATGAGCTTCGGCTCACATTTCAAAATGTTTGTTATGTTTTCATTCAAGCAAGTGCTCAGTGAACCGTCCTCAAGCTAGCAAACTTGCTGAAGATGATAAACAAGCAAGGGAACGCTGTTAGATTAGTAATGATGTATTACACTTATGTTTCTTTTTTTTTAGATGTAATTGGCGACTTTCAATTGATAGAATTGTAGCCCTAATGGTGAACTTACTATGATGTATAAACCTTATGGTAGCTATCAGGTGTTTTTGATGGTTGTAGATGATATTGAATGTATATGGGTTAGATTTATGCTCAACTATGTCATCTCTAGTGTATTTGCTTTAAGCCTTGTCCTTTTAAGATAGCAGTAACATCTCTATCATCTAGTTTATCCATTCTAATTGAGGGTTTCATTAAAGAGATTACGTTCAGTGAGACATACTTAACCTGGGGGTGTTATAGATTTGGTATCAGAGACAGGTTTGATCACCAAATTTATCAGTTCTAATTAAGGGTTGGTTAGCGAAGGTTATTATAGTTGATATCATTAGAGATTCGTGATGGTAGAAACGTCTACATGTGTCTCACATGCTCTTCTTTTATGTTCTTCTATTTAAGGCATAATCGAAATGTCTAAGTCCATTCACAAAAATGAGGAGGCCCCATAGGAAATGCTACAGGCCAGGGTTATTGGTTAGGTAGCCAAACTTTCTGTAATGTAACTCTAAACCTTAGTGGGATGCACTAGATTCCCCATGAGTTGGCTGGTAACATGGGGAACTTCAACCACTGGAGGACCTTGGTGTCTGAATAGATAAAATGAATTCCCCCAGTACTTGCTAAAACCCCTCATGAAGACGACAAACTAGCAGATAGGGTAGCACGACGCAACCCTAAAGTTTATGATGCAAACTGTGATCCAGTGTAGTTAGGGGAATTGATTAGAGGGACGGAGAAAATTTTCACATTGGTAGAGGTTCCATATAAGAAACAGTTCAAAACTGGGACATATTACCTAGCTAGGGAAGAAGACATTTGGTGGAATACTGTTAGGGATAGACTGTTAGCGCACGAATTCACTTAGAATAAATTCCTAGAAGAACCGAAAGCCAAATTTTACCCTGTTATGGTTCAACAATAGAAGAAAAAATAATTTAAGGAGCACAAGATGAGTGGTCGTGTGACGGTAATGCAATATGATAGTATGTTTATGGAGCTATCCAGGTTCGTCCCTGAGTTTATTATGTCCGAAAGATTGAAGATGAGTAGATTTGAAGGGGATTTAGCTTTATATATCCATAATCAGCTAGCTGGCCAACCGATCCATACTTATCAAGAGTTATATGAGCGGGCCGCTGAAGTGGAATGAGTGCACACTGATCTGAGGGCCTTGAACCTGAGTGATTTGAAGAGGAAGTGGACAGTGTGAGGAACTCTGAGAGAGAGTGTAAACCAAAAGAAGCATGTTCCCGCTCCTCCAAAGTGTCGTACTATAGGTCTAGTGGAACCACGTGGGAAATGGGGAATAACCAACCACACCATTCCTAAATGTTGAGTTAGAAGTAATAAATAAACGTGGTGTGGCAACCAGGAGCATTTTATTACTGCTTGTCCTCGAAGACTAAAGGTAGTAAACAGGGGTCCCCACCTCCAAGGCTGCAAAGGTAGGAGTGGCGTATGTGATGTGTAAGAAGGAGCTACCACCTTTGGTACGGTAGTTACTGCAACTCTCTCTTCTCAAATGCAAAGCCATTTTGTGTATTGTTTGATTCGGGTGTCACTTATTCTTTTATATTGACCTGATCCGTTATGCAATTGAACCTCGAGAATATGAAGGTAGAGACCAATTATACAATCAAGTTACTCAATGATTCTATGGTTGAGTGCCCTGTCTCCTATAAACCTACCCCCTTATTGTTGGGGGAATTAATTTTCCTGGAGTCTTGATTCAATTTTATCTGTCAAACTTTGATATCATTTTGGGGATGAATTGGTTGTGCACTTATGGTGCTAAGATTAATTGTGAAGACCTTAAAGTTCCTTTAAAGAATAAAAAAGGGAGAGAAATAAGTTGTTATGGGAAATGGGAGTAAAAGCCTTGTCCCTTAATTTCTGCTATGAAAGAAAGTAGGCTATTGTGTCAAGGATATGTTGAGTACTGGTGCTGTGCCATTGATACTCAAGCAAAGGTTGAAAAAAGCAGAAGATATCCTTGTAGTTTGTGAGTTGAGATATGTTTTTCTTAAACAATTATCAGGATTATCCCCTTAATGAGAAATTGATTAGTTCCCTGATGTCCATCCCATCCACAAAGGCCTATACCATGTGGCAAAAACAGAGCTTAGAGAATTGAAGCTTCAGTTAGCTAAGCTATTATAAAAAGGATTTACTAGACCTAGTGTGTCCCCATGGAGTGTCCCAGTGTTGTTTGTAAAGAAGAAAGACCAAACCTTGAGGTTATGTATCTATTATAGAGAGCTGAATGAGATCACAATCAAGAACAAATAACATTTGCCCCGAATAGATGATTATTTGATCTACCGCAAGGAGTAGGATTCTTTTCCAAGATTGATTTGAGATCTGAATACCATTAGCTTAGGATTAAACCTACCCATGACGCCCTTTTGCCCCGACCAATGCCCTTGCGACCTTTATAGATCTCTTGAATAGAGTGTTTAGACCCTATTTAGACAAGTTTGCGGTGGTTTTTATTGATGACATCTTGATATACTCCAGGGATAGAGATGAACACACTGCTTATTTGAGAACAGTGTTACGGACCTTGAGGGAACAAAAATTATATGGAAAATTGAAGAAGTGTGAGTTCTAGCTAGAAGAAGTCATATTTTTGGGGCATTTAGTTTCAAAGGAACGAATTAAAGCAAACCCCTAGAAGGTGAAGGCAACTACGGAGTGGCCCAGGCCCACCAATGTTGCTGAGATTGGAAGTTTCTTAGCCTTAGCTTGCCATTATTTAAGGTTTGTGAAGGATTTTTCAAAGATAGCCTATCTCTTGACTAATTTATTGAACGAAGCCATTAAGTTTGAGAGGACAAAGAAGTATGAAAGGGCATTTCAAAAGTTACGGCAGTGATTAACTATTGCGCTTAATCCTAACTTTACCAGTAGGAGGGAGGGAGTACACTATCTGCAGTGATGCATCGAAGAATGGGTCCGGGTGTCTCCTGATGCAAGAAGATAAAGTGGTAGCTCATGGCTCCTAACAACTCACGGCCGATGAGAAGAATTACCCCACCCACGATTTGGACCTAACAGTTGTGGTGTTTGCATTGAAAATTTGGAGACATTACGTATATGGAGTATCTTGTAAGATCTTTATTAATCTTCAAAGCTTGAAGTACATCTTCACTCAGAAGGAGCTCAATTTGAGACAAAGACATTGGCTAGAATTGCTTAAAGTTTATGACTTGTAGATTCAATATAACCCAAGAAAAGCAAATAATGTGGCAGCTAACCTGAGTAGGAAGACATAACATAGCCTGAACATTGTAGTGATTACTCTATTGAGCCTTTTGAGAGAGCCTGAGGACTTAGGTATTCAATTAGTGTCACATAAACAAACAAGTGTTCAATTTTCGACACTTACCTTACAGCCCTCTATAGTGGAGGAAATTTGAGTGAACTAAGAAAGTGATGTTGAATTGCAAAGGACAAAATAAAATTTAGAGAGAGAGAGAAGTCGCTTGGGTTTGTTGTGCATGAGGATGTGACCTTGTGATTTCAGAATCACCTGTGTGTGCCCAAAAGTGAGGAATAAGGAAGAATAACTTAGAAAAGGCTCACAACACTCGATACTCGGTGCACCCAGAAGGCAGCAAGATGCATAGGGACCTGAGGCAATACCTATGGTGGAATAATTTGAAGAAAGACATCGCAGAGTATGTAGACAAGTGTCTGATTTGCAAAAGGTTAAAGCTGACCATCAACGTCCCATAGGTGAATTGTGACCTTTAGAAATTTCCACTTAGCAGTGAGATTCCGTCTCAATGGACTTCGCTAAGGAAGAATCTCATATGGGTAATGGTCGATCGACTCAATAAATCTCCCCATTTTCTGCCAATTCAGGATACTTGGGGAGTTGAGAGACTAGCCCAGCTTTATGTCAAGGAAATAGTTTGATAAAGACTAAAGATTCCAAGCCATTTTTAGCAAGCACTTCAAAAAGCCTTTGCAACCAAATTGAATTTCAGCAACTCTCATCACCCTAAAACAGATGGGTAAACTAAAAGAGTGAATTAAATTCTAGAGGATAAGTTGAAAGCCTGTGCATTGGAGTTCCAAGGAAAATGGGAAGATGACTTACTATTGGTGGAATTTTCTTATAATAATAGTTATCAACACACCATTAAAAGGGCCCTGTTTGAGGCCTTATATGGAAGGAAATGCAGGACCCCTTTATGCTGGAGTTACTTATATGACACCCTGACTTTGGCTCCAGAGCTGATCCAATAAACGACTTAAGCAATAAAGAAGATTTGAGAGCATTATCGGGTTGCGCAGAGTCGACAACATAGCATATTTGGGAAAGCCATACCTCCTCAGAAGCCACTTGAGAAACCTAGAAAGAAATGAAAGGCAAGAACTTACACCAATTTGACGTAATCTTGCATGTTTTATTAAAGTTCACAAGTCTCGAGGACAAAACTCTTTAAGAGGGGAAGACTGTAGTAGCCCATCCGTAAATCCTATTTATTTATTTCATTAAGTCATGCTATTAGTTTCCTCAAATTTATTTATCGGATTAATAATTCCGATAGTGAAAAATTCACTTTGGCGCCCACTTTGAAATTCAAGTTTATAGTTATCGTAAAATTTCAGGAAAATCGATAGTACGCCCTGATAAGTACGGTTTAGCAAATTAAGTTATTTGTGTTGACTTCACAAAAAAAAATAATTTTGAGCTACGTAGAAATTTTATTGCAATGGAGCGTTTTATTTCCAAGCCCAATTCATTTTGGGCCCAACTTGAAGCCTAACAAGTGTATTATGCACCTGATTTAGCTAATTTCCATTGTTTATAACTAATACTGATTAGCATAAAGTCACTTTTTGATGCTTAAATATCATCCTTGTAGCCAAGATAAAATCAAAACCATTTTCATCCAAGAAAAAACCATGGTTTTCTTGTTCCTCTCTCCTCTTAACCCTTACGGCAGCACAACCACCAGCCACCCCTGCTGCTACTTCAGCCCTTGCTACTTCCACTCTAGCCACCAGCCGGCAGCCATCACCCAAACACCCTCCAACATCAAACACTGTGTCCATCTCTCCTTTGATTGTCCAAGTGAGGTATAAACCCTAATCTAATCTTGTTTAGTTTTTGGTTTTTATGTTGGATTTGTTCATGGATCATTTTTTATTTATAGAATTTAGTGCTAGTTTGATGTTTTTATCTTGTTTGGTCAAGGGTGCATGTGAATAAGCTATGTGCAAAGATGAATCCATGTATGATCATGTAAGCTTTGTGTTCAAGGTTGATGAACTTTCAGAGTTGATTTAATTTTTGTAATCCTTGGCATGAAAAGTGATTATGGTGTTGTGAAAGTGGCTTTGGAAGACTTTGGATGTAAATATGAAATGGACATAACCTAGGGTTTTATGACCATGCATGATTAAATTTGATTCTTGAATCAAATATGTTATTTTGATTGAACGAGATAGAATTTTAGAGGCTGGATGTCTAGTACCTTGAAAAATGGTGTTGTGTGAGTTTTACCAAAATTAGTGAATTGGGAAAATCCTATAAAGCACCAAAAAAAGTTGTTTAGATTGATAATACAAATGAGTGAGTTTGTGGGAGCTTTTTGAGAGATGATGTAAAGATAAAGACTAAAAGTATGTGCATCTAGCGTTGGAAATAGATCCAAAAAAAGAGGTCATTAGGGAAATAAATAGGCATTTGTTAGGGCATCACAAAAACATGATTTTTGGTGCATAGCTAGGTCAATGAGCCATCTTTCAAATGCCTCTTGAATCACTTCATTTCTAGTTTTGTTGAAACCATTATGACGATTTACTAAGACTGCGTATGGCTATGCATGGTTTTGTTCAAGCTCAATTTTAGAAGGTGTGTTGTGGTAGTTGTGCTTTGCACTATGAATGAAAGTGTTGCCGGACTTCTTAAGATTTTCATATTAGGATTTTAGGGCTCACTTCGAGGTTGAGGATGAAAGATATGAATTTTCTAATTAGATGATGAATCAGTATTAAGATATTGTGAGACTATGAACTAGAATTTTTGGAGTTTAATCAAAAGCTTCTAAATTGGAGGGCAGTAATGACTCAAGAACACAGTTTGTCGGGCCAAGCCATTTTGATTAAAGAAATTCCAAACCTAATTACACCCTCTTGACCTTAAATCCTTATTAGTCATCTTAGAGATATCAAAAACCCATATTTCACTTATAACTATTAAAGTCTTCTCATTATAACCTCATTTACTTTATTTTGGTGTATTTGCTCCAACCTACTTTACCTCGAGTTAAATTATCTGAATTTATTTAGTTTTGGAATCATTTTGGTGTAATTTATCGTATATTAAATTAAATGAGTTATCGATGCCTTTAATTAATAAAGTTCTATTACAGTTACCAGTTACGAGAGTAAGTGTTGTTTACTAACTACATATATCCATAATGACATTTCTAAAACAGAATCAGGGCCAATATTTCGTTTTCCCCTTTTTGTCCTCAAATATTATTCCATGAGCTTGCAATTAAAAACTCAAGGTACGTCAACTCCTTGTATCTTTAGTAAATAGAATGTATTTGTCAAAGTTATGATGTTTTGGTAACTACAACAATGAATCAGTCAATTAAGTGGTTTGTCACCTAATTCGTGACCCCGTCAGTTACCATGTCTAGGGCATTTTCCCTTCAATTACCTGTGTGGCCTCAAGCCAGGTCCCCCGATCAGCTTGGTAAGTGTACACCTATCTACAAATCATAACAATTACCAGGGGTTCACTACCAGATAATAATTAGCAATACAACTTTACAGTCATCTCATTCCCTATTTTGATTAGAATGAATTACAAAGAGGGGCCAACCATTATTTTAATGATCGTTAAACAATACAAGAATGCATGTAATGAGCTTCGGCTTACATTTTGAAATGTTTGTTATGTTTTGCTTTAGGCAAGTGCTCAGTGAACCACCCTCAAGCTAGCAAACTTGCTGAAGATGATAAGTGAGCAAGGAAACATTTTCATATTAGTAATGATGTATTACACTTATATGTTTTTTTTTTTGAGATGTAGTTGGCGACTTTCAGTTGATGGAACTATAGCCTTAATGGTGAACTATCTCACTATGATGTATAAACCTTATGTTTGCTATCTGTTGTTTTTGATGGTTGTAGATGATATTGAATGTATATGGGTTAGATTTATGCTCAACTATGTCATTTCTAGTGTATTTGCTTTAAGTCTTGTCCTTTTGAGATAACAGTAACGTCCTGATCATCAAGTTTATCAGTTCTACCTAAGGGTTTCATTAAAGAGATTATAATCAATGAGGCATGCTTAGTCAATGCGTGTTACAAACTTCATATCATAGCCAACTTTGATCCTCCTTGAGGGGTTATGGAGCATGGAAAGTAGCGATAAGAAGATGAGGAGGTTTGTTAGCAAGGTTATTATATTTTATATCATTAGAGATTCGGGATAATAAAAACATCTGCATGTCTCTCACATATTCTTCTTTTATGTTCTTCTATTTAAGGCATAATCAAAATGTCAGAGTCGATTCACAACAATGTCGAGGTCCCCACTGGAGATGCTATGGACTAGTGTCAAGGGTCAGTTAGCGAAACTTCATGTAATATACAACCAAACCTTAGCGAAATGCCTTTGATTCCCCCTGAGTTGGTTGGTAATATGGGGAGCCCCAACTACTGGCAAACCTTGGTGTCTGAATTGATGAAATAAATTCCTTAGCACCTACTAAAACCCCTCCTGAAAAGAACAAACTAGTAGATAGGTTAGCATGACACACAACCATAAAGTCTATGAAGGAAAGAATGATCCATTGGAGTTAGAGGAATGGATTATAGGGATGGAGAAACCTTTCACAGTGGTGAAGGTTCCAAATGAGAAGAAAGTGAACATTAGGACATTTTGCTTAGCTGGGGAAGAAGACATTTGGTGGAATACTACTAAGAATTGGCTGTTAGGGCCTTAATTCACTTGGAATAAATTCCTGAAAAGGCTAAAAGCCAAACATTACCCAATTATAGTTCAACGGCAGAAGGAAAGCGAATTTATGGAGCTAAAGATGAGTGGTACTATGACGGTAATGCAATATGGTGGTAAGTCTACAGAGCTATCTAGGTTTGTCCTTGAGTTTGTTACGTTCAAAAGATCGAAGATGAGGAGATTCGAAGAGGGTTTAGCTTTCTATATTCATAACCAGCTAGCTGGTCAACTAATATATACTTATACAGAGTTATATGAGTGGCAAGCTGAAGTGCAACGACTAAATACTGAATTGAGGGCCTTGAACCCAAGTGATCAAAAGATGAAGTGGACCGAGCAAGGAACGCCGAGCAAGAGTGTAAACCAAAAGAAGTATGCTCCCGCTCCTTCGAAGAGTTATCTTAGAGGTCCATTTGAACCCCGTAGGAAATGTGGAAAAACCAGCCATACTACTACTGAGTGTCGAGCGGGAACTAATAAATGCATGTGGTGTGGTAGCCCAGAGCACCTCATTACTGCCTGTCGTCGAAGACTGAAGGCAGTAGACAGGGGTCCCCACCTCCAAGGCTGCAAAGGTAGGAGCGGTGTATGTGATGTGTAAGAAGGAAGCTACCACCTCTGGTGCGGTAGTTACTAGAACTCTCTCTTTCCAAATGCAAAACCATTTTGTGTATTGTTTAATTCGGGTGTCACTCATTGTTTATACTGACCTAATCCATTATGGAATTGAACCTCAAGAATATGAAGGTAGAGACCAATTATACAATCAAGTTACTCAATGACTCTATAGTTGAGTGCCCTGTCTCCTATAAACTTACCCCCTTATTATTAGGGGAATCAATTTCCCTGGAGACTTGATTCAATTTGATCTATCAAACTTTGATATCATTTTGGGGATGAATTGGTTGTGCACTTATGGTGCTAAGATTAATTGTGATGACCTTAAAGTTCCTTTAAAGAATAGAAAAGGGAGAGAAATGTGTTGTTATGGGAAACGAGAGGAAAAACCTTGTCCCTTAATTTCTGCTATGAAAGAAAGTAGGCTATTGTGTCAAGGGTGTGTTGATTACTGGTGTTATGTCATTGATACTCAAGGAAAGGAGGAAAAAAAAGCAGAGGATATCTCTGTAGTTTGTGAGTTTATAAATGTTTTTCCTGAAGAGTTGTTAGGATTATCCCCTCAATGAGAAATTGATTTTGAAATTGATTAGTTCCCTAATGTCCATCCCATTTCCAAAGGCCTATACCGTGTGGCCCCAATAGAGCTTAGAGAATTGAAGCTTTAGTTGGCCGAGCTATTACCAAAAGGATTTACCAGACCTAGTGTGTCACCATGGACTGCCCCAGTGTTGTTTGTAAAGAAGAAAGATGGAACCTTGAGGTTATGTACCGATTATAGAGAGCTGAACAAGATCACCATCAACCACAAATAACCTTTGCGCCAAATAGATGATTTATTTGATCTACTGCAAGGAGCAGCATTCTTTTCCAAGATTGATTTGAGATCTGAGTGGCATCTGCTTAGGATTAAACTTGAAGACATCCACAAAACTGTGTTCTGGACCAAGTATGGTCACTATGAATTCCCCGTGATGCCCTTTTGGCCTGACCAATGCCCCTACGACCTTTATGGATCTCATAAATAGAGTTTTCAAACCCTATTTAGGTAAGTTTGTGGTGGTGTTTATTGATGACATTGTGATATACTCCAAGGACATTGATAAACACACTGCTCACTTTTATTAACCCTGAGGGAACAACAATTATATGGCAAATTGAAGAAGTTTGACTTCTGGTTAGAAGATGCGATTTTTTTGGGAAATGCAGTTTCAAAGGAAGGAATTAAATTTGTCCCTTAGAAGATGAAAGTGATTACAGAGTGGCCAAGGCCCACCAATGTTACTGAGATTAGAAGCTTCTTGGGCTTAGTTGTCTATTATCGGAGGTTTGTCAAGGATTTTTTAAAGATAGCCTATCCCTTGACTAATTTGTTGAAGAAGGCCATTAAGTTTGAGTGGACAAAGAAGTGTGAAAGGGCATTTCAAGAGTTACGACGGTGATTAACTACCGCCCCAGTCCTAACTTTACCAGTAGGAGGGATGTGTCCCTATGCAAGAAGATAAAGTGGTAGCTTATGCCTCCTAAAAACTCACGTTTTATGACAAGAATTACCCCACCCACGATCTGGAGCTAACAGCTATAGTCCTTGCATTGAAAATTTGGAGACATTACTTATATGGAGTAACCTGTAAGATTTTTACGAATCATCAGAGCTTGAAGTACATCCTCACTCTGAAGGAGCTCAATTTGAGACAAAGGTGTTGGCTAGAATTGCTTAAAGTTTATGAATTGCAGATTCAATATCACCCGGGAAAAGCAAATGTTATAGCAGATGCTCTGAGTAGGACGACACAACATAGCCTGAGCACTATAGTGATTACTTAGTTGAGGCCTTTGAGAGAGCTTACAAACTTAGGTATTCAATTAGTGTCACATGGACAAGCAAGTGCTTAGTTGTCGACACTTACCTTATAGCCCTCCATAATGGATGAAACTCAAGTGGACCAAGAAAGTGGCCCTGAACTTAGAAGGATAAAACGAAATTTAGAGGGAAGTCACTCGGGTTTGTTGTACATGAGGATGCGACCTTACGATTTTAGAATCGCCTATGTGAACCCAAAAGTGATGAATTAAGTAAGAAGATGTTAGAGAAGTCTCATAACATTCGATAGTCTGTCCACCCAAAAGGCACCAAGATGTATAGGAACTTGAGGCAATACTTTTGGGGAAATAATATGAAGAACGAGATGATAGAGTTTGTAGACAGGTTTCAAATTTGCCAAAAGGTTAAAGCTAACCATCAACGTCCCGTGGGTGAATTGTGACCTTTAGACACTTGGAAGTGGGACTCCATCTTAATGTACTTCATCATGGGATTATCTCTTTCTGCTTCAAGGAAGAATGCCATATGGGTTATAGAACGACTCACTCAATCTGCACATTTTCTGCCAATTCCGGATACTTGGGGAGTTGAAAGACTAGGCCAAATGTATGTTAAGGACATAGTTTAATAGAGATCAAAGATTCCAAGCCCCATTTTGGTAAGCGCGTCAAAAATCCTTTGGAACCAAATTGACTTTTAGCAGCTGTCATCATCCTAAAATAGATGGGCAAACTGAAAGAGTGAATTAAATTCTCGAGGATATAGTAAGGGCCTGTGTATTAGAGTTCCAAGCACAATGGGAAGATAACTTACCATTGGTAAAATTTTCTTATAACAATAGTTATCAGTCTACCCTTAAAATGGCCCTGTATGAGGCTTATATATGGAAGGAAATGTAGGACCCATGTTGGAGTGACTTAGATGAGGCCTTGATTTTAGGTCCAGAGCTGATCCAAGAAACGACTGAAACAATAAGGAAGATTCGAGAGTATATTTGGGTTGCCAGAGCTGATAGCATAGCATATTTAGGCAAACCAAACCTCCTCAGAAGCCACTTGAGAAACCGATAAAGAAATGGAAGGCAACAACCCACACCTATTTGAGGTAATCTTGCATGTTTTGATAGAGTTCATAAGTTTTGAGGACAAAACTCTTTAGGGGGGGAATGCTGTAATAGTTCGATTCTAAATCATGTTTATTTATTTAATTAAGCCATATTATTAATTTGCTCGCATTTATTTATGGCATTTAATCATTTTGATTGTGAAAAATACATTTGGGCCCCCACTTTGCAATTCCTGTTTTAGTTATCGTAAAATTTTAGAAAAATCGATAGTAGGCCCTAATGAGTACAGTTTAAGAGATTAAATTATTTTTATTGACAACACAAAAAATTTTAACTTTGAGCTACGCAGGAATTTTATCGCACCAGAGCATTTTATTTCCAGGCCCAATTCACTTTGGGCCCAACTTGAAGCCCCACAAGCTTATACACTTGATTTAGCTAATTTCCATTGTTTGTATTTAATTATAATTAGGATAAACTTACTTTTTGATGCTTAAATATAAGCCACGCATCCAAGATAAAATCAAAATCACTTTCATCGAAGTAAAGACCTTGGTTTTCTTCATCCTCTCTCCTCTAAACCCCCACGGAAGCACACCACCAGCTCCCCTACTGCTACCAGTCTAGCCACCAACCGACCCCCTTCCAACCATCACCTAAACACCCTCCAACATCAAACACCACCGTCATATCTCCTTTGATCATCCGAGTGAGGTAGAAACCCTAACCTAGTCTTGTTTGGTTTTTTGGTTTTTATGTTGCATCTGTTTATGGATCATGTTTCATTGATAGAATTAAGTTCTAGTTTGATGTTTTATCTTGTTTGGTTAAGCGTGGATGTGAATAAGCTATGTACAAAGATGAATCCATGCATGATCACGTAAGCTTTGTGTTCAAGATTGGTGAATTTTGAGAGTTGATTTAATTTCTGTAATCTTTGGCATGAAAAGTGATTATGATGTTGTGAAAAGTGGTTTTGGATGACTTTAGATGTAAATATGAAGTGAAAATAACCAAGGATTTTATGACCATGCATGATTTAATTTGATTCTTGAATCAAGTATGTTATTTGGATTGAATTAGATGAAATTTTGGAAGTTGGATGTGCTAGTAGCTTGAAAAATGGTGTTGTGTGAGTTCTGCCAAATTTTGTGAATTATGGAAAATCCTATAAATGACTAAAAGAAGTTGCTTAGATTGAGAATACAAGTAAGTGATTTTATGGGAGCTTTTTGAAAGATGATGTGAAGATAAAGGTTGAAAATATGTGCATCTGTAGCTGGAAACAGACCCAAAAATAGGGGTCACTTGGGAAATAAACTAGTATTTATTAGAGCATTGAAAAATTGTGATTTTTGGTGGATAGGTAGGTCAATGAGTATCTTTGAAATGCCTCTTGAGTCACTTCATTCCGAGTGTTGTGTGAGTTTTGCCAAATTTTGTTTAGATTTACTACAACTGCACCTAGTTGTGCTTGGTTTTGTTTAAGCTCAATTTTAGAAGTCGGGTTATGGTAGTTATATTTTGAATTGTGAATGAAAGTGTTGCCAGAATTCTTAAGCTTTTCATATTAGAGTTTTAGGGCTCACTTTGAGGTGAGGGGTGAAAGATATGAATTTTCTAAGGAAAACCTTGAATTTGTTAGACTATGAATTAGAATTTTAGGAGCTTAATCCAAAGCTTCTAAATAGTTATGAATATTGCAAAGAAATTACAAAGTTTAGTGAGTTCAATAACTTTGATTCTACTTAGAAGCTTACTTGGTTTTGAGAACTAAGCTGAATGCCATGTGAACGAATTTGGAGAAGTGGATGGGAGTAATGACTCAACAACAGTGTTTACCTGACCCGACCACTGTGATTAAAGAAATTCCAAACCCAATTACACCCCTCTTGACCTTAAATCCTTATTAATCATCTTAGAGATATCAAAAATCTATATTCCACTTATAACCATTAAAGTCTTTTCATTATAACCTCAATTACTTTATTTTGGTTTATTTGCTCCAAATTACTTTACCTCGAGTTAAATTATTTGAATTTATTTAGTTTTGTTATCATTTTGGTGTAGTTTATCTTATATTGAATTAAATGAGCTATGGATGCCTTTAATTAATAAACTTCTATTAAAGTTACTAGTTATGAGAGAAAGTGTTATTTACTAACTACATATAACCATAATGATGTTTCTGAAACAGAATTAGGGCTAGTATTTCGTTTTCCCCTTCTTGTGCTTAAATATCATCCCATGAGCTTGTTATTAAAAACTCCAGATACGTTCATTCCCTGTATCTTTAATAAATAGAATGTATTTATCAAAGTTATGATATTTTGGCAACGACAGTAATGAATCAGTCCATTCAGTGGTTTGTCACCTAATTAGTGACCCCATCAATTACCATCTCTAGGGCATTTGCCCTTCAATTACCCTCGCGGCCTCATGCCAAGTCCCCCAATCGGCTTGGCAAGGGTACATCTATCTACAGATCGTAACAATTACCAGGGGTTCACTATCACATAATAATTAGCAATGCAATTTTACACTCATCTCATTCCCTATTTTGATTAGAATGAATTGCAAAGAGGGCCCAACCAATCTTTCAATGATTGTTGAATAATACAAGAATGCATGTGATGAGCTTTGGCTTACATTTCAAAATGTTTGTTATGTTTTGTTTTAGGCAAATGCTCAGTGAACCACCATTATGCTAGCAAACTTGCTGAAGATGATAAGTACGCAAGGGAACCTGGTTGGATTAGTAATGATGTACTATAATTATATTTTTTTGAGATGTATTTGGCGACTTTCAGTCGATGGAACTGTAACCCTAATGGTGAACTATTTTACTATGACGTATAAACCTTATGTTAGCTATCAGTTGTTTGTGTATAGTTATAGATGATGTTGAATGTATATGGGTTGGATTTATGCTCAACCACGTCACCTCTAGTGTACTTGCTTCAAGCCTTGTCCTTTTGGGACGGCGGTAACACCTCGATCATCAAGTTTATTAGTTCTAATTAAGGGTTTCATTAAAGAGATTACAATTAGCGAGACATGCTTTGTTTGGGGGTGTTACAAGGCCTAAGATGGACTCATAGACCATGTGCGATGACACCTAATGATGCATGACTCTTTGGCCTTTATCAAGTGTCCTATAACTGATGTGCTAAGACCCTAAATGCAACATGTTGATTTGTGGACCTAACTGTAACACTGAGACCCCAGAACACTACTTTATGCCATGAATGTTGACCAATAATGGCCTTAAAGACCACATACTAGGCCGGATTACTTCCTGCTAGATCCCAACTAGGTTTTGGCAGACCAGAAGGCTTACACCTTGACTTTTAACTCATTCCACCAAGCCCTAATGCATGTAGTCTGACAAAGTTTACTACTAAATCCTAACTGATCTCAGCTAGCTTCTATTGGGCCTAATATAGTCCACTCCTAGACACAAACTATTAGATTTATCCCTTTTTCATCTTCTTTTTTTTTATCCCAGCTAGGTCTCCCTTTTTTTTGCCTTTTTACCAAAATAGACAATCTAGATTGGATTCAAAACCTTTTTGGATTCTAGATCAAAAGTCATTTTAGGAGTCAATTGGGCTAGAAACCGCTTTGATTCCTAATCCAATTTCTAAACTCAATTTTCCCTTATCTGGGCTCTCCTAAATCTCACAGTGTCAATGAATATTCTTTTATCCTAAATGAGTTCAATCATAAAAGGACATGTTGCATTCCAATCACACACATGAGTTCCACCCTAAATAAGAGTTCTATGTTACAGGGTTTTCAGGTCAGGTTTAAAACAATCCTCTCACAACCCAAATGCTTCGTACGCCATCCATCGGGCGCATGGAAGACTAGAATGTTTCAGTTGCTTTCCTGTATTGTGGGGACTAGGAAAGTGCGTCGTGTGTAGGTGAAGCGACTACCTGCTCAGTTGGAAGTCTAACGGAACCACTGAGTGACCAGTCACATTTTTTAGGGGTAATAACAGGGGTTGGCCCAGATACATATTTGATCCCAGATAGCTAGCATCTTATAATGTAATTATGCCTATGGAAGTACAACTAAGATAATTTCCCATATTGAAGTTTGAATATCCTCCCCTTTAAAGAAAATGTCCCTAGTGGAGTCACCACTGCAAGGATCTAACTCCCTGGGGTTGCGATCCCCTATGAGTGGTCGAGCTTGATGTTTTAGGTACTTTATATTTTTTTAGAAACCATATTTAAGTTATGTTTTACACAAAATAACAGGTAGTACTGGGCTTGGAGAATAATACAAAACTAGGCCTTGGCCATTACCAAGGAGCCCGACCAGATTCGCTGGGCAGGACCCGGTCAAGCTTCCTGGCTTGGGACATGTTAGTTATCTCAGCCTGGATGAGAATCTAGGAGCAAGTCTAATCTATGAAACTTAGCAAGTTCCTGGGTCAAACCTGAACCTTGATTATGGTTCATATAGATTCTACTGCCAAGGTCCGATTCTGTTTTCGTAAATTCAGCAATGCAAAAGCAGATACAAGATGAAATAGCAAAAGAAAAAAAATCAAACTTTATCTATTAGAGCCGCCTATGAGTTTCAGAAAATCAAAAAACCATATTACTTTTCAAAGCAAATCATACTGATAGGCACAACCGAGAGGACATTTGATTTTGCTTCAAAAATGTTTTCAAAAGGCCCCTGAGTAATTCCCAATGTGGGCATCAATCTAACTCCTTGGTCTTGAACCAAGGTTCTAGATTCAGGGGCAATGATAAGATGATATGATGGGATGCATCCCATCACCACCCGTGATCTCTAATGGCATCTACTATTCAACATAGGAAATTAAGACTTAACGTACCAACATGCATTCATGCAACAAATTAGAATCATTCATATAATCAAAACACAATGCTCAGTGAAAAGTAAGCAAAAAGGAAAATCATTCAAATTGCTATAAAGGGTGGGATGAAGCTAACTAAAGATTACATCTTCGCCAAATTGCAGTCAACCAAATTCAACAAAAAGAAATAAATAGAAAGGAGAGAAAGTTATAAAATGCACCTGCGGGATAACCCTACCTGAATCTTCTATGAACCCAGTAGAGTGACACTTCATGGAATTGATGCCTAACTTCCCTCTCTAAGCACTGATTCGCACTTTATAAAAAGGATCCTTGATGTCTCCTCTTTTTTCTTCTCACTTTGTTTGCAATGCTCCATGATTTTGGGGCAATGTGTTGCCCTAATTATTTTTCATCCTCCTCTAACCAAGGAGTAAGCCCTATTTTTGCAGCTATTTGAGGAGGCTACGTGAATCAACCTAAGAAGGAGACACTCAGTCTTGTTCCTATTAAGCTTAATCCAAGCAAACTAACTAAGTAGGCTAGAACTTTAATTAATTAACTTAAATTAATTTAATTAGACACAAAAATCTAGTTTTAGTGGGGATTTGTCTGACTTAATCTAATGAGACCGGGTCTCAGCAAAGGAGATAGGAGAAACCCGGCCAGGTTCTCCTTGTAAGGAACCTGACCGAATTCACTATGAGACTGGCCCACTAGGCCAACTTCTCCTGCAAACTTCATTTGTTTAGGATTGTTTTTCTGACTACTACTCTGTTCGGCCCCAAGAATTCAAATTGGGGTATTAATTTCGTCACTAGGCCTACCAAAAGAAGATGCCATTTTTAGGCATCTTTATCAACCCTTAGGTCTTTTGTCTTAAGTAGCATTGGCTAGTGGCGTAATGGGTTTTAGGATGCTTAGGCTTTCTAGTTTAGAAAGCATTTGATAGTTTGTTGCCTCAATGTATATAAACGTTTTATGTCAAGGAGATCTAGATGCCTATGTCGTATGAACCAAATTATTTGTGTTGGATGATGTAGTAGCTTTTTAATCCTTAATATAATATCCTTAGTTATTGGTGTAACTTCACTTTGAGTTTCGTTGCATGTCTGCAAAGATCC
This sequence comes from Selenicereus undatus, assembly GCA_017589665.1. Classification (NCBI taxonomy): domain Eukaryota; kingdom Viridiplantae; phylum Streptophyta; class Magnoliopsida; order Caryophyllales; family Cactaceae; genus Selenicereus; species Selenicereus undatus. The sequence continues at coordinate 69,326,778 of JACYFF010031956.1, read as the reverse complement.
CCGAATGTTGGAACTTAATGTGACAGTGGTAATAGGCTTGTAATTCTTTATGATCATATGAGCCTGTTCTTTTTGTTCGGGCATGCTAATTATCAAGGCCACCTTAGCCTTCTGTCCAACCAAGTACTATGGGAAACTACATTTTTCTCCTTATTTAAGGAGCTCAAGTTCTCAACTTGATGGAGGGATTATTATAAGCATATTAGGACAAAAATGTTTTTTGCTATGCTTCCATGCGCTCATCTTTTGTGCATCAAGGGAGCCATACCTATTTCCAACAGCACCTCCTAACATCAAGGAAAACATATAGGGAAAAAGATCTTCTTCAATCCCTTTTAGACTCATGAAATTAATTAAATTCCTTAAGTAGGGAGTAAGATTACTTGTGGCTATAATTTGAAGACTTTCATGTAATGTTAGCTTATGTGGTAATTTTTCTTTAATAGATGGCATAAATATGATAGTATCAATTCGATGGTTTTTGAATATAGCTGAACTCCTACATAGTTGTTCAAATTTTCAATCTTTTCTTTAGTTGGATTTGAACCATCATTGACTAAGTTGGTATCACTGTGATGTCTATTTATGATTAGGTCACCAATAACCTTTTGTTGTTTAACAAACAGATTTTGTTGCTCTTTCAACTTAGCCTCAAACTTTATGCCTCTCTCGCCTAATTTTAACTCCAAAATTATATAATTTTAGGATTTTTACTAATTTTGTTTAACTTTTGCGGATAATAAGTTAGATCGAGCAAGTGTTGTGAAAGGGCCAAGGAGGAGACAAGAAGTGAGCATGAAGGTGAATGACCTAAAAAAAGAACAGGCCACCACAGGTGGCAGTCACCTTGGCAATGACCGTTGTGGCCCCCTTGCAGTGAAGACCGCCTTCTAGGGGTTGGCAATGGCCAGTCTCCACTCCACTCCATTTTCATGCCTCCTTGTCTATATAAAAGGGGCTTCTTGGTTGAATTTAGAAAGCCTTTTAGGGGAATTTTGGGATCTCGATTTAGGGTTTTAGGATTAAACACTAAAAACTCTATTAGGGGTTAATAAACTATATAGATTAGGTTCTATTTCGGTTGTTTTAGATAAAAGCTTGTAGATTTTCAAGCCTATTTAAACAATTAAGACTAGGTTTTCTTCTCTCTTTCTCTCTCTATTTCATATTTTTTTTCTTGTTTCTTGTATTTCAGCATATTAGTTTAGATTATGTTTAGTGTGAATGTTTATCTTTTATTGCGATTTTATGTTTAGTAGTTATTTTAATCTAGGTTAGATTAGGTTTATTTCTATACTTCATGCTTGATTAGATTAGTTGTTAGCTTAGTTTATTTTTTGGTTTGGTTGTGTTTTTTATAATTATTAATAGCTAGTTTTTGCTGGCGTGAATTGTGATAGCACTTTGATGGCTACTTCATCTTGGATTAGGCCTAACCACACCCAATTTATACTTTCAACTTAGACTTTTCCCTCATGCTAGCAGAGTGGTCGACGAAATGCTTGAAAGAGATTATCCATGTTTTTAGGCGATTGACTTATGCCAAGAGGTGAGTACAATTGGCTAGTGTGGGAGAGAGAATAGCTAGGGTTTGGACATAAAAACAGTCCCATTCCTAGGTAGGTCCTAGGGTTGCTAGTATTGTGGTCTAATTAGGCTAACCCATGAAGAAGTTAGACTAATTAGACTAGCACATGACCCTTGAAAGACGGCTTGGGTAGTTTTCAATGGTACAACCAACCATCCCTAATTTTCAGTATGGGATTCGTAGGTTAGGACTCAGTTTGATTCTTGGTTCGTCAATTGGCCAAATCGTGACTCCAAGCCTATTTTCTTATCTTTATTAGCTTAATTTAGCTTTTCTTTTATTTTGTTTTCATTTAACCTAGCTTGAAACACTCGAGTTAACCCTAGTACTTGAAACACAACTCCTAGTTGACGACACCCCAAGTTCTCAATGATAAACCTTGCAGCTGAGGTTATATTTAAGCTTTAATTTTTCTGATCAAGTTTTTAGTGTCGTTGCTAGGGCATTGTCGCTTTTCAATATCGGGGTTTACTTGGGCATTTAATGCTAGGCCTTTTAAAAAAATAAAAAAAAAATTAATTTTTTTTTTTAAAAAATGGCAATTTTCTGTTAGCCTCAATTTGAGCATGAAATATTTTGGCGATAGTCAAGTAGTTTGAATGAATTTCACACTCAATGTGTTAATCGATATTTTGAGAAATGATAAATTTGCCAGGTGATCTTTAAGGGTCTGAATGTTGAATATCGGGGTCATGTTGAGACAATGTATCGTGAGGGTTTGGGTTTTTTGTTTACTAGGACTCTGAATGAATATTTGGCTCATGAGACTTAAGAGTATGAACATGCTAAGGAGGCCTGTAGTCACCATATCCCCAATCCTTATGTGATATATGCTACACCTTTAGATGGGAGTTAGTTTGGGGTTACATCTTATGAGCAATCTCATACTCTATATGTTCCTATTTCATATGATTAGTGTGATTCCTTTTATCATGGTGTTGATACTTGTCCACTGCTTGGTAGACCACACAGATCAGAGGCATTGGCTACCTTAAATGGGGAGCTTTACTTGCATAGTTTACTCAAGACCGACCTTAGTTTCGGCTCTCCTACACCTAAGGTCATGTCTTGTGATGATTTGTTGTTAGGAGTAAGGCAGTGATTCCTTTAGGGCATGATTTTCATGATGATACACATTGTCATAACCTTGACAAAGCGAATGATCCCTGATCTCTTTTAGCAGTTGTGCCTTCCCTAAAGTTTACCACAATTATTGACACCCTTAAGGGCAGTCTGACCGTTTATAATTCGCATCTTCCTTTGACTCCCTTAGGAGAGCTTGAGGTTGGAGATAGAGTTCGGGATGATGCTAGATCTTATCATCAGTGTGGCATATTTATCGAGTCAAAGGATTTATTTATCGACGAGCACTCAATTGTTGAGTTTTCTGATGTGGCATTTCTGTGGAGTCTTCCCTGGACTTAGTTCCTACCCCTCCCATTTCATCCCTTCCTTCTTCTCTCCCCATTTCTCCCTTCTTGATAACCTCTCGAGTCTACTTTTGTAGATTCTGAGACTTTTATGTTTGGCAGTCCTTGTTTGGATTGGACTCTTGATGATATTGACATAGAGAGACTCAAAGATCACTTTGAGGCGAAGGACTTGACTTTAGGCCATCCTACGAGCTTTGATGTTCATATTTCATTTGATTTGCCTTGCCTTGGTCCTCTTCCTTCTCCTCTTAGAGATGTTTGACTTCATTTAGGTCATCTAAACCACTCTCAATGGTCTATACATTCATATAATCACATCATTGTTAGACCATTGACTACTGCGTCTGATTTTGCATATACACATCTCTGTTTTGATTGCGTTGAGGGCCTTGATAAGCTTAGGAGAGCCTTGAGTTGCATTCCATTTATGCACTTTATTTGGGCTACACCTCATGTTTCTTACCATTTCCATTTCTGTTACGAGCATTGATGGGTTTTGATATGAGTCGCAGCTTGTCAGCTGAGATGGAGTGACTAATGCTCCATGGGCCTCCTTAACATTATCTGAGTGATGCATTAGTTTGGGTACGTTCTGTATCCAATGTGGTATGATCATTTCACACCTTCCTCATTCTCCTTTTTGTTTCCTTTCTTTCTTTCTTTCTTGTTTGTACATAGTTGTGGATATTTAGGATTGTAATTGTGAGGGTGATTGATCTTGAGCAGAAATTTGGGATTTGTTGAGCTGAGTTGGCAATGATTACCATTGTGTATTTTATTTATTTTTGCTATTAGTGGTGTATTTGGCTTGTACATATGTGTTAATCTGGTTTTCATTTTGTTTACTTTTTATTTAGTAGACGTTTGTTTAGTTTTTTGGCTTTGTGTGCTTTTTGCTGGTGGTATGTTTTTGTAAATATGTGTTAGTAGTTTCCTTTTTGTTTTGTTGGTTTTATATTTTGCTTTTCATTTCTTTTGTGTTTTATTTTATTCAAGGTTTTCTTTTCTTTTCTTTTGTATTTAGTAGCTCTTTGGTTTGGCTTTGTTTTTATTTTGCTGATTTCGATTTTGTTTTTGTTTTCTTTGTGATTTTGATCTTGATTTGGATTTTGGGTGATTTTGATGTTGGTGGTGTCCTAGTTTGCATATACTTATGAGTTTGTGTTGGCTTCATGGTTATGTAGCTTATGTGATTAGTTTTGGCACCTTAGTTCCCACAATGAGGACATTGTCGAGTTTTGGTGCAAGGTGAGGTGCCAATTTGTTTATATTTTTTGGTCTTTCTTTGATGATTGTGATCCCATATTACCAGGTTATTGAGTTATATATAAATAGAGTTTACATGATGAGATGTCTAGCTGAGGACGTGGACTTGATTTTTCTTAATAACCCAGCTCATATGTGTGATTTTGTGCCTACCTTGTTCAATTTTTCATTAATTTTTCAGATCTTGTTGTTAAGTTAAAACGTGAACTTTTTGTTGTCGATGTTGCCTTCTATGCTCTTGAGAAATATGAAAAAACGAAAAAAAGGAAAAGAAACCAAAAATATGAATAAAACCCAAGCACCAATGTTCAAAGCTACTATGTTTATTTCACATCTTTAATTGGCTCGAATATGCACTATTTTACTTGATTACACATCTGTTTAGGCAATAAAATAAGTGCTTTGCACATTCTAATAAAAGTCCTTCCCAGGGAATGCCCAATTATTTATAAGTCAAGTGAATTTAGGGTGTGTGTGTTATTATTCTTCAAAAAAAAAAGGAAGAAAGGGGAGAAAAAGGAAGCAAAGAAGGCAATTAGGCAAGGAAATGGGGACTGTGTCAATGTTAGTGAATTGATTCATAAGGATTGATACACATTTGCACATGCATCAAGGTGTACATATCATTACATATTGTTATGTGAGGTGAAAAATGGAAGTCGGGATGCAACTTGTGACTTAGTTATCTCTTGATTGTACATTCTCTTTGTATAAAATTTGGTGATGCGATTACTAGAGTGATACAATTGTCTAGATTGTGTACATAATTTCTCCATTACTTGTATATATGATCATGTTTTGAAAAACCAAAAAGATTTTCCTTTGTTTTTTAAAAGAATTTTGGGAGTACTTCACTTGAAAGCCCTCACCAAAACTCACTTGTCTACTTAGGAAACAAATCGGTTTAAAGGGCTCGTTGTATACCCTAAATGCAACCGTGATTGCTGCGAAAGTGAGTAAGGTTCCTAGGTTAGTTTTCCTTTTGTTTTGCTTGAGGACGAGCAAAAAATAGGTGTGGAGGTGTTCATTCGGTTATCACATTTTTCACACCTCTTCTACCTAATTTTAGCTCACAAAATAATATAATTTTAGGATTTCTACTTGTTTTATTTAACTTTTGTAATTGATAAGTTCAGTCGAGCGAGTACCGTGAAAAAAGCCGAGGAGGATGAAGGAAGTGGGCAAGAAGGTTAAGGACCTAAGAAAGAAGGGGCCACGACGGTTTCCTATCGCCCACGCGACAATCATCGTGGCCCCTTGTAGTGAACGCCACCTTTCATGGGGTGGCAACACCTAGTCGCCACCCCACTCCTTTTTCATGCCTCCTTGTTGGTACAAAAGGGAGCTTTTTGGTTAATTTTGGAAAGCCTTTTGAGGGAATTTTGGGAGCTCAATTTAGGGTTTTAGGAGTAGCCTCGAAGAACCCCATTATGAGGTAATAAAGTAAGTAGATTAGGTTCTATTTTGGTCATTTTGGATTCTAGCTTGTAGATTTCAAAACAATCAAGACTGAGTTTTCTTCTTCCTTTCTCTATTTCATATTTTGTTCTTGTTTCTTGTATTTGAGCATGTTAGTTAGATTATGTTTAGTGTCAATGTTCAGCTTTTATTGTGATTTTGTGTTTAGCAGTTGTTTTAATCCGAGTTAGACTAGGCTTATTTCTCTATTTCATTCTTGATTAGTTTAGTTGTTGCCTTAGTTTGTTTTGGGTATAATTGTGTTTTTTTATGATTATTAATGGCTAGTATTTGCTGGCTGGGATTGTCATTAGCCCTTTGATGCGTATTTAGTCTTAGATTAGGCCAAACCACACCCAATTTATACTTTCAACTTAAACCTTTCTCTCATGCCCACCCAAATTTCAATGAAATGCTTAAAGGAGCTTTCATCCATGGTTTTAGGTAATTAACTTATGCCGAGAGGTGAAGTCAATTAGCTAGTGTGGGAGAGAGAATAGCCAAGTGTTCAATGAACTGCACGAAGCCCATGAAATAGGTGGTTAGACTAAGTAGACTAACTCATGACCCTTGAGAGTGAGCTTGGGTGGTCTTCGATTGCGCAACCAACCATCTCTAGTTTTTAGTATCGGTTTAGTAGGTTAGGACTTGCTTTGATTGCTTGGTTCATCAATTGGCCAAATCGTAACTCCAAGCCCCTTTTCTAATGCTTATTATCTTTATTTAGCTTGTCTTTCATTCCATTTTCATTTAGCCTAGCTTGACACACTCGAGTTAACCTTGGTACTTGAAACACAACTCCCAGTGGACAACACCCCAAGTACTCAACGATAAACCTTGCGCTTGAGGTTATCAATATTAAAACATCAATTCTTCTGATGAACTAGGCTATTCAAAGACGAGCTTTGATGATCTAGTGAGTCCAAGTGTGATATTTCATCTCCAAGGTCGGCTTACTTTTCCAAGTACCAAGGAATCCAAAAAAAAAGAAAAAGAGAGGGAAAACAATAAAGATTTACAAAAGATGGGATGCCAATTTTAAAAAGGACTCTACACAAAGAAAGAGTCAGAAAAAGGAAAGCCCTAACGTCCTATATCCTCAAAAAAGTAAAAGAATATTACAAAAAAGAAGAAAATTTAAAAAAACAAATATCCTACATAGGTGGTATTATCTATTCGAACAAGCGGCGAGGGACCTAGGTCACTAAATGCAAACATAAAGAAAAGAATAAGTGATCACCGAGTAAAGATCCTCCCCTGTATATGCTACAAAAAGTGTTGTGGCCTAGAGGGCCCGATCCCACTCTCTAATATAGGAGACTATTATTTCGGGTTTGCTCTAGGAAATTTTGAGCTATGTAATATTGATTAGAATTACTACCATATTTTATGAAAAATATGACAACCTTTTCAAAAATAATTTTTGAAAGCAATCTCCACGATCCCATATTGGAATTAACTTGACTCGAAGGCTACTAGTCAGAGCTAGGTCTAGGGGTGAAGGCATAACTGATAGTAGGACGCAACCCCCTCCTCTCAGTCAATATCCTCCATTTAACTATGGCCTCCATTAGAGTTATAAAAAGGTATTGTGAAATCTAAGCATTTAATACAATTGTCACATTTCACGTCAATTTGTCTTATTTAGTGATTAAGCATCAAAGATATGAACTTTACAGTGATCTCAAGATTAGATCCATTTGAATGCAAATTGCAAGAAATAAAAAGAATTAAAAAGCAATTAATTTTGTGACCACTTTAGTTATCATACACAATTTTATAAATACATATACGCAAAATAGGAAACAATCAAGGTGGATCAAATAAGAACATGATAGTTAAAATTAATGATAAGAAAGTAAAAAAATATGACAAAGTCATTGTCTTTGTTTAGTCCTCAAGACTCACATTCGGTCCGATTTGACAATGGTAGCAATCGAGACACCTTTGTATCTTCAAATCAAGTATTGGCCATGTTAGAAGCTAGCCCCAAATGACTTTTGTGGAAAAGGATATGAAAGGGTCTTTTGTATTTTTAGAAATCACAATGGAAGAGTTCTACCAAAAAAACTAGAGATAGAGGGAAGAATGCTAGAGTAAGGATGGTCTCTCTATCGAGGTTGAAGACAAGAGGTTAGATGAATGCCTGTCGAAAGAGGAGGGCAAGTTTTCTACACTAACATAGTAGAGAAGGGATCCCTTAGGTTTGTGGAAAACACCACGGTTTGGCTAAAATTACTCATTTGGCAACAAGTAAGCACTAGCATGAACTGACAGTAGGATAGAGCCAGCGGGAGTCACTGAGATCTAGCGGTTGGTCGCTTGATCTTAGTAGTGGGCCATTGGGCCTAGTAGTCTAGGTGTTGAAGGTTTTTGAGGGGGATGGAAAAATAACTAAAGAAAAAGGAAAATGATGCCTCAAATACTCACGACTGTCAGTCGTAGTACTTAAGGGTCGGTCCACAGGGAAAACGTGAAATTATGGTCATTTTAAAACTAAATGATTAAATTTAACTAATTAAACTAAATGGAATTATTTAAGTCAATTTAACAATCTAATTCAACTAAACTCCTCTAATCCTAATTACTAAGTAATTAAACCTAAACTAACCAAATTAACCAAAACTAAGCTGAAATTAATCATGGTTTAAAAAACTAACAACCTCATTACTTTAATTATTTCAGAATTAACTCAGCCAAATTATGCCATGGAATTAAACCAAGGGGAGGGGGATTGAATTGAAGCAGAAGAACATCAGAAGAGCAGAACAACAAGAAGAAAATAGGGGAAAGGGAAACGATTCTGAAATAACGAAGAACAAAGCAGCAGCATCATCCAACATTAATCGAACCAAAACAGAGCACCAAGACCAGACAAGTAAACAGCAGTAGGGGAAGGGAAACGAAATTAAGCAACCTGAAAGCAAACGAAAGCAAGAAGTACACTTACCCTCGATGAACACCAAAACGCAGCCATCCGAATAAACCAAAAACAGAGGAGAAGGGGATCGAATTCGAAGCAATAGTGAACGCAATAAGCCCAGAATCAAATCGAAAACTTAATTACAACCAAGGAATCTCGAAATTGCAATGAATTCAACCATAAACTGAATCTAAAACCTAACCCTAATTTCTGAAATTCGAAAGCAAGAGAACAAAATTTAAACTCGAAATTTTTGATATTCGAACACGAAAATGCAATTAACAACGAAATTAAACAAAATTAAACCTAATCTACTCCTAATTTCTAACCCTAAATTACCTAAAAAACTCGAACTTGCCCTTTGATGTAAGTGTCAAGGGAAAACACTACCCAAGCCACTACACATCAAAGGGAGAAGAAAAGAAAGACTTTTGGCTACGGCAAGGGGGGCACGGTCGTGCCTAGGGGCACGGGTAGGCCGTGCCTACTTGCTGCCCACAAAAACCGTGAAGTGAAGAATAGGCACGGTTTGGGCTCTTTTGAGTTGTGGTTCGTTTTTGGCAACTTTTGGTGAATGGGAAATGTTGAAAATGGTTATGTAAGATGGTATTTGAGGTAAGAAAGGGAGTAGAAGTGGAAGATTAACAAAGTAAAAGTAATTAAGCACTAATCCATGCTAATTACTTCACTAAGCAAATCATGGAGATGAATCTAGAATAGGATAGAACTAAACTTAAGATTGGATACAGAATCACCACCAACCTTAAAGTTTAGGGCCCTTAAGCTTGATTAAGATACAGAATCACCACTTAATCAAGATTAAGACTCACTTGGACACCACTTAGTTTGGCCTAAACTAAGATAAGCAAGCAAGGATTTGTGTTTGAGAGAAAACAAGCTCTCTAGGCTTTCAAGCTGAAAAATTCTGAGATGATCCTTCTTCCTTGGCCAAAATGGCCTTACATACTAGTTGGAAATACAACACTAGGCTAAGAAAGGTCCACATCACTTTCCTTCCTAGTGAGGAAAAGTGTTAGGACTAACCTAATGACAAGATTAACTACTAATACAACTAGTTACAACAATACATGATTAACTAACATCTAATACATCAAACTATGCATCTAATCCTTGCCTAGCTTGATTACATAATACTTAGGACCTTGATTAACACTAACTCATGCTGAGATTGAAGGCCACTTGCACATGGGCAGCCAAAGTGTGTTGAAGAAGAAAACGGCTAGCCAATCACAAGCAAGCACATGGTGACACCAATCTTCATCCCATTGGTTGTTCTTTTCAAGGCTTTCTTCATTCCAAGACAACTTGAAGAGTGTGCCAATCTTGAGAAGCAATTTGCAGCATGGTTGTGGAGAGGGTGGCCGGCCATATGGGGGAGAAATAAACCGGGTTTGACAAAACCGGTTTTGGTGAACCGGTTTGGCTCGGTTTTTTGGTGCAATTTTTTTGTGGTGCAAAAATGGCTATAACTTGAATTTTAAAGGTGGCGGGGTAGTTTTAGGACGTGTAGAATCCCCCCCCCTCAATAAGATCAAGTTTTCGACATGGTTTTGTGGGTTAAATAAATCGTTACTGCAAACCGCGCAAAACCGGACAAAAATTGAGGTTACTTCGAAAATGACTTGATCTCCAATCCCTTTGAATGTATGACTTGAAACTCTTTTTATACCTGCAAAAACAACACCAAAAGGATTCCAAAAATGCAAAAATGTTAGTCATAAGCTACAATGTAGCTTAGGAAATCGAATGCACAAAACCGGGCACTTTGAAACTAGTGAACCCGTTTGTGCCAACTCCTTCTTCATCCAACATAAGAGCCATTCTCTTGGTTTGTGATCTTGTTCTTGGTCGTGATGGAATATTCGCCTCATGAACATGATCTGGACTGGATGGGTTTCCATCACCCTTCAATGGCGTCGCCTCAGCCTCTTATACTCGAACCCATTCGACTTCTGACCGTCGATTTGCGATGTGCTGGAGGTAGATGTGGACGGTAGCGATGAAGGAACCCACTGGGGTGGTGTCGTGGATGGAGGAGATGGAAGCCAGCGAGGTTGAAGACGTGGATGGTGGAGATGGTGGGATGAAAGCTGTGGATTTGGGGTTTCCGGTTTCTAGGTTTCGGTGGGCACGGTGGGCTGGAAGGTGGTTTCTGGGTTTGGTGTGCTGGAAGAGAGAGAATGGGGTAGAGAGAGAGAGCGGGAATGGCGATGAGGATGGGTATGGCGAAGCAGGGTTCTGGGCTCTCAGGGTTGGGTATTGGGGAAGAAGAAGAACGAGGAAAGGAAGGGAAGGGGGGTTTTTAAGTGGGAACCGGTCTAGCTGAACCGGCCGGTCCGGTTCACTGGACCGATTTGGTTTTATTTTTTTATTATTTTTTTTTCCTTCTTCTTTCTTTGGCCGGTTTTTATTGATTTTTTGCCCGATTCTTCAACCTCCGACATTTCTTCTATTTTTCTCGCTTTTTCCGCCATTTATGCCCATTTTTTGCATTTATTCAAAATCTGCAAAATAAAATAAAATCAATTAAAAACCTAAAAAATATTATTAAAACGAGCATAAAATTAGTAAAAAAGTACCTTAAAAATATCACATTTTTGGCTCAAACACTAGGCCATTTTATTTTGGCCCTTCTTCTCTCACTGGAATGAACATTCGGACTAGTTTCTAATGAATTAAATTTAACTCTATCATATAAATATAGACCTGTGTGTGAGAAGGTGCCAACTTTTGCGCATGTCTCTCCATCAAGGGCATATCTCCTTTGTTGCTTGTCATATTTGAGCTTATATTAAATTAATGGAAAGATGTTCTAATAAGGGATGTGATTATGTATGTTTCAGCATCATTTGACACTAAATGTGATTATAAACAAGTATAAAGAGCCACTAGTTGCCAAATCTTCCAACCAAACCTTTTGAAATCCTTGAGATATTTTCACAAAGCTTTATTTGAAAAATAAATTTTTAGGGGACTATAACCTTTAGGAAGTTCAAAACAATGTAGCTCTACCACCGATGAACTAAAGATGTGTCTCCATTGAATCATTATTACACGTAGCATGCAATTTGTGTTCAGTCTATAATTTAAGCGCATATTTATCTGCAGATGTTTTCAAAATAAAATTTTTTACCCTTAGAAATTACAAAATTGCAAAGCTTTATTGAAAATTTTAAGCATAAATCTAAGCAACCCCATGACCAATTATATTATCCAACCTATTAGCGTTGCTTATTTCATCAGCATTTATTCGAGTTGTATCTTATATCGCTACGAGGACCAATTTGTCATGGACATTATTACACTAACAGAGTTAGCAGAAAATTTTGCTTTCATCAAGACATCTTTGCTCATATGTATTTCGACACTCTTCCAAGTTTGAAGGATAAGCTTCCACTTCATCGTGGTTGTATTCAGCACGAAACGAGATCTTATGTGTTATTTGCTGGTCATTCCCCTCTTTGAATAGGCAAGTTCACACATGGTTTCTATAAGTGATGCTCCAGAGTGTTCCTTGCTTTAGCTTGTGCTACCACATTTGAAGGTAACCCAAAGAGGACAAGAGGGAATTGGTTCAACGAAGATGTGCCAAGAGATGATGTAACACCCCCAGCCCCTAAGGCTTGAAGCATTACGTTTCCTAGCTTCTTACTTAAATTCTGGGATGAAACGGACAGAGTTTTCCCTGAAAACTGACCATTTTCAGGCTAAACGCCTTACAATAAGTCCCTGTAAATCAACGGAAGCGTAAACATTTAAAACAAGCTCAACGGCCACACGCCGGAGTTCATAACTCGACGAGTCACCCGCTCGAAGTACACCAAACAGAATCGTTGATTAATACAGAAAAGTAAAAGATACAACTCAACGGTTCACACAACCGAAGTATGGGGTTTACATCCCAAAACATAACTAACTTTGACCAAGAAGACATCTAGCTAACTGGATGGTTGGCTCATATGGCCACACAGAGCGACTCATAAATAATATGCATTAAATGAACTTAGAATACTTGTTTACAATCATTTCAAAGTAAGAACACATGACATGACTTCATTAAGCACATAAGATCCCTTCAAATGGATCTAAACGACACGCTCAGTGAGTGTCCCCCGACCCCCTTAAAACCAAAACCGTTGCAGGCAATAATATCTTTACTAGTCACATATCACGTATCCATACTTTAATATCATATTAGGCATTCATAGCATCCCTATGAAAACAATACTAAGCATAAACTTGACTTTACGCGCTCAAACATAATATTAGGCAACATATCATAAGACATAGGTTGTAGAACATGAACATCGGACAAGCCATGACTTCTGTATGCACTAGGCACGTGTGAGTGTCATTGCATAATTCACTAGCATGTCACAAATTCTATTTGAAGACACATTCAACATATTTAAGAACATTTTCTTTAAACTTTCAATGAAACCTTCTTTGAACATTGGAAACATTTCTTAACCTTTGAGGTTCTCGATCTTTTGGAAGAGTTTACATTTTGTATTCATATGATATGCATAAGGCACACACAGATTTCAAGTCTCATTCAAATCTCATATCTCATTCATAGGTTATGCATGAAACATCCTCATGAGGCCTTCTTTTTCGTAATTGTATCTTACTTAGCATCTCATTCACATATCATTTATAAGAAAAGCATAGAACATACAAAGAAAACTTTCTTTCCTTTCTTTGAAAACATTTCCTTTAGCCTCTTGAGGCTCATAAAAACCTTTCTCTTAGCCTCTTGAGGCTCATATTATTTCATATCGGTCGCATACTGACCCTTATAAACTTTTCACATTTCATTCAACTGGCCTCTTGGGCCCGTAAAACATTCTTTTTCTTTAAAACATACAAATGGCAATGGCCAATTGCTTTTCTTATCTTGCTAGGAAAATACTTCTGGATAAGATCATTACAGGGTGCTGATTGGGTGAGAACTATTCTCAACCCCTTAGTGAGACCTAACGCTCACACTTAAGCTCTTACTCCCGGGATGGCTACATATAACATATCGGACCTTTACATTAGCCCTCGTCAGGGCCTCTAGGGTTTATCCGAACTTATCCCCTAGGGTAACATCGTTCTTTTCATTCTTTTCATATAACATCGTTCCTTTCATATGGTCTGAAGCACATTATCTTAGCCACTTTAAAGCGTACCGGCCATAACGGCTATAACTTTGCGTTTCAAACAGTAAAATCATTCAACATATAACTCACACCTTTTTAAAACTCTTTAGGGATTCCCCCGTTCAAGCGAGTTCACTCCCAAAACTGTTTTCATTTAATTAAAATAGGCCATCATGCACTAATAGTTATGGCTACTATCATTTCAAAACATGAAATCTTTCTTTGAAAAACTCACTCTTATGCACATAATGCAATATAAGCATTTAAGCACATATATCACATATATCACATCTAAGCACTTCATATCAATTCAACACAATGAGTCACACATGGCCTCGCAATCCACATGATTGCGGTTAATTCACAACCCAGTCTCCCTACTCACTTTCACCGTCCCACAAGACCTCGAACGCTCAAATGCACATAATTCGCATTGATTTACAATTTCAAGCATAAATCAACCAAATGAATCGAACCTAAGCATGAACAACTCATTTCTTGACATTTCTAACGAATTTATCAAACCCTAACTTGACATGCAAAATCATTCTGCTGAAAACGTATTCGAAATTAATACTAATTTAGGAGGTGAGGAACACCCACCTCGATTCCAAGATAAGGATTCGTTCGAAGGCTGTTGGGCAGTGCTAGAAAACTCGATTCCCTGGCCCTGGCTTACTGAAGCACGAACCAACCCAATCCATGCTTGACCCTTGCAAAAACGAACTCAATTCGACCCCAAATCCCTCTAAACTCGAACCCAGCTCGGCGCTCCCGAAACCCGAAACCCTAGCTTCGACTGAGTGGCAATTGTGGCGGTTTGAGGCTCGATTTTTGGCTCTAATTTATAGAGGCGGCTAGGATGGAGGTGGGTCGCCAGTTTCCGGTACGTGGGTGGCATCTCGAGGTACCGAAACGCGGCAGTCCAGCTTTGCTTTGTGGTGAGGAGTGGCGAAAATGGGCTGGTGGTGGTCGGCGGTGGCGTTGGGTGACGCAGGGGACTGCCGTGGTCCTTCCCGGCTCGCTGGTGGCGACGGTCATGGTGGGGGAGGAAGAAGACTTCGCCTGGTGTCCGTGAGGGAGGAGGAGAAGTGGAGACGCAGAGGAGAGAGAGGGGGCTCCGAGCTATCGTGACCGAGAAGGAGGAGAAACCAAAAAAAAGGGGTTTGCAAAATTACAAAAATGCCCCTCCCTCTTCTATTTCCATCCCAAACTGTTCGATGCTTGATACCACCAGTCTATTTCGTATCCGAATTTCTAAACCCAAATCGATAATATAATCCTCGATCAAATATTCGATCCCAAATACGTCTAGGTTCGATTTAATAAACCAGAACCTAATTCTAAGGTTGAAAACCTAATCGTACTCGGAAAACGACTAAATGAATCGAATAACGACTAAATTAAACTATCGATATAATTCAAAGGCATAAGTGGCACGAATTAACTTTAAAATCAATAATAGCAATAATAATCCTCTTTTTATAAAATTATAGTTCTCAAAAGCACATCGATAATCAATTAACTCATACAGTTACTACTAAAAATATGATTTTATAACGTAAAAAGCAAGACAAGCACCTTAACGTAAAAATAACAAAGGCGGGTCTTACAGATAAAGGCACATCTGGTTTGAAGCCCAAACTAAAGATTGTTCACTCCTGGAATCCTTGAACACCTTTCCATTCTAACCACAAAAGACAACACTTCACATGCAAAGATTCTAGAAATTGGCGGTTTCATCTTAGTCACACCAATCGCTATAATTCTTGTCTAGATGAGGTTCTACTTACCCTCGAGCCATCACCTGCTAAAGCATGTAGACAAAAGCTGAAGTCTATATTATTCGCAACCCCCATGAATAGGGTATGTCAAATGTCAAGGGAAGTGAGCTGAATTTTGGAAAGGCCATTTTCCTGTCTCTAGACAGTGCAAAGAATATCATGGGCATCTTGGACTGCGATCCCAAAGCCACCGAATGCATGGTAATTTTTTATTTCGCTTCCCTTTAAATGTTTATTTCACTGCTCCCTTATTTTACCCTTTTTTCTTCTTGAATTTGTTTTAGGCGTTTAAGGGGAAAAGGCAGTGATGTGAATTTGAAGGTAAAACTAGCACACATTCCTCTACCGTCATAAAATCACTGTTTCCCCTCAATTGAGCACTTATCATCCCTTGAGTAGGATTTCCTTGACAAGGATCTACAGCTTAATGAATTAAAGACTATATGTACTCCAAATGATGATAACAAAGCTCGGCCTACCCCCAAAACAGATGCTCTAATGGTGCCCCATCCACCGCATACTTTAAGAGCTTCACCTGATGTTTCTATCTTTAATGTAGATGATATCATAGTGTTAAAATTTAACATAGAATTAGCCAAAATTAAGAGAAATTAAAACTAATTCATCTCTCAATAATCAACGAAAAGTTAGATATAGTGGTAAATCAGATGTATGTAATAGCACACCATTTTAGCATAAATATCATTCCGAAAACCTTAAAAAAAAAATCATTCTTCTTTGCAAGATATAAAAATCCAAAAAAAGTAAAAAAAAAATCCTTTGAAAAATCATCATCATAAGAAGAGAAATTAGAAGAAAAAGAGGATGGAATATCATTAGTGCAATCTAGAGGAGTTATAAACTACATTTGATAAAGAACAAAATCCTGATAGCTAAACAAGATCATAGGTGCAATAATAGATAAACAAGGTGTACTAGGTGATGATGATGAAGAGACAAATAAGGTTTAGTTAGAAGAATAAATATAGTAACAAATAAATCTAATTAAACTAGAAGATTTGGATGTTGTTCCTTTAGTGGAAGTTATGAGAAAATTGGAACAAAAAATATGGTGAAACGTTGGCGGAAACAAAAATTAATGAAATCGGTCAAAAACCCAACATTGATTAATTTGAATCCAATTTAGATGACAATGTGTACCCAAAACTAGAAGAGTTTGGTTAATCATACAAAAGGACTTATTTCGTGAGACCTGCATATATTACAGCAGCACGAACAGCCAACTTTTCCTTTGTATTCATAAAAAAAAATCATCTTTTAAAGAAATTTCTCTAATCCAATTACTCAAAATGGCTGCACCCTAAATATTGACAAAGTGTGTAATTGGGAAGAAATATTTGAATACTAGAAGAGAGGAATGAGCAATTTTCTAAATTTAAATACTACATGGATTGCTGAAAATTTCCTAAACTATATCAAGCTTGACTTTTTTGGTACCATAGCCGACTGGTATGACTCATTAGACTAGAAAGGTAAGCATTAAGAATAATGGAAACATCAACCACTATGTTCAAAAAATTATATAAAGAAATCAAAACAGAATACATTGCAGCTAAAATAGACTCAGAAGAAAAGACTAGAGAATGTTGAAGAAAGATTAATAATAGAAAGTTATGGGACATAAGGTATCTAGAAAATTATATTACTAGATTCAGTCAATATTGGTACAAAACCAAGCATGTTGAAACAAACCATACTATGTTTGATGACAAATTAACTTATCTCATAAATTTCATAATCAATGAAAAATACATTACATGGCTTGAAAGGCGTATGCCATTGATACCCTTGGTACAAGAATCTCTTACTTAAGAAAATGGGCCAATGATCA
This sequence comes from Selenicereus undatus, assembly GCA_017589665.1. Lineage (NCBI taxonomy): Eukaryota > Viridiplantae > Streptophyta > Magnoliopsida > Caryophyllales > Cactaceae > Selenicereus > Selenicereus undatus. Next base: position 69,309,309 of record JACYFF010031956.1, on the reverse strand, counting down.
ATGTCTTTATCTACAAAAACAAAAGAAAATAAAGAAACAACTTCTAGTCTATTAGGACACTCCTTGTCAATCTGCAAATGAACGTGAGAAGGGAAGAAAAAGAGCTTTAACAAGCAAAGAAAACAAAAATACAAGAGAAAATATTATACCAAGTCAAACCCAGAAAAGCAATTTTTTTTTTTTAGAAAAGTTGTTTATTGTTATGTAGGAAAAAAATAGTTGGAAGTGTTGTGCATGTAGACAAGTATTGCATTATGCAAATGAATGAAAACACAGGAAGAACAACAAGTTTATTGAAAATTTAGGTAGCTTACACTAGTTTGAACTTAGTAAAGAAGAAGCACTAGAGCTTTCTTTGAAAAACAACAAGTGAAGTTGAGACAGTAATTTAAGATAAATGTGAAGAAAATGATTACAAAGAAGCTAGTTATATGATGGAAGCAATACAATTAGTATCAAAGACCCACAAGGTGAAACTTACAGTGGGTTCTAAAATTGAAGAGATTAAAGAAGATTGGGACCTCTCAACAATGCAAAAATATGTGACTTATAAAAAATCGTCTTTCGATTAAAGATTGAGTTCGTATGTGAAATGATGGGAGGAAATCTAGAAATAAAAGGCAATGAATTTGATGCAGGAGAAGTAAATATAGTAGCAGAAATAGCAGAAATATGCCCTTAAGCACAACAATGACCAAAAAGTACAGGTATAGCCATGTCAGAAGCGTCAAAGTTCAAATTACATCATTATACTATTAAGGCAAAGATATTGAGATTTGTGTTTTGTTCTGTGATATTAGACATACCAATTTTAATAATCAAATTTTTATAGTGACCAAGCCCAATTTTTCTACTAGTTTAATAGGATTTAATTCCAAACTATACTATGTGAGTGTAAAAGATGAATTTGCCAAAAACATCTTGTCCCTTAACATAAAAACAATTGGGATGGACATGACGAAATGAGCCTACCCAATGAAGATATTTTTGAAAATAATCAACAAATTAGATAACAATACATATCCAAAGATTAAGGTAGTGATGATTGAGGTAGAAAAATTTGAAGGTCCAACTCTAATGAAAAAAAAAATCAAACGATAAAATCCAAACTGAATGAAAGAAAAATTGATAGATCTTGGATTATTGAGTCAGCGAATCCCAAAAAAATCAATTAAAAAATGTAATAAAAATTTATGGGAATGAAAAAACAATTAAACTATAACTATTAAGAAGGATGATTGCAAGATTAGAAGGGGGAGAAGGATCTTCATCAGTTATAGAAGAAGTTAGAAAAGATGAGTATAACTAGTGCAATGAGTAGAACAATGTTTGAACCTACAAGATAAAGTGCAAATTGAAGCATGAGTTTTGATAGAAAAATCATAGGGCATAAGACAAGAGCTATTAGTGAGCTAATTTAGGAGGATCGGTTAGTCAAAAATATGACTACATAGATAGGTCACGAAGTCACAAACAATAATCCTAATAGCATTTATATCCACGTAAGCATATACTTATAGGGATATAACATAAATGAATTATGTTCTTGCATAGATAGTGGTTATCCAATCTATTTTATGAGAAGATTTCTATTTTCAGAATTCATACAAAAAAAAAAGCAAAGAATCCTTTGCAAGCATTAATAACTAATAACTACATAATTGATGAATGTCATATTTGTATAGGATTTCATGAGTGTTTTAGACTCATTTTAGGGGATTAATATGGTTAATGGTATGATTTATACCGCAATTTCTACTACTATGCTTGGTTTCGCTTGTTTATGAAGCCTTTGTAGATTTTGACCTTGCGAGCCTAAAGCATGTTAATGGAATGAAGATTTTGAGGCCTTATGAATCAAAGAAGGTAGCAAAAGAGGCCCAACGACAGCCCAAACGGACATATCGTGGCCAGAACCACTGTCTAGGAGGTTCCAGGAGGAAGCAATAGGAGGAGAAAAGGAGGATCAAACCAACTAGTAGGCACTAGGATGTGACCATGGTGGGGGCCACGATCCATGGGTGGCTCCACGGTCAGACCGTGATGACTCCTTTTCCTCATCTCAGCTTGTTTTCTTCACCACTTTACTACTAAAAAGCGGCTTTTTCCGGCGAAATATTCCGGCGGACATCAATCCGTCGAACCAGTCCGACAAATATTCTAGTGACACACCCATCGGCCGCCCTTTTTTTGAAAACTAGCCACATTTTTTTTTAAACTGTTGGGGCTGTTTTTGCATGTCCGTCGGACCCCCTTTAAAAGAGCCCGACTCGGCTTTAGTTTCGCCAGTCACGCTCTCTCTCTCCTTCGCCCCTCCAAAGTCGCCCCCCCCCCCCCCCCCCCGGCCCCCCCCCCCCCCCCCCGCGTTCGCCCCTCCCCTCACCGGTTGCCGGCGTCATGTGCCCCGCGACAACCCGTCGACCACCCCCTTCAGCTGCCTTGTCAGTGTGCGTTGGTCGTCAGCGTGGACCGTTAACCAGGCCGCCCAGCTCCGGTGCCTCCCACCAGCGTCGCCCCCCCTCGTCGCCGCCTTCGTCGCCGTCGCCGCCTCTTCACCACCGACCGACCTCAACATCCTCGCCATTTGTGGCCCATAAATTTCGATATCTTAAAGTAAGTATTTAAACCTAAATAATTTGTAGATTTGTGAAATTGAAGAGATAATTTTGATGGCTTTGTGGTAATTAGTGATTGGTAGATTTATATTGAGTGATTTTTGAAAATTGATTGTTGTGGAAAATTAAAAATGTATGGATTGTCACAGCGGTTTGGTTAATTAAAGTGGATTGATTATGTGATATGTGTTAATTTGTTGATAATGGTTTGTGTATGTTGAAATTTTGTGTAAATTAATATGTAATTGTTAGGTAAGTGCTATTATTAGTAATTTGTTGGTGTTGTAAATTATAATGAAGTGAAGAATGTGTTTGTGCAGACATTGAACATAATTAGTTGTGAAATTTATTGTTGAGGATTGATAGAAAACAATTAATAAGCAACTATGAGGTTATATTATTCCGTTAAATGTGAAAAAGTTGTGCATATATGTTGTTGTGTACGATTTGAGGGAAGGGTGTTATTTTAATTTGTGTGTTAATATGAACGATTTTTGTGGATTATTAATATGAAGGAAATGGATCGTAAGAGAAAACATATTGCGAAAGGAGAAAAAATCCGTTATTATTGTTGTGGGTGTCATTATTGTCAGTGTGCATGTCACAACTTTGGGCTCCCACTTCAGACATTGAAACAGGTTTATATCCTAACTTCATTGTCATAATATATATGTGCTTTTGTTGGTATCGTGTTAATCGTATCGTATGACAAAATAGTTTAATGATAAGTTCATCATGCATTCACTTATGTACGAACTAAAATGTGATAAATACATCGATGATTAAAGTAATCAATGTATTGCTTACTTTGTCAATGATGAACAGTGGATAATATGTGTGGACCACCCCATCGGAGTTGGATGTATGAAAGATTTCTATCAGGGAGAAAATCTTATAGGCAAGAGTTCTGAGAAAGAGTAGAAATGTTTGATCAATTTGCAAGGTGTCAAATAGAGTTCATTAATAATGGGCATTATAGATGTTCTTGTGCCAAGTGTGGAAACAGAGCTTATAGGGAACCTGATGATGTTAAATTACACTTGTACCAAAACGGCTTTGTTAAGGGGTATTGGTATTGGACATCTCATGGGGAGATAGAACCAACTGAATCTGCAAATGTTGGCAGTAGTAACCAACAAAACTTGTATGATAACATGGCTCCAACAAGTCCTATGGATTTCGATAACACAAACTCGTTTTTCGATCGTATTGGAGCAATGGTGAACGATGTCATTGTTACTAATGAGGTTGAAGTTAGTGAGCAACCAAATGCAAAAGCTCAGGCATTTTATGATATGCTTCAAACTGCTCAGAGGCCTTTGTGGGAGGGATGTTCAAACTAAACTGAGTTATCCAATGCTATGAGGTTGTTGAGTATCAAATCTGATTACAATATGCAGCAAAATTATATGAATGAGGTGATGCAGTTACTGCATGAGAGTTGCCCGTCAGACAATTGTATGCCCCAAAGTTACTCAGAGTTGAAAAAGAAGGTCCGAAGTTTGGGTTTAGATGTGCACAGGATTGATTGTTGCCGCGGTGGATGTATGCTTTACTTTAAGGAAGATTCGGCCCTTGAAAATTGCAAGTTTTGTGATTTGCCAAGATGGAAGCCGATTAAGTCAGGCGATAATAGGAATAAGTTAAAATTATATGCAAAAATGTTCTACTTCCCTTTGATACCAAGGTTGCAACTCATTTATGCCTCAAGAAACACAGCTGAGCACATGAGGTGGCATTATTAGCAATAGACGTGAGGATGGTGTTCTGTGTCACCCTTCAGATGGGGAAGCGTGGAAACATTTTGATCGCAAATACCCAGAGTTTGCTTCGAAGCCTCGTAATGTGAGGCTTGGTTTGTGTGCTGATGGGTTTAGCCATTTCTCACAATCTGGCCGTTCTTATTCAATGTGGCCTGTGGTTGTGACACCTTACAACCTTCCTCCAGATATGTGCATGACAACGCTATATATGTTCTTGACTCGCATTATATCGGGGCCGTCAAATCCAAAGAATAAAATAGATGTGTACTTGCAACCATTGATTGATGAGCTCCGAACTCTGTGGGATAGTGTCCAGACTTATGACATTTCCATGAGGCAGAACTTCTTGATGAGAGTTGCCTTAATGTGGACAGTGAATGACTTCCCTGCGCTCGGAATGTTATCTGGATGGAGCACTCATGGTGTTTTGAGTTGCCCTAGTTGTATGGATCAGTTGAGGGTGACACATTTGAAACACGGAGGAAAAGCATGATGGTTTGACTGTCACCGTCGATTCCTGCCTCGACATCATGCGTTTCGGAAAAACCACACCGCGTTTTGTAAGGGAAAAGTGGTGAAAGAGGGCCCTACATCAAGGAGAACTGGCGAGGAACTGTGGAATGAGGTGCATAGTCTTCCAAAAGTAACCACCGATGGAGATTTTGTAATCCCGAGTTTCAAGGAAAATGTTCACAATTGGACCAAGAGAAGCATTTTCTAGGATTTACCTTATTGGAAATACCAGTTGCTACATCACAACTTGGATGTTATGTATATAGTGAAAAACTTCTGCGACAACATCATCAACACTGTCATGGATGTTCCAGGAAAAACAAAAGATGATGTGAAGGCGAGGTTGGACATGGTAGACATGTGTGATCGTCCTGAGTTAAATGTTGAATGAGGTGTTAACGGGAGGGCACTGAAGCCAAAGGCTTCGTACGTCCTTTCTTTGGACAAAAGGAAGGGGGTATGTGAGTGGGCCCAACAGCTTACAATGTCTGATGCTTATTGCTCAAAATTTGGGAATTGCATATATATGAAGGCTACAAAGTTCCAAAACATGAAGAGTCATGACTGTCGTGTGTTCCTGCAGACGCTAATGCCAATAGCATTTCGTGCGCTACCAGACGATGTACTTGAACCACTTGTTGAGTTAAGTGAGTACTTCAAAAACATTTGCACAACAGTGTTAAGGGTCGATAAGTTACAAGAAATGCAACACAATATAAGCATCATCCTTTGCAAATTGGAGAGAGTTTTCCCTCCTGGGTTCTTCAATGTCATGGAGCACTTACCTGTGCATTTCGTAGAAGAAGCATACCTTGGGGGTCCAGTGTAATATCGATGGATGTATCCTTTTGAAAGGTAAATACATTTGAAAAATTACGTCACACTTGTAAATGTAAAACTAAAGTGTGCTTCAAACACTCATAAAATTTTAATATAGGTACTTTGGGTGGCTGAAGAAGAAAATTAAAAACAAAACATCCCCTGAGGGGTCAGTGGCCTAAGCATATCTGGTGTTCGAGATATCACAGTTTTCTTCGTTCTACTTTGGCGCTAATATGCCTTCAATGCGCACAAGACGTCGACGAAATGAGGAAATCAATGTGGAGCCAGAAGGTGAGCCAATTTTGTCAGTTTTCGAAACCAAAGGTACTGGTGTTGGAAGTCGGACATAGAGGTAACTAACTGATGAAGAAATGAATGCTGCACAGCTTCATATTGTGTTGAATTGCAATGAAGTTGAACCGTACATCGCGTAAGTTACAAAAAAAAGTACCCCTTTCATCCATTACATGCATTGAACGAATAGCATTTTATGAATTGAAACATGGTGCCAATCAGTGAATATTGACTTGTACAGACTATTCAAACAACAAAAATTACAAGGAAACCCAAATTTCACAGATGTGGAGTTAGATGCACTGATAGAGTCTGAGTTTATTTGGTGGTTCAAAAAAGCAATAAGATTTTTTAATTTTGCCATCCGCAGTGGAAATTACTGTACTAATTCATCAGAACTTATTTGTAGCAAATGGTCCCGACCTTATGAGTTGAAACATAAATACTTGTAGGTTGACATTGTTCAAATGTTCAATGACGAACGTCAGCTACACCTGTACCATTTGGCTCAACTGCCTTTGAGGAAGGTCACAACCTAGTCTGCATTTAGGGTGAATGAATTCTTATTTCATACACAGAAAAGGTGTGAAGGAAAAAAGAGTTACAATTGTGGGGTTTGTGTGAAATGGAGCGGGGAAGGTGGATTCGAGGATGATTATTATGGAATCCTGCAAGAAGTTATTCGTGTTGAATATCTAGGAGAACCACTTAAACAATGTACATTGTTTAGATGTGATTGGTTTGATAACAGCCCTCGAGGAACACGTAGCCCCAAACTATGTCCCTTCGTTGAGGTTAATGCAACAAGAAGATACAAAAAATATGATCCATTCATATTTGCTGCTTCCGCAATCCAAGTGGTGTACATGAGGTACCCAAATGGAATAAGAGACAAAGCTAACTGGTGGGTTGTCGTACCAAACAAATCTAGACACAAAGTGAATAATGAATTCACTTTACCAGTTGCATTTCAAGAGGAACAAGTGTCCCATATGACACCAGTAACTGACATGCTCCCTACATCTTTGTTGAATGAAGAGGAAGAAATTGAGGAGGTAAACGAAGACGTTCCAGCTGAGAGAAGTGAAGAGGAGGAGTGGGATGATAATGACGACGATACTGAAGACTCTGAATGAAAGTGATAATGATAAATGAGTAGATTGTGACCTAAAACCAAATTGTATTCTGTGTTAATTCAGACACTTATGACATTGTATGCTTGACACTTATGACATTGTAATTATGGCCACACACGACATTTGCTGTTAATTTAACTGCAATTAATTATTTGTCCCTTATATTATTTGATCGCTACGCTCTGTATATTTGTCCAAAGACGTCAGGTACACATCGTGGCCGTGGGGCCGGACGTGGGCATTCTCGAGGACCAGACCGACAGGACCCCACCAGTCAGCAAGAATAGCATTATCGGGGACATCAAACCCCTGAGGTTCCCCACGCCATTATCCCAGACCCTCGCACTATTCCGTCCATACACTTCAGCCAGCACACGACACCCAACATCCCTCATGTACACATGTCTGGCAGCTACATGATCCCGAACCCACCTATTATTCCACAACAATCTGTAGAAAGGAGCCGGGAACAAATTGAACATGCTTCTAGCCATGGCAGTACCACAAACAAGCAACTCAGCACACCTGATGGCAAAGAGTAGGTAATTATATCTTACCAACTGTGTTATGAATTTGCAATTTCTGATGGGGATCCATTCTTTCTTAATTTGCAAGTTTCTGTCCGTACGATGTTGTGTTAGAGATTACAAGGATATTTAAGAGCAAATATCCTGAGCAATGGCCAACATGGGGGAAAGTGCCTAAACAACAGCGGGACTTGTGGTTTGGTGAGTTTAAGGTAAGAGTTTTTCCAAATTTTTGTACATTTATCTACATATACATGTATATATATATATATATATATATATATATATATATATATATTCATATTGTTAGCATCATTTACATTTTTTGGCATGTAATTGTGTTCATGCAGAAGCGTTACCATTGGGATCCAGAGCATGAGACCCAGATACGGAGGAATTTCGAGGAGAAAGGGGCAAGTAGATGGAGGGACACATTCGAGGAGTTGAGGAAGAGGAGGAAGAGGAGGAAGCAACCGTTGTGGTTGTCTGACAGCACTTGGAAGTCGCTGCAAGAATATTGGGCTTCCGAGAAATTTCTGAAGATGAGTTCCCAGGCAAAGAAGAACCGGAACAGCGAGCAGGACGGGTTAGGTCCTTCTTTGCATAGATCTGGTTCGGTCCCATTTACTGAGCACAGAAGACGCATGGTAAGCGCATGGTTCATTATTTCTTTTACTTGTTTTTCCCAACGCCTTATCAAATTAGAAGAATCCTCCTGTACTTTAACGTATTCTGATATTGTATAGGAGAAGAAGCTTAATAGGGAGGTTACGGACCTCGAACTTTTTAAGGACACTCATGTAGACGCGGCTAACAAATGGGTGGACAAAAATCTGAAAAAAGATGGGTAAGTCACCTGCATGATTTTTTGCTTGCCTAACAAATCAGCTCAGTGTCTTCACGATTGAATGCTATGTTTGGAATGTGTAATTTTTTTGAATCTGATTTTGTAAACGAAGCACCAATTAAAGTGGGACCAGATTCAAAACTCGCAATCTTCCACAGATCCCGGCTCCGAACCAACTAAAGTCCCATCTGAGACCGAGTTGTGGGTGCAAGCTAACAACAACAAAAAGGGTCGTGTGTATGGGCTAGGATCAGAAGGGGTGAAACTGAAGCACTTGGTGAAGTCCACAGCGACATCCTGGGACCGTGATCATGACCCTGATGTGCAAGCATCGGTCACCCAGCTGAACAACGAGCTCAGTAAATGGCGGAACAAAACCGTCACTTAGAAGAGAAAGTGACTTTACTCACTTCGGAATTATCTGGTCTGAAAGATGCATTCCGTGAGTTTATGAGAGCTTAACAAGCATCTGGGTCTGGATCTCTCCCACGCCCTTCTATGCGCCATTGACAACACCGTCGCGCTGCTCCTTATGTCCCTCCACCTCATCCTCCTCAACCGCAACCCTGTGGCGATGATGATGATGATGGTAGTGCCAACCACGGGTATGATGATCGCCCTCATGACTACAGGGATTATTTCAACTAGAATGCCCATCGATCCTCCCCTTCCTCCTCGATACTCATTTGAACAGTTACGTTTTTTTGTATTTGTTGCCTTGCTTTGGTTTCTTATTACTGTACTTCCTACTATTAGAATGTCCATTTGGTGTGGTTGTTTATTTATACTTATTGAATGAAAGTAACCACGTGTGGTAGTTACGTTTGTTGCGATTTGTGTACCACGTATGGTGGTTATGTTTGTTGCGATTTGTGTACCACGTGTGGTGGTTTTGGTTCGGTCAACATATGGTTGGCCTGAGTTTGTATATGCAGGATGTAAATTTGTATTTGGGAACCACATTTTCAAAATATTTTTTTTTATTTTTCTCAAAATTTCCGACAAAATTATGTATTTCCGTCGGAAAGTTCCTCCCCCAACTGACCGACAGAATGGCCATTTTTCGTCGGACAGATCCGACGGAATGGCCATTTTCCTTCGAACAGTCCGGCAGTTCGTGGCCATTTACACCGGGGGTATGCTGACGGAATAGTCCGTCGGACACCTGGAATTTTGTTGGCCGGCCGTCGCTTTGACCGTCGGGATGGTGCCGATGGAATTCGTTATCCGTCGAAAAGGTGGGTCTACGGACCCTATTCCTACGGAACCTGTTCGTCGGATTTTCCGCCGAAAAATACATTTTTCGATGGAAAAAATATCATTTTCCATCAGAAAATCCGCCGGAAAAGAGTAGTTTTTTAGTAGTTTCCAGGCATTTTGGGACATTTATAGCTTTCATTTCCATGATAAAAGCTCGTTTCTACTTCCTTGGCATCCAATTCCATCATCTATCATCATCTTCCATCCTAACTCACCACTAGAAGACCTTGAAGAAGACATGAGCAAAGATCAAGTAATCGTTCAAAGGCTTTCGAGATGGATTGAAATACCGTCATCCGGGCTACGTGAATAAGCTTTTCTTTCCTTCTTTTTTCATTTAAATTTTTTTTAGTTTAGATTAAGAACTTAGAGATGTTTGCTTTTTTACTTTCAATAATGAATGAGTAGATTTCTTAATCTAGGGGTTGCTAAGCCGAATTGATGTTGTTGATTTTGCTAGTTTAATCATTGTGCACTTTGAATCCTTACTTGGTTGTTTCAATCTAGTCCTTGAATCTTGACTTCCATCGTGAGATTTTTGGCCAACTTTTTGTATGTATGTTAAATGCTACATCGAAGCACTGAAAGGTGAAGATCGGCGTCAGAAAACTTGGGCTGGACATAGTTTAATAATCACTTGAGAAAGTGCTATGAATTGAGTGGTCTTAAGATAATAAAATTCTTAAACTTGATTCGATTAAGATCTAATGAGAGTTAGTAATTGGTTTGATAAAGTTAATTCACTTCATTTTAAAGGTAAGTTTTGAGTTCTCTAGCATTATTGACCATTGAATCAACCGGCATGGAGAAAAGTGCTTGTTATACTATTAGATTGACACATCATTAAGTGAGGTTTCCCCTAGATGTTTCAGCCATTAAATTTAGTCCTTGTAGTTTAACATTTCTTAGATACAAAACCCAAATCAAATCTTGAATTCACTTAGCAAACTTGTATTGGAATATTTGGTAATTCAATCTAGTCTTCGTGAGAATGACCTTGATCTAGACTACAATACTCGTGCACTTGCGATGTTGATCAAGTTTTTGACAAGCGTTCTACAGTACAGTCACACATGCCATTAGGTCCATAATAGATGTGATGGCGGGAGGAACATTGATGAACAAGACTAAGGATAAGGCACACAACCTCATTCAGGATGTGACACTTAATAATTACCAATGGTCCAATGACAAGACTCTTTCCAAGAAGGCTGGAGGTAAATTTGATGTTGACGCTTTGACCTTGCTTACCGGTAAAATGGATGCAATACTCAAAGGCTTGAACGTTTAAATATTAATGCAATGAATGCATGTACCCCCTCCCCTCATTGTGACAGGTTTGGATCTTTTGGCGATGTAACCTTGAGTTTTCAAGTTGGGATTCCTTTGCCCAATCCTCTAGTGACCAAATTGCATATGTACATAACTTCTAACATAGGCCGGACCATGATCCATATTCTAACACCTACAATTTTGGTTAGAAGAATCATCCTAACTTATCCTATATGAGTGATTCTCTTCCCTTTTCCTAAGCCACTGCTAGGCCCTCACCCCTAGTTTTCACAGTCCTAACTTTCCTCTACAAGCTATATAAAAGTCCCACCTTGAGGCTATGTTGGAGAGTGTGCTTTTAGCGCCACAAAAGTAAGATGATTGTATTAAGTAATCAGCCTCTAAGGTTGATATGCTTATCGCTTATAATAAAACATTGGTATCGCAAATTGCCGAACAAGCTATGTCTTCTTCAGCACCTCCGGGTAAACCACCTAGCAAGCCTAAGCCTAACACTAGAGAGCATTGCAACTATATCATCTTGGGAACTGGCAAACAATTAGAGGGACCTAATGATGTTAGAGTAGGGGTGGATGGTGTCAAAGATAATGATATGCATGTTGATGCCTTGCCTAATGAGGATGAGCCTCAAAAGAAGAGTGAAAGTGAAACACCTAAAGAATCTTAGCCTTCTTCCCCACGACCTTACTTGCTATCCTTGTCTTTCCTAACACAATTTTCAAAGGCTAAACCTATGCTCAATTGGAGAAATTTCTTGATGTTCTAAAAAGCTGCATGTGAACATTCCTTTCATTGATGCTTTGTCTCAAATGCCTATGTATGCTAAGTTTTTTAAAGAAATCCTCTCCAAAAAGAAGAACATTGATGAGCATGAGACTATAGCTTTAGTTGAGGAATGTAGTATCATGGTTCAAGATAAGCTTCTTACTAAGCTTAGGGACCCCGGTAGCTTCTCTATTCCTTGTTTGATTGAAAATGTAAGCATTGATAAGGCTTTGTCTGATCTTGGTTCAAGTGTGAATTTTGCTTCAATTATTGGACAGTTCTGTGAAGTATCCTTTGGTTATTTTGGAAGAAGTTCCCATCAAGGTGGATGTTTTCTATATGCTGCTAGAGTTTTTAATTCTAGATATAACAGAAGATGCCCAGATCCAAATTATTCTTGGGAGGCCTTTCTTGGCCACTGCAAGATGGAAAATTGATGTTACGGGGGAAAGGCTGACTTTCAATGTGGTGGAGCACCATTCTGAATTTGGTTTATTTACAGACCATAAGTCTTCCCCTTCTTCTATTCCTTGTTGTGCACATCATATGATGAACTCTAGTGACTTTGTGAAATTAATTTATCTATGTCCAAATAATTGAAAGTCATGGACTTGATTGTGCAACAGTGGATTTGGTTGCCAATTTGCAACCTAGCATGGTCAAAGATAAGCCCTATGCTTTTAATAAAGGTTATTTGAGTAATTATTGTAGGTTTGCATGAGTGTTGACATCTTTCCCACATTTAGGCAATGTTGAGAACGACTTTTATTAGGGGGTCAAGTTTGGTTATCGTGATGGTGGCCCTTCTAAGTGTCCATTGCAAGATAAATGTGTACACAGATCGCGCTAGTTAGCATTATTTGATGGTTAAGAAGTGCTTACATCCTATCTACTTGAAGTGGCTCCTTCTTTTGTAAGAGTTTGAGTTTGAGGTCCATGATAAGGGTGGGATAAGAGCTGTGAAGTTGCCTTTTTCATCGAGTTTTCTCTTTTCAAAGGGATGATTTGTGCATGCTCTAGCTAGAGACCCAAAAGAAACACTGCTTGGGAGGCAACTTAAGGTTCTTTTTCTTTTCTCTTTATTTTTCTTTCCTGAGTTTTTAGTCCTTTTGGTGTGTTCTTTTGCATGACCCTATTCCCCTTAGTCTTCTCATACCTTACATGTTTACATTGAGGGTAATGTATTGTCTCAACATAGGGGAAGGTTATTTCTGTGTAAGTTGCATCTTAGTTTAGGCATGTTTTGCTTATTATATTTAGGTCATATTTAGGTTTGCATTTGGGATTTAGGTTGCATTTGAAAAAACAAATTGAAAAAAAAATAGAAAACAGAAAAAAAAAAACCTCCAATGGTGATTTTTTAGGAAAAATAGTTTGCATGAGCTTGAGTGACTTTTGATGAGTGATCCCTTTGGTGTGAACATTTTTAAAAGCTTTGGGAATGTATCTTATTTTGGCCCTTTGTCTTCATTGGGAACTTTGTTACCCCTTGGAGTCCTTGACACGAGTGTTGGTACATGAGAGTCCTTTTATGAGCTAGATGAGACTTTGGTGGATGTCCCATGATACTTTGAGCCTTATTTGGACTAATTCATCATATTTAGTCTCGTGTTCTTTCATGTGTGTCACTCTTGCATGTTACATCACTAGAACATGCATAGATTCTTGTTCAAAACCTTAGTAGTATATGCATAGTTGATGATATGATAGAGACATTGTTTCTAGTTGTTTTAACCACATTATCAAGTAGCCTACTCTTGTGTTACATGTTTATCCCCTTTGCTAGCCTTTTTGGGCTAGAATCCTTTTCTTGTGTGATCACTTCATATTAACCATTGGCCAAACACATATTCTTAATTTCCTTTACGTCAAGTCTATAGAGCAACACTTCATCTATGTAGTGGGTGGTTTTGGGGATCATTGAGATCAAGGTAGCTTTGGTATATTGGTTTATGGAGGCATTAATGATATTGAGCATTTAGTTGTGTTTCTATCTTGTTTGGGTTGCGTATCTATGTATTAGGTTTTAAGTTGATAATCCGTGACCCTATCCCTTTCAGTATAATTGAAATTTTCACTTCATTACCTAGAAAAATAAAAGAAAATAAAAAGAAAACAAAACAAAAAAAAATTGAATAAGTGATTGGGATTGGGCATGTAAATAGATTGAGTTCCTTTTTTGGTTAACTCAATTCTACATGATTCATTAGGGTATGTTCAATGTATTGTTAGGGTTTCGAGTGTTGGTGATCTTCATGGTTTCTGATGGTTACTCCCTTGTCATTTGGCTAAATAGCTCCACATTGCCCAAATTCATTAGTCCACTCATTGCCCTTAACCCTTCAAGCCCAAATGACAACCCATGTAGAGTCCTCTCGATTGTTATGTGTGCATTACATTCGTAGTGGTGGAGAATTTGAGAGTCTTGGCGAGCATACGGTAGATTGTATCTTTGGAATGTTTCTTGAGCGAACCTATGTTGTATTTTATACACATGAGCGAGACTGGTTCATATTTCCTAAAGGTGAGGTTCTATCAGTTCATTTGGCTCTAACAAATTTCATGCACTTGCATGATGTGCTTTGTGATTCCTTGAGGGTGATCCAGTTTAATATTTGGCTTGTGGTCTCATAGTTTTTCATTAAAAAAATTAATTCTCTTCTCCTAATTTTGAATTATCTATTACACTATTTGGGATTACCCTTAATTGTCATTCTTGCTTGTGATATGCTATGAGTTATCTAGCCTGGGGAGGATGTTGTGCCTATGAATACTTAATATATCTCCCTTTATTGGTTTGTCATGAGCTTAGCTTTCCTTGGGGCCAACCAAAGCTTTAAGCATGGGGGAGTGATGAATGTCATATTTGCATAGGATTTTATGAGTTTTTTGGACTCATTTTAGGGGATTAATATGCTTAACAGTATGATTTACACCCCTATTTCTACTATTATGCTTAGTTTTGCTTGTTTGAGGGGAATTTGCATATTTTGAACTTGCGAGCCTAAAGCATGTTAATGGAATGAAGATTTTGATGCCTTGTGAATCAAAGAAGGTAGCAAAAGAGGCCCAAAGACACCCCATAAAGACATATCATGGCCAGAACCACGATCCACGAGATTCCATGAGGAAGCAACATGAAGAGCAACTCAACCAATGGGCACCACAGTTGATCATGGTGAAGACCACGGCCCATGGGTGGCCCCACGGTCAGACTGTGATTACTCTTTTTCCCCCGTATCAGCTTATTTTCTTCGTGGCTTTTCATGTTCCAGGCACTTTGGGACATTTGCAGCTTTCATTTCCATGATAAAAGCTCATTTTTACTGCTTTCTTGGCATCCAATTTCGTCATCCATCATAATGTTCTATCCTAACTCTCCATTAGAAGGGAGTTGAAGAAGAAAGGAGCAAAGATCAAGCAATCATTCGAAGGCTTTGGAGGTAGATTAAAATATCATCATCCGGGCCACTTGAATAAGTTTTTCTTTAATTCTCTTTTCATTTAGTTTCCTTTTAGTTTAGATTAAGAACGTAGAGATGTTTGCTATGTTAATTTCAACAATGAGTGAGTAGATTTCTTAATTTAAGGGTTCCAAAGCTGAACCCATATTATTGATTTTGCCAGTTTAATCTTTGTGCACTTTGAGTTCTTGGTTATTTGTTTCAATCTAGTCCTTGGATCTTGACTTCCACTGTGAGATTTTTGGTTAACTTCTTACATGTATGTTCGATGCTAGATCAAGCTGCTAAAAGGTGAGGATTGGCATTGGAAAACTTGGACTAGACTTAGTTTAATAATCACTTGAGAAAGTGTTATGAATTGAATTGTCTTGAGATAATTAAATTCTTAAACTTGATTTGATTAAGATCAAATGGGAATTAGTAATTGGTTTGATCAAGTTAATTCACTCTATTTTGAAAGAAAGTTGTGATAGCATTATTGACCATAGAGTCAGCCGGTATGAAGAAATGTGCTTGTTAGACTAGTAGATTTGACACATCATTCAGTAATGTTTCCCCTAGATGTTTTAGCCATTAAATTTTGTCCCACTAGTTTAACATTTGTTAGATACAAAACCCAAATTAAATCTTGAATTCACTTAGCAAACTTGTAAAGGAATATTTGGTAATTCAATCTAGTCTTCATGGGCACGACCTTGATTTAGATTACAACACCCATGTACTCACGTTGGTGATCAATAATGAACCATAATGAAGCCATAAAAGGGTCATCCATCACATGGATGCAATGCATAATACTAGTTCTATGGAATACTGATCAAACATCTCATGATACGATTATAGAATTTAATTTCCAAGGACTATATTTCCCAGGCACATATAGCATAAACCAAACCATATTCACTGTAAATGGACACCCTATTCCAACGGATATATTGCATAAAGCATACACTCATCAAAAGATTGAGCTTACATGCAACTGGCATAGTGAGAAGGTAACCCCTACACAACATGAAGTTGCCCTAAAATTCTCGCCACCCAAATTATCTATTAAAGAGAGGATTGTGGAATGATGATAAGAACTATGTAAGGACTTTACTTTAATAATCCTCTAAAGTTTTGGGACAAAGACAAAATGTTTGCAAAATTACTTTATTAAATCCTAAACTATTATTCAAGTTAATTAAACGGCGCATACACACCAAAATATCCAAGAATTTGATAAACAAATCAAAGAGCTTTTGGATAAAGAGTTAATTAGAAATAGTAAGAGTCCTTACATCAGTTCTACATTCATGGTGAGAAACCATGCTGAAGAAAAAAAGGAGAATAGTTAGAATGACAATCAACTACAAAAAACTTGATGATAGTACTATCATTGATGGCTATATAGTCCTAACAAAATCTTTTGAATTTTTCAAGAAGCCTTATGTTTCTCAAAAGATGAATAACAAAATTAGATATTGGCAGATCAAAATGTACGAAAACAAACAATTCTTTACCCACTTTTAGTGCCCCTCAAGGACATTATGAGTGGATAGTATGTTATTTGGCCTTAAAAATACGTCTCAGATATGGCAAAGAATGTTGGATGACGTCTTTCAAGATATAAGTCACTATTGTCTAATTTATATAAATGATATAAGTCAGAGAACAATAGAAAGATGATGTTTTAGTTGTTACTCAAACATGCATCAATCATGGCATTATCCTTGAAAAAATAAATAGCAGTTATGCTAAGCTAGAAATAGAGATTTAGGTCTAGAATTGAAACCTGACAAATCATTCTACAAAAGCATATTTTAGAAAAAATAGAAAACTTTCCTAAGAGGATTGAATATAGGAAACAAGTAGAAAGGTTTCTAGGATGTCTTACCTATGCTTCATATTTCATTCAAGATTTAGCTAAATTGGGACAATCATTACAACATAATTGAAGAATGAAGTTGGACATGGACTTCTACTCATTGATGATTGTCTAAAAGTTTCAAAAGATGTACAAAAATCTTCCTATTCTTAATTTGCATAATGAGGAATATGATTTTATTCTTGAGACAAAATGAGCGCTAGAGTGCAATACCTAAAATCCAAAAGAAGAAAAGCTCCACAAATATAATGCAATTTATCTTATGCTAGAAAAAGAAATTATTTTAGTGACAATAGGAATACTTTGTTTTGTGAAAAATAATTTATCAAATAAGCAAGCGTAATGGCGACGCTCACATTAACAATAATGGCTTACTAATTTTCCTTCTACATTAATCACATGTAGTGATCAAAGAATTCTTTGCCGCATAGTTTAACCTGTGACCTTGCCAATGGTAATCATTAGTGCAATACTCCTGTTGGAAAAGGAGGAAATGCAAAATGAAATGTCGTTACTACTAGAATGGATTTCCCCTTCTAGTAGTGTTTTTATCAATATTTTGGAATTCTATATAAAGAGCACATCATGCTTGGGGTTGCTGTGTTCTACCTATCTAACACCCTATGTATTTAACTTGTTAAAGTCGTAAATAAATTACTTGAAGTGTCCTTATGATCTTCAAGAGAACAAAATGCCTATGTTTTAGAAAGATGGTTGAATGATTGATGTGCAACTTGTTTCGATAATTACAATGGTTATTCCTATCATATTTAGGAATCATGGAGCACTATTGTATTCTTCAATGATAGATTTGGAGTTGTGGGTGTTAGATTCCCAAAAATTCAGTATCTCTAAATAATTCCATTATGAAAGGCTGGGAATTTTCGATGGTAGCTTAGTTCATAGAAATCTCATTCCAGAGTGTCCCTCCTTTTCAAGTTTACTTAGGCTAGAAATGTTTATGTTTAAAAAAAACCACTCAATTTGCACATCTCTTGATAGACCAATAAGAGTCCCAAAAAACATAAGTCTGCATATTGAGTTACATTGCTCAATGATTAAGTATTAAGATAGAAATATCAAACTAGCTCATTATCTTGTACAATTATTTTATTCAAATGAACCTAATGATCAATGACAAGCATGGTTTCTAGAGCAATAAGGAAAGGTTGGCTTAAGTGTGGAACAGTGAGACGAGTTAGGAGGAGCTGTCAAGTCCACATCCAAGAAGGTTAGTGAAAAAGAGGAATAATGGAGGACCCTTATAAATTGTATCACTCCGGCCTCCAGGAGTCCAAAGCCTCACCCAAAGCATTGTGAGGCCCGCCATGACCGCTAACAATTTTAAGCTTAAGCCATCACTCATTTCCATGGTTTTACAACTTCAATTTGGTGGCATGCCTATGAAGGATCCAAATTCTTACCTCTTCATCATTTTTAACGTGTATGACACATTGAAGATCAATTGGACCTTAAATGATGCCATATGGCTTCACTTGTTTCCCTTTTATCTTAGGGACAAGGCAAGGGAATGACTCCATTCTTTTGCCACCATGATTCATTACCATATGGGATGAGCTCACGAAGGCATTTCATGCCAAGTTCTTTCCTCTGAGCAAAATGGCGAGCTAGGTGAAACCAAATCAGTTCATTGACTCAAATGGAGGAAGAGTCCCTTAATGAGCTTGGGAGAACTTTAAGGACCTTTTAAGATTGTGCCCCCACCATGGACCTAAAAAGTGTATGGTTATGTTAACGTTCTATAATGAAGTCACGCAAGCAATAAGGGCCATGATTGATGCACTTTCATGAACAAAACAGAAGATAAGGCCTGTAGTTTGACAGCGAAGATAGCGCTCAACAATTACCAATAGACCAACGAGAAGATTTCATCTAAGAAGGCTGGAGGTATGCTCAATGTTAATGCAGTTGCTTTGCGTACAAAAGAATAGAGGATATGACTCAAAGGCTTGGTAGATTCAATGTGAATGCAGTAAATGCATGGAGACCTGCCCACATATGTGATTGCTACGGATTAAGTGACGAAGTGACCTTGAATTGACAAGTTTGCAACTCTTTTGCCCAACCTTTTTGTGAGCAAGTTCCATATGTTAATAACTTCTAACCAATGTCGAACCTTGACCCATACTATAACTCATGTAATCATAGTTGGAATAACCCTCCTAACGTTTCCTGTGGGAGTGAGCCGCTTCTCGTTACCTGAGCCAATGCTAGGCCCCCACCTCATGATTTTTAAAGAGCATTACTTCTCCCATAAGCTCCACAAAGTCCAACCTAGGGATATGATATAGTGCATAATTTTGGCACAACAGAAGTAAGATAAGTACATTAAGAAATTAGCCTCTAAGGTTGATTTTCTTACTACTCATAATACGATGTTGGAAGATCAAATTAACCAACAAGCTAGCTCTGCTTCTACACTTCTACCTAGACTTCCTAGTAAGCCTGAGCCTAACCTTATAGAGCAATACAATGCCATTGTCTTAAGAAGTGGAAAAGAATTAGAGGATATATGTAAGACTAGAAGTGGAAGCTTAAGGAGTCCAAGCCTCC
Organism: Selenicereus undatus; assembly: GCA_017589665.1. Classification (NCBI taxonomy): domain Eukaryota; kingdom Viridiplantae; phylum Streptophyta; class Magnoliopsida; order Caryophyllales; family Cactaceae; genus Selenicereus; species Selenicereus undatus. The sequence goes on along the minus strand of JACYFF010031956.1, from coordinate 69,289,569 downwards.
GTCTCCTAAACCTTCCATACAACATTTGCCTTTTCTACGAAGATTTGTTAAGGGCAAGCATGATGCTTAATTTTAGAAGTTTCTTGAAAATGTTTAAGAAATTGCATATGAGCAATCCATTCATTGAGGCTTTGTCTTAAATGCCTATGTATGTATATTTTTTAAATACATCCTCTCTAAGAAAAGAAAAATTAATGAGCATGAGGCCATAGCTTTATGTATAGAGTTTAGTGGCATGGTCAAAAACAAGCTTTCTACAAAGATTAAGGATCATAGTAGTTTTCCCATCCCTTGCCTAAATGAAAGTGTGAGCATAGGTCAGGGCTTAGTGTGACCTTAGTTCCAATGTGAGTTTGATGCCATATTCCATTTGTAAGACACTTGAACTAGGGTAGTTAAGAGCTACCACCACTTCATTATAATAAACAGATCATTTTATGAAGCACCCATTAGGTATTTTGGTGGACGTTCCTATCTAAGTGGGTGACTTTTTTTATTCCTATGGATTTTGTGATACTTAATATAGAAAAATATGCATGCACTACAGTCATTCTTAGGGGGTCTTTCTTTGCCACTATGCGGTGCAAATTGATGCAAAGGAACGTAGATTGACTTTTAATATACGTAAGCATTATGTAGAATTTGGATTGTTTAGGAACCATAGATCTTCTCCTGCTTCTCTTGCTTTTAAGGTGTAAGTATGCTTCATTTTATTAAGATTTTGAAGCCTAACATAATGTGCCCAAATGATCTTCATATGCTTGGTTATAAGTCTTTTGAGGCCAATGGTATTAATGACAGTTATTTGAGTGATTGATACGAAGTTTAAGAAAGTTTTGCTTTCTTTTCCTACCTTGGGTGTTGATGATTGGGATCTCAATTTGGAGGTCAAATGTAGCTATTGTGATGGTGGCCCATCTTATAGTGCCCACCACAAGATGATTATCTTTAGCGACCATGTTACATGGAAATATACCATATCTTAAGAAGGATATCCATTTGTTTTATTATAGTGGTTCCTACTTTTATAGGAATTTGATTTTAAGGTCTAGAACAAGTGAAATACATTTGCTATAAAGTCCCCTTTATCACTGGTTGTTCTCCTCTATAATGGATGACCAACATTTAGTTTGGCTAGAGACCTTAAAGAAGCGCTGATTAGGAGGCAACCTAGGGTTCTTTCTTTTTCCCATTTAGTTCTTTTCCTTAGTTTTTACATATTTTGGTATGTGCTTTTAAGTGTCCTCCCGTCTTCGTCTTTTTTTATCTTTCCATGTTCACAATTAGGTCAATGTGTTGTCTAAGCATGGGGGAGCGATATTTTGAGAGATTTGCATCTTAGTTTAAGCGTATAACATCGCATGACTTGTCTGTATATTGTATAATCTAGCATTTTTAATTTATTTTCATTTGGTTTAAACATGGCATTTAGCCTTGCAGGCATGTCGTTTAGACACACGTTTAGGGTTGTATTAAGGCTTAGGTTTGCATTTTTTTTTAAAAGCATCAAATCTAAAAAAGAAAAGAAAATAAGCTTCCAATGATGATTCCCCAGGATGGTAGCTTTCATGAGTTTGATTTGCTTTTTCTGTGTAGGCCATTCGGTTTGAAAACAAAAAGGCTTGTAAAGCTTTTAAGAAATGTGCTTAATAGTTTAGCCTCCTTATCTTGATTCAGAACCATATTGCCCCTTATAGTCCATGAAATATTTGTGCATGTGCTTCATTTCATAAGCTAATTACGACTAAAGTGGGCATCTCAGGAGCCTTTGAGCCTTCGTAGACTAATTCATTACACTTAGTCTAATATTTGTTCATATTTGTGACTCTTTCATGTTACATCTCCATAACTTGCCTATACTCTTGTGCAAAACCACATTAGCAATGTGTAAATTTAATGAAATGATAGAGGCATTTCCTATTAGAAATTTTAGCCAAAAGGTTAAATGCCCTATCTTTTGCAACATGTTTACCCCTTTGATAGCCCTTTAGAGCCTATATCTATCTTTGTTGAGATCCCTTCTAAGCCTTTGGCCATTCACTTCTTCCTACACTTAAGCTAAGTTTGTGAGGTGTCACTTCATGTGTTTCATGGGTAGCCATTGGGGTCATTTGTAGTGGTTTTTGGTATGTTGGCTTAATGAGGGGATGATACCATTGTACATTTGAGTGTTTCCCTCTTGTTTAACATGGCTTTGGTTATGAGTGGACAATTTGTGTTTCATACCTTTCACTAGTTGAGTTTTTATATTTGATCTTGTGTCCTTTAGGGGGGGAAAAAAGGAAAGCTTTCAAAAAAAGAAGAAGAAAGGATTCCCAAAAAAAGGATAAGAAAGAGCAAGAATGTTAATACGTGATTGGCAATGGTATCTTTTAAATAGCTTGTTTTCCTTTACATGTGATTTCCTATTTCATTTTATGGTGTATTTGTGTTGTATTGTTAGGGTTTGTAGTGTTGGTGTGTTTATAATTGCTTGGTGCATTCTTGGGCACTTCTTAGTGTACTTGCTATTAGTATCACGTGTCCCAAAATGTTTGTCAACCTCCTTCCCTAAAGCTTTTGAGCTCCCCTATAACCCGCATAGAGACTTCTTGATTGTCATGTGCTCATTGCATCTAGTGGTAGGAGAATCAGAGAGCCTTGGCAAACATATGGTAGATGGTAGTTTTTGAATGAGTCTTGAATGAGTCTTGCTTATAAAGAGATACTACTTGCCTCGCTTGAGCAGGTTGTCATGTTTTTAGTCTAAGATGCTTCTATCTTGTTAGTTCATCTTGAGTTAGCTGTGCTTGAGGATATGCAAAGATTGAAGCACAAGGAACTGATGAACATTGTATTTATATGGATTATTTGTGTGTTTTTGTGTCATTTTACGGGTTTAGAGTGCATGTTTGGATGATTTATACCCTATTTCGATTATTATGCTTAGGTTTCATGTGTTTTGTTAGTTTATGTAGATTACAATTATGTGAACCTAAGCTATATTAGTAAACTAATTTGTTTGGAGCCTTCCTTGTCAAATATGAATGAACAAAGAAGCCCAATGATACCCAACATGGCCAAACTTTGGCTAGAACCATGGTCCAAGAGATGCCAGGAAGAAGTAGCAAGAAGGCTAGAAGAGACTACCTGAGATAGAGGTCACCATGGCGAAAATTTGTGATGTAGCTTACGATAATGATCCCCTGGGTTGTGCTGCATCCGTTCGGTTCTGGCTTATTTTTACACTTGGCTGCCTAGATATTCACGATAGAAGCCTGGTCATCAACCTTTTCTCCTAGCCATCTGTTACCATCTTCACGACTCCATACTTATATCAACCATTAGAGAGAATTAGAGAATAAGAAGTGAAGATCGAGCATATTTTAAAGAGTACCAGGCATTGATTAAGAGATCCTCTTTCGAGATGCTAAAGTAAGCAACTCTCCTATGATCTTTCCTTCAATTTATCTTTAAATAGAATTATGTATCTAGGGACATTTATTTGTCTTATTTTAAACTTGTGTGAGTAGTTTTTTCATGTCTAGGGATTGCTGAACAGAAGTAATGATTTTGAATGCTAATTATTGAACTCCGAGTGTTTAATCATGGTTGGTTTGATTCTTTTAATCCTAAGTGCTTCATGTTACTGTAGAAAAACTTGATACACTTGTTACGTACTATTAGATAAATGGATGAAGGACTGAAGGGTGGAATTCCTTATCTGATCAGTTAAACCCAATTTGTTAGTTGCTTAAGACGATATTGCTAATGGAGAGGCTAATTTGATAATCTTAAACTCATAACTCATACTAATTTGAGAACCCTTGAGAAATGGTTGTCCACTTGATTTGAGTAACTCTCTTGGCTTTGAAAGAAAGATTAGAATTCATTTGATTATCGACCTTAGAAATGATCAACTAGTGAAACAGCACATTTTTGACAACAATATCCAGGAAAAATTACGAGGCTAGGCTAATCTCTAGATGGTTCGTTTCTATTGATTCAAGAAATAGTTGTGTATTTGCTTGGTAATTCAATCGATTAATGTCAAATTATCGATTAAACTTAGTCTATTTTAAAGGCATTGACCCAATAGACCAATCTAGTCGAGATCGACCTTGACATTGCTACAATGACCTCTACGCTTGCGGCTACTATTAAATCACGATTCGTGGCCTAATGTTTCACCAGCGTAAGACCTTCAGCATAATTATCAAGCTTTCCATTATTTTCCTTATTCTCTCTTTGCCTATTTCCTATGAGTGATCTATTCGTCAATTAGATGTTAAAAGAATTTTCTTCATCGACATCTAACGGAAGAGGTTTACATGAAATAGCCACCAGAGTTTGTTTGTCATTATTTTCCCAACCATGTTGTAAACTTAAAACACTATTTATGGTTTTAAATAGCCTCCTCGTACCTATTTTTTTTATTTAACAGTTTCCTTCTATCCCATGGGTTTGTGTGAAGCGATGTTGCTCCTTCTACGTTTCGTCTTTACACTAGTTCTCATACTTCAATCTGTTTTCTTTATGTTCATGACATTATTCTTATATATTCCGTGTTTCTAGTCATTTGCTATAAAGGATCTTGGGGAGTTACATTACTTTCTGGACATTCAAGTGGTTTATAGCACCTATGATCACTTTATTCTGCAATAGATGTACATTGATGATTTGCTCCACGGTTTTCATATTCATTATGGTAAACCTATTGGAACCATTATGTTACACGAACCCTTATGTTACACGAACCACCTTATATCTTCTTATGTGAACTGCTTGTTAATCTTTCTTATCATCAAAGTATGTTAAGTGCTTTACAGCATTTGACTATGACAAGCCCTAATATTGCTTGAGTAGTCCATTTAGTTTTCCAATTTATGCATGTTCATCATACTACTTGCCTTTATACTATCAAAAGTGTTTTCAAGTATTTATGGGCCATACAGAATCATAGACTATTCCTAGACCCGTCTCCTACCTAACTACCAATTTAACATACTTATATGAAGATTGAGCTAGGTGCAATGATTCCTATTAGTCCACCATACATTATGTTGTGCATTGTGGATGTGATCTTATTTCCGAGAGATCTGAGAAGCAACCTATGGTATCTAAATCTTTCACTGCAGTCAAATATCGTGTTCTTGATTATATTGTTCCTGACATTATTTTTATTCGCAAACTGCTCTTTGATTTAGGAATCATTGAGCGAGAGCTTGTTTAACTTTGTTATGATAATGTTAATGCCACATATATATTTGCCAACCTAGTTTGTTATAATTGTAGCAAACATATTGTTGTTGATTATCATTTTACATGAGAGCTAGTTGCAGCAGGAGATTTAGTAATTTGATATATTTCTACACGTTTTACTAAAGGATCGTCTTCCCAACAATTCTTATTTTAAAATCTAATATGTGTGTGCATCCTCTAAGCAGATTCAGGGTGCATAATAGAGTATAGGGATAATATTTTTTTTTGAAAGTAAAATCTCAAACTACTTCCAAAAAGCAGTAAATGAGCACAATGTTAGGCTTTTTTTCCTCTCCCTCCTTAATACCAAGAACACACATGGAATACCCTATTGTAAAGCTCTACTTGTTGGTCATTAGAATGTGTATGATTTGCTTGACGAGATTAAACCTCGTGTAACACCACTTGTTGGACACAAAAGCACAATAGGAAATTCAACTAAACATAAAGATACCACATGAGATGGAATGAGGCAAAATTTAGCTTGAAAACCCCATCACATTATGGGGAAAAACAATAACCCAGCAACCACCAACACATCATCTACTATAATAAGAAAAAATAGATTATAACTGGGTACACTCAGAATACTACGTACTCTCAATCTCCTCTAACTAGCATTTAAGTCACTCCTCACACTCACAAATATATCTCCGCTCACAACATACTCCCCCCTTACTTGAGACTTGGAGTGCTCGGGATACACTTTACAAATACCCAGTCTCACTTACGCACTCAAGATCGTGCATTTGGTCAAGAGGATACCACTTGAAGAGTCCCTCAATGTTAGTAGTGATGTCATTGACTATCTCAATGTTATAGCTCAAGGACAATGAGTACTTTGAGTGAAAGGCAAAAGCTTAATTTGAATACATTGAATTGCACTAACCAATCTTGTCTTTACGAGACTCTAATGTCAAAGTCAGAGTCTGTGACTTTGGTATAACATAATTGCTTTTGCCAAAAAAGATTTATATGATATATTGGTTTATTCCTTTGCGATTTATTGCTATTAAAAAATTTAGAAATAATCCTTTATTTGTGTATGGATGGATTATATCTTTTCGACGCAATGTATCTATGCTTATTATCCAAGATCTTGTAAAAGATTTTATTCGATCTAGTTTTAGAAAGTTGTAACAAATCAGTCTTGAGTTCATTTGTAATTCATTCTGATTGATTACGGCAATATCTTTTAAGATCAAATCAAGCTCTTTTATCGGCAACCAAGATCCATTATTATCGTCAATCAAGAGCCAAGTTTGGAACACCAATGTTCTAATCAATGACATTGGATTTTGGTCATAATACATTGAAGAAATTGACAAGTATAGCTCTAACAGTCAAAGAGGTTTCAAATCTATAAAAGGCATAGTTGAAGCATATACAAGACATAAGAAAGAACTCCATCGTAAAACAAGCTCAAGTGCAATCATTCTTGTGTAATTGTTCTTCATTTGAATATTTGAAAGGGAATTATAACAAGTAAGGAAACTTACCTGGGTAGCTAGATATTGATAAATCAATAATTAGTAAGTGTGCTAGCCGAGGTTCCTCAGTCAAGTGAGATTGCAATGCTAGACATATTGTAAAGCCAAGGTCATTGGTGTATACTTCTCAAGTGAACAAGAAGTGGAAGTGATCAAATCCTAACGGAAGAAGCTCTTTAGGCGATGAGTAGGCTTGTTTGGAATGGTAAGCATCATAAAAATATTTTGTGTTTTGTCCCTTTTATTTCTGCACTTTAATTTTGTTTATTACTGACAATTGTGACTAACTAACTGTGACTCTCCCAAGGTTGGGGGTGTTACATTAATAATAACAGCCCACGACCACCAGCCATTGAAGTATTGTCCTCTTTAGGCAGGCAGGACGCTACCACCATCCCTGCCCTCACGGTTTTGTCCTCAAAAGGCGCCTCAATGGGTTGAGGTATCCCCACCCCTTATAAGGCGTGGTTCGTTCTCCTCAATTACCGATGTGGGATACCTTCATCCACCCCCCTCTCAGGGGCCCAGCGTCCTCGCTGGCACACCGGTCCGAGTCCATGGCTCTAATACCATCTGTAACAGCCCACGACCACCCGCCATTAAGGTATTGTCTGTTTTGGGCAGGCGGGACGCTACCACCATCCCTGCCCTCGCGATTTTGTCCTCAAAAGGCGCCTCAATGGGTGGAGGTATCCCCACCCCTTATAAGGCGTGGTTCGTTCTCCTCAACTACCGATGTGGGATACCTTCATCCAGTAACAGCCCACGACCACCCGCCATTGAGGTATTATCCGCTTTGGGCAGGCGGGACGCTACCACCATCCCTGCCCTCACGGTTTTGTCCTCAAAAGACGCCTCAATGGGTTGAGGTATCCCCACCCCTTATAAGGCGTGGTTCGTTCTCCTCAACTACCAATGTGGGATACCTTCATCCATTGAGGCGCCTTTTGAGGACAAAACCGTGAGGGCAGGGATGGTGGTAGCATCCCGCCTGCCCAAAGCAGACAATACCTCAATGGCGGGTGGTCGTGGGCTGTTACAGATGGTATCAGAGTCATGGACCCGGACCGGTGAGCCAGCGAGGACGCTGGGCCCCTGAGGGGGGTGGATGAAGGTATCCCACATCGGTAGTTGAGGAGAACGAACCACGCCTTATAAGGGGTGGGGATACCTCAACCCATTGAGGCGCCTTTTGAGGACAAAACTGTTAGGGCAGGGATGGTGGTAGCGTCCCGCCTGCCCAAAGTGGACAATACCTCAATGGCGGGTGGTCGTGGGTTGTTACACTAACCCTCAAGGTTGTCATGCATTCGCAGTGCAGGCTTAAAATACATTTGAGTTTTATATGAATTTTTAAATTATAAGTTATCACCCTATTCACTTTCCCTCTAGGGTGATCCCATATTGGCTTTTGGGACTTTCATTTAGTATTAGAGCTAAGTCCACACACATTAACGTAACCATCTTATGGAAAAGATCATGGCTTCCTTTGGAAATGCTGAAATTGATCAAGGACGCTCCTTTACTAGGCCTCTCTTGTTTTGTGGTTCTAATCTCACTGGAAAAACCTTATACAATTTTTTATCAAGGACCATGACTATGAGCTTTAGGAAATTATCTCCAACTGCTTTTTTATGCCTACTATGAAGGAAGGAGATATAATTGTTCTAAAACCTAGATTAGCTTTCACTCATGAAGTGACTAAGAAAGTGGCCAAAAATTATAAGCCATTGAACATTTTATTTTGTAGTTTGAATTCTAACGAGTTTAATCGTGTGCCTATTTGTGATACAACCAAAGAAGTAATAAACACATTGGAGATAAAATATAGATGGACTAGTCAAGTTCGAGAATCTAAAATCAGTCTCTATGTCCATCACTATAAGCTCTTCAAGATGCTCCCTAGTAAATCCGTCAAGGACATGTACATGCTTTTTACTAAAATAATCAACAACCTTAAGTCTTTGGGGAAAACATATACCAACGAAGAGATGTTGACAAAAGGGATGTGATGCCTTCCAAGAAATAAGTTGGGACCCAAAGTCATGGCCATTGAAAAAGCACAACATCTAAAAACTCTCAAATTAGATATCTTGTTGGAAAACTTCTAACACATAAAATTCACTTGCAGGAAGAAATTGAAGAGCACGTACCACAACAATGACTTGCACTAAAGTCCAATAACATTGAGGTGCCACTGGAGGAATCTAAAAATGATGAAGATGAATAAGTGGCTATGATAGTCAAAGGATTCAAAAGGATGTTTCAAAAACATCCAAAATTCAAGGGAATTTGGAAAGGATCAACTTCAAAGAGAAATGATCATAATTCCAAAGGTAAATTTATCTCAAAATTGACACTAACCAAAACTCTTGTTATGGTTGTGAACTTCTAGGTCACATGATAAAGGATTGTCCAAACATTAAAAAGAAAAAAATGAGAGAACCAAATTCAAGTCCAAAAAGTAGGCAAAAGAGCTATGGTTGTAACAGGGAGTGATAGTGATACTCTAAAAGTGAAAGTGAAGATGAAGCAATAGCCAACCTTTATCTCATGACCAGAGATAACACTGGAGAAAGTGATGAATCTAATAAGGTGATTTTCATAAACTCCCCATCCGATGCGATGATATGAGTGCAATAAATATCATGAAAAATCCCCTCCAGCACTCAAGAACCAAATACATTGAAGTCATACATCACTTCATATGATATCATATTGATAAAGTTAATATCATTCTTAAATTTGTTCCTTCACATTTGCAATTAGCTGATATCTTCATGAAACCAATTGGTGAATATCAGTTCAATTTTGCTCGAAGTGAACTTGGAATATTGAAGCTAGATTCATGAATTGAGGTAGAGGATCCCTCAAAGTACAACAAGAGAAAATGTTGTAGGTGAACCCACTAACATTGGACCAGACATTATGACAGCATCTTAGAGTCCAAATAGACTTTAGATTTATATCACATATACCAATTATGCCAAGTAGCTTATGGTCGAGAATTCAAATAAATTTAATGCCTCAACAGCTACCATATTTTGAAAATTGTAGTTTTCCAAAATCTTTTCAAAATCTAATCTTCGATATCTTTTCAACCTATTTTAAGTGGCTTCTATCTCCTGTTTATAAAAGGCAATGATGTCTTTTCTCAAAAAATGCCCTTCATCTTATCCCTCGATATCCTACACCTGCCAAAAATGGAACCTTTCACTCCCTTTTTTTCTCTTCTCAACCTCATAAAATAGGCGTGCCTTGGTAGTAACTGCTCGTCACTCAGCCTCCACTCTCTCTCACCGTCTCTCCTTCAAAGTCCCAAACCATCACCTTTTTCCTGTCAAAAGCCTTGATACCACTCTCAACCATATCTTTCAAAATGCAAAAGAAGTGCCCACTTTAAAGCATTCTCCACACCTACTAAGCGAACTCGTGATGTCACCAAACGCCAACTACCAAAATATGGGAAAATCAACACTATCTCGAATTCTGAGTGGGAATTATCTATAAACTCTAGTAACCCCTCTAAATTCGAATCTATAGAAGATCTAGGGCTCGCTAACATTCCCATTGAATGGCTCACTAACATGGGGGTAAAACAATTCAACCATGTGGTAGAAAGGGAATTGGTGTTTTGTGAATTCGTTGACTACAACTTCCAGAGGCATGCAAAATTTTCTTTTGTCAAAAAATTGGAGAAATTGGCTTGTATGGCTCTATTTAAAGTGAGTGATGAAGTCTATCCTTAATTGGTTCGATTGGTTTATGCCAACTTTGAGAAGGTGGAACCCAAGCGTAGAGGCAGAACCCACTACGCCACCAAAGTCAAAGACACTATCATCACCCTCACTACTGCCTCTATTGAGAGGATCTTCAATTTGAACCCTAATCCTTTAAAATTCCCTACCTTAATGTCAGCCTCTAAAGCCCGAAAACCTTGTCTTAACAAATATGCTCATGCCTCCAAGATCAAAAAATCAAACCAATCCTACACAGCCTTACACTCCGACCTAGGGATCCTGTACTTTATTTTGGTAAGGACCATATACCCTCGAGGATCCTCAAAGGAGACAACTAATGACACCATTCTCAAAACCCTTTATTATATTATGGATTTTGCTGAGCTCATCCTCGAATACATGACCAAGGTTCGTAACCTATCAAGGAATTATCCCTCGCCTTACTCAAATCTACTAACTCACATATTCAAGGCCTTTCAAATTTTCCTTGAAGGCCAAGAACATCTTAACTCTCAAATTCCAACCATTAATGAAACCACTCTTAAGCGCCTAAAGTTCAAACCTCTTTACTCTGGACACTGGAAACATGAGAAGGAGATTTCCTCCAATGACATTGAGACTCCCCCGCCTCAACTCTACCTTGAGATGATCACTCATCCCTAGATAGAATGATTTAAAAGAGATCTAAAGGAGATTAAGAGGGAGATCCCCATTCTAAAGGTTGGTTAGGGTGAGTTCAAGAAGACATTGGTTAATCTCAAAGGGGTTCATGAAAATCTAAAAGGGTGTGCTACCGAGCTCAAAAGCATTATCTCAAATATGAAGGTAGAGGAAGGGACCTTAAAAGTGATAAATGATGAGTTTGGGGCAAATGCCACGACGTTAGAGACGACATTGAGGACTACCCAGGTTGAGCTGAGTTAGAAGGAGGACACTGGGGAGGACACAAGTGTGCTCGACGGTACAGAGGAACCCAAGTCAATTGGTCCAACCCTCATTACAGATGACCATGCTTGATGCTATCTCTTTTTCTTCATTCAAAAAAACAACTTCATATTTAGCTATTTTTGAACAATTTGGATGTTTTAAAAAAAAGTGCCAAATATTTTTGTGAGTTTACCCCTTTTGATGAAAATCAAAAAGGGGGAGAAAAAGTCTGGGCTCAAGGACATTGACTGTGATTGATCACAGCCTGCCTGAAAGGCTTTGAAAGATTTCAGCATTCACAATTAGGTGACTAGGGGCGCCCTTTTGTCTTTGCTATGATTTACTATGGTTTGATTGCTTCATATGCTCATATCCTGGGCATGCCTACATCATGTTCAAATTCAAGTTTTGTATTTCATCAAAAAGGGAGAGATTGAAAACTCCCTCAATCCCAGTAGCAATGTCGTTGACAATAACAATGTCATAAATCAAGGACACTAAGTGTTTTGAGTGAAAGACAAAAGCATAATTTGAAGATATTGAATTACACTAACCCATCTTGTGTTTGCAGGACTATAATGTAAAAGTGAAAATCTCTAACTTTAGTACTAACAGAGTCGTTTTTGGCAAAAATGATTTATATTATATATTGATTTATTCTTTACAAATATTGTTATCAACATATTTGGACATAATCCTTTATTTGTGTCTAGATGCATTATATCTTTTTGATGTAATATATGTTTGCTTATTATCCAAGATCTTGTGAAAGACTTATTTGATCCAGTTTTGAAAGTTGTAATAAATTAGTCTTGAGTTCATAAGTAAGTCATTCTAATTAAGTATGGCAAGATCTTTGGAGATCAAATCAAGGCCTTCTCTTAGCAATTAAGATCCATTATTACCATCAATCAAGATCCATTATTATTATCAATCAAGAGCCAAGTTTGAAAACACCAAGGTCCGGATCAACGACTTTGGATTCTGTGCATAATACATTGAAGAATTGACAAGTATAGCTCCAACGGTCAAGAAGGTTTCAAATTTATAAAAGAAATAGCTTACGCATATTGTAAGACACAAAAAAGAACTACATCATAAAAAGCGCTCAAGTGCAAATCATTCTTGTGTAACTGTTCTTCATTTGAACATTTGAAAGGGAATTGTGACAAAAGTAAGTTGGCGAACTTACTTGGGTAGTTAGGTATTGAGAGGTTAACACTTAGTGATTGTACTGGCTAAGATTTCTAAGTCGAATGAGATCGGATCACTAGACAGATTGTAAATCCAAGGTCATTGTTGTGTACTTCTTACGTGAATAAGAAGCGAAGGTGATCAAATCTTGAGGGAAGAAATGTTTTAGGTAGTGATTACTCCTATTTATTAGGGTGAACATCATAAAAATATCCTTTATTTTGTCTTATTTTATCTCTGCACTTTAATTTTGTTTATTACTGATATGGGTGAGTAACCCTCAAGGTCGTTATCTCTGCCAATTGCAGTGTAGGTCTAAAATACATTAAGTTTTATATGAAGCTTTAAATTATGAGTTATCACTCTATTCACCCCCTCTAGGGTGATCCCTCATTGTCTTTTGGGACCTTCACCAAGACTTCACATAGACTTAAGAGGATTCTTCTCACTTTCTGGGATAATTTCAATCAATAAGTAAAAAAATTTATTAATAACCCTTTATGTCCTTGATGATCAAAGCAAATCTTCCATGAGTCCTGAGTTCCACCAACTTATTTCCTCAAGTAATCAAAATTGCCAAAGAACTAACCAAAACCATATTCTGATCTTGGCTCGTAGAGTGTATTTGGATGTAGAAAACATAATGGAAAGAAATGTTGATGGAAAAAAAGTTAGATGAAAAAAGAAAATAAGCAAAAAAATTTAGTTTCTTTTCAATCATTTGGAGATATGAAAACATAAAAGGAAAGAAAATATTTTGCTTTATGCTCTCCTATTCCCAAGACCCAACCGATCCATTCTTACCAAGTTAATTCTCTTAGCTCATATGCCGCTCCCCCCCCCCCTCCACCCCTCTTTCACTCTCTCTTAATAAGGGAAAAAGAAGAAAGTCCTTATAACACCAAAAACTCGTATTCTACCCTTTATCTTCCTTTCTTGCCCCAATTATTATTTTCTCTATCCTCAAATGGCAGTTTGTCATGCCTGAGCTTCAGTAAGTACTGTATCCTTAAAAATCAATTAGCCACGGGCGTTGACTAGTCTACTCTTCCATCTCTCCACTGAATGAAACCTATAGCTCATATCGAACATAAAAATGAAGTTTCGATCGCATTTGAGCTCATTGAGGTGCTTTTTTTTTTGGGGTCTCGGTCAATGGTAGTGTGATCAGGAATGGGTCAAGCTCTCATTAGTACTTGGATACAGATAGAGATAGATGAGTGCTGAGAGAATAGGCCTCTTAATCGATTCTTTTTTCCACCAATTTTTCTCTTACTTTTGAGAGGAAAATAATATTGCTCAAAAATGGATCATTTAACACCCAAATTTCCATATACATTTTTTTCTTTCCATTTTTCTTCAATCCAAACAAAAGAAGGACAATTATTTTCCAAAATTATTTTCCTTCCTTCTTATTTTCTTATATTCAAACGGACCCTTAACGACCAACACGTAAAGCTTGGCAACTTTTCTTTGCTTTTCTTTTTTAATTCAACCATTGTTTTGTGGATTTCTTTCCTATCCTTTTTTCCCCTTCTTTCATCATTCCTTCTTTTTTCATTGCTTTTCTTTTTTTTTCCCCTTACAAATTCACAAAACTAATTAATACAATTCGGGTTGGACCAAAATCCTGCAACCTTGTCAAGACTCAAGAGAACAAACATTTATTATCCAAATAACTATTAATTTTGACTAGTCTCATTGAATATGGTTATAATAGTGCCCAAAGAGAATAAAGACTATTGTATCAAATTAGGCACAAAATAGACACGGCACCTGCTCTCCTTTTCCTTTTTTTTCCCCCCTTTTTTGGTAAGGATCCCATATCAATGCTGTTTAGAGGAAGGGTTAGCAATGAGGAGTGGGCCATATACCATAAGGAACCCAAGCCGAAAGACAAGGTTGGTCAACCTTTAACTTCTGTGTAAGTACCTAGAATACTAAATCGAAGATAAATTACATCACGGACCATCGAGGTATAGGCTACTATTTTTCTAATCTGAAAATTTTGGGAAAATATTTTGAGGTTCATCCAAGTTTGTTCAAATATTTATAGAACCAAAAGTAGCCAACTTGATTTTTTAAATCACAAAAAGTACCGTAAGTTTTTCAAATTTTTATTTTTAACCTCAATCCTTAAAGACTTACTTTCGAAAAATTTTACTTTGTGCATGTGGCTTTCTGCTCATAGGTACTACCCAAAGCCCTCTTTCATCTAGTATCAGAGCCACATGACTAGAAATAATTAATATAATTAAGCTAATTAATGATTAATTAAGTTGATTAACAGCAACTAATGCTTAAATCATCACCTTCTTTCCCTGCTCCTATTATTCACATGTTGTTCACTCACCGAAAGGAACCACTTCAGTAGCACCTCAATTAAACTACATTACTTATATAGTTTTAGAATTAAAAGCCGAATTGGCTAAAATTAAGACTGAATGAGATTAAGAAGCAATCGTCTGTAATCCATATTTCTTTAGTCAACAAGATTAGGCATAGTGAAAAATCTACTTTAAGTATTAGTACTCCATTTCAGCATAAATGTCATTTCCAAAATCCAAAAAATAAAAATCCATTTCCTTTGCATAATATACAAATCCAAAAAGAAGTAGAAGAAAAATCAACTGAAAAATCATATGAGAAGATAGAGAAATAAGAAGATGATGGAGTATAAGCAGTATAATCTTGAAGAAGTGCAGAATATGTTTGAAAAATAACAAAACCCATAAGAAATATTTGAGCATTGGAAAAGAGGCATAAATAGTTGTCCTAAACTTAAATACTACATAGACTGTAAATTTCCTAAATTGTATCGAGCATAGGCTTTCTAGCACTGTAGTTGACTGGTATGATTCATTAAATGAGGATGGTAAAAATGCATTAAGAATTATGGAAACACTAGCTGTAATGTTCAAAAATCTATATAAGGAAATCAAAATCGAATTCATCGAAACTAAACTCGATTCTGAAGAAAAGGCTAGAGACTAGAAAAGAAAGATAAATAACATAGAATTATGGCACATGTGATGTCTGGAGAATTATATTGCTGAATTTAGTCAATATCATTACAAAATTACGCATAATGAAACCAATCCTGGTATGTTTAAGGACAAATTATCATATTCGATCAATTCCATAATCAATTAAAAGTACATTGCATGGCTTGAAAAACATATGCCATTTATACCCTTGGTTCAAGAATCTCTTATCTAAGAAAATGGAACAATGATCATTGCCTCGATCTCCAGAAGCATAAGAAAATAAAAAAGCAATTTCTAGCTTGTTCGGATAATGCTCACCAATGGGAAAAAGAACCTGAAAGGAGAAGAAAAAGAAAATTTTATAAGAAAAAGAGCTTCAACAAGCGAAGGGGAGAAAAATATAAAAGAAAATATTGTAACAAACCAAGTCCTAAAAAACAAAATTTTTTAGAAAACCAGCTTATTATCCTGTAGGAAAAAAAAAATTGCAAATATTGGGAATGTGGAGAAGTAGGACATTATGCTAATGAATGCAAAAATAGAAAGAATAATAAGCTATTTGAAACTTTCGGTAGCCTAGATTATTTTGAGCTCAGCGAGGAAGAAGCACTAGATCTAGCACTGAAAAACAACAACGGAATTGTTGAAATTGTACTAGAATATGAATATGAAGAAAATGATTACGAAGAAACTAGTGATATGATGGAAAGTAGTTTGATTAGTATCGGTGATCTTCAAGAAGAAGAATTTTTTGTATATAATGAGAACGAAGAAGTCAAAGGAGATTGGACCCTTCCCATAATTCAGAAAGATATGATCTATAAAAAATTGGTCTTTCAATTAAAGAGCAAATACATATGTGAAATGATGGAAGGAGACCTAGAAATCAAAGATTGTGAATATGACGTAGGAGAAGTTAATCTCATCAATTTGAAAAATATCCTTAAGCATAACAAAGATAAAAAGTATAGATATATCTATGTTGGAAGTGTTCAAGTGCTGATCACTCAATTACAATATTATGGCAAATATATTAATCTTTATGCATTGCTCTGTGATATCAGGCATACAAAATTTAATAATCAAATTATCACAGGAATTAAGACCAATTTATGTAATGAATCAGTAGGATTCAATTGCCAATCAGGATATTATGTAAGCCTAAAGGATGAATTTGCTAAAAACTTCCTATCCCTTAAGATAAAAACAGTTAGGATGAATGTGAAAAGAGGAGGATACCATCGAGGATATTTTGAAAAATAATCTACAAACTTGATAATATTGTAGATCCAAAGACTAAGTTAACAATAATAGAGGTAGAGAAATTTGAAAGTCCTACCCCTATGTAAAAAATCCAAAGGATACTATCCAATCCAGATGAGATAAAAATTTATAGGTCTTGGATATCTAGCTTTGTTAATCCCACAAAAATCAATAGGAAAAATGTAATAAAAATTGATGAGAATGGTAAAATTACCATTAAACCCTAATTATTAAGAAGAGTGAGTCCAAGATCAGAATGGGGATAAGGGTCCTCATCAACTAAAGAACTTAAGGAAGATGATATAATTAGTATGATAAGTAGAATGAGTAGAATGAGTTTTGAACCCGCAAGACACAGTGTATACTAAAGTATGAGTCTAGATAGGAAACTGATTAGGTAAAAAAAATGACTGTGGAGATAGTATGAAGTCAGCAACACAAATGCAAATAGCATCTATATTCCAATAAATGTATGTTTAAAGAGATATAATAAATATGAATTGTGTGCCTACATGGATAGTAGTTGTTCTGTCTATTTTGAAAAAACATCTTTATTTCCAGACTTCATGTGAAAAAAGTCAAGAATCATTTACAAGTAAGGATAGCAGACAATAGTATAATGAGCCATGACAAAGACATAGAGGGTTATCCATAGAAATAGGAATAAATTGTTTTTTGGTCCCTTGAGGTTTGGTGAAATGATTTACTGATCGCACGTTTTTAGAAAAATATTTATGGGGCTACTTATTTTAGCATAAATGTTTTTTAGAGCACAAAAACTTTGGGTTAACTGATTTCTGGGTCACAAATATTTATTTTTAAGCCCCTGAACTTTGTGAACTTTTTACTTTTGGCCCAACTGAGGTTCAAAATGCAAATAGTCAAAGTTTTCAGCTTTTTTGCAAATCTAAGTGTTCGCGCCAAAAATGAGCTATTTTTAAGGTACTTTTACACCTATTTTATGCTCGTTATAATTGTATTTTTAAAATTTTTATTTGATTTTATTTGGTTTTATAGGTTTGGAATAAATGTGAAAAAATGCAAGAAAATATGAGAAAAAGATGACGAAAATGCCAAGAATGGAAAAATTGGGCCGAATTGACTCATAACCGGCCCAAAAGCAAAAATGAATCGGCCCAAAAGCAAAAAAGAACCGGTCCAACCCTTCCCCGCCCTCACGTGCGCCTCATGTGACTCTCACATATTACCCCCCCTCCCCTTCTTCTTCTCTCTTCTCACTCGATAAACAGGTCCCCATTCCAGAACCCCCGAAGCCCGACCCCCTGCCTCGCCATCCCCATCCTTGTGCCATCTCCTTCTCTCTACCCCATCTCTCTCTCTCTTCGCCATCAGCACCCAACACCGCACCACCAGAACTCATCAAACTGCCAGCACACCACCTTCGTTGTCCCCCATCTTCACCATCCACGTTAGCTGCGAAAATCGACGGTGAAGAATCGAAGCTGGGCTTAGTATAAAATGGAGAGGCGACGCCATTGAAGAGGAGATGAGCTAGGTAATTTCAGGGTTTTAGGTTAGTTTAAGTTTTAGATTTAGTTTTAGGTTTAATTTCATTTTTCGTTACAAGTTATTCGAAATTTAGGATTTAGTTCAATTTAGGGTTTCGAATTTTCAGTTGTTTTCAGCCTTTAAATTCATGTAGTTAGGCTTTGAATTACGAGTTTCGAATGGGTATTCACGAATTTCAGTTGTAATTGCAACGATATTTGGGTTAATTTGAGTCATTTTGCCGAATTTCATTGGAACCCCCCTCCCCTGTTTCTTTGTGTTCGTGCAACCGTCCATAGAGACCGCCATTTTTTGGATGCATTGAAGCTTGTTTCTGGGTCGTGAATGGCGAATTCAGATCCCAACCTGTTCTAGTATTGCATCGTTACTCAACTTCTCTAATTATTCTGCTTTCGTTCCCATTTCTCCCTTCCCCTGCTGCCCAGTTCATGTTCTGCTTTAGTTCAGTTGAAGCTCGGTTATAGACAGTTGTGTGTGTTGGTTAAATTGCTTCACTGAAGAAGGTTGTATTTCTGAAGATGGTTGATTAAATGGAGTATGTTGGTTTGCTTGTTTTGGTTGGGTTGATTATGTTTGGAAGTAGTTGAGTTAATCAGAATAGCTGATTCTGGAGTTGGTTTTGTTGGAAATTCAACGAGGATTGTTCAGGCATGATTCTTGAATTTACATTTGCTGGTTGGTGGAGGCTGTTTCTGTTGATGCAATTTTGGTTATGAATAGCTGAGATTCTATCCTTGCTTCCAGTTCATGTTTCCTGTAACTTGAAGATTAGTAATGGTTGATAAATGATGTTTTATGTTCCCCTCCCTGTTCAGCCTTTGCTAAATATGAACCCGGTCCTGACTGTTTTGGTAATGTGATGGTGGTAGCTTCAGATTTTGGTGATTTTAGGTTAGGTTAGGTAGTTTTAGGTTTTAATTTTAATAGCCGTTTATGTCTAGTTAATGCATAATCTCCTTAATATGCTCACATTTAGTCAAATACTTAGGTTTAGTCTAATTAAGATCATTTAATTTAAATTGAGCACTTATGTTTCTTTGAATGATTTAATTTGGTTCAATATAGTAAATTAGTTAATCCACTTTTTGTGACCGTAATCTCAACCTCGTCACCGAGGATACGACCCTCAAGTACTATAGTGAAAGTTGCGGGCTTGCGGCTTTTCTTTCAGTTTATCACTTACATTATCCCCAACACTAAGCCTATATTAATGTTTGGGCTTCTTATAATGACTCTAATGGTACTAGTTATCACAATCTACTACTTATATCATAAATATTATATTTTTTATGATTAGAGGCCCACTATGCTTAGCAAAATAAATTAAGCTTAATTAGAGAGTTTTGACCATTACCGGAACTTAGTCGCCGATCATAAATGTTTCCTCGTTGAATTAATGCCCAACTTTGATGATAAATGTTGTAAAAACCGATGGCTTTTGCTAATGTAGGATCAGTAGCTATTTCTCATCATCCTGGAAACCATTCTTATCGTCAATCATTGGGGTTGTTGAAATCAACTATCTAAACAAGATAATGAGCTGGTTTGGTTTTACCATTTTGATACTCGATTTGTGCACAATATACCTCCACATATAGGAATCCATTATATGAAATTTTTATTGGGCCATTAGGAGATGTAAGAATCTAATGGATCCATCTAAACATGCATTGCTAAAATTTAGTTAGTCTTGAGAAACCTGGGTACTTTGGATCTGGAAATTTCGTAAAGTAAACTACCATCCCATATTTAGAGACATCAATGACGGGGCCTTTTGGAGAGATTGAATTTGTTGGGAAACAAGCACTACCAACTCCAGATTTGTCAAGAAAGTGGATTGTAATACTCCATGATTCCGAAATATCATAGGAATAATTATGACAATAGCTAATGCAGGCCTCATACCACTCATTGAACTATTTTTTTTTAACACGAGAACTTATATTTTCTTGGATATCATAAGGACACCTTATGTTATTAACTTATAACTCTAGAAGGCTAAATCTTTGGGCTATTACGTAGGCAGAAGATAGTAGACCAAAACATGATTTACTTTTTGTATGGAATTCCAAATTATCTATAAGGACTTTACTAGAATGAGAAACCCGTTTGAGTAGTAATGGCAATTCATATTGGATTTCCTCCTTTTTTGGCAGGAGTTCTGCTCTGATGATTACCATTGGCAAGTTCTCAAATTAAACTATCTGCCAAAGAACTTTTCGATCCCTATACATGTTCAATAGAGAAGGAAAATTGGTTAAGCCATAATTGCCAATGCAGGAATCGTCCTTGCGCTTGTATATTTGATAAATTTCTTTTTCACAAAACTAAGTATTTCTATGCAATTAGGTCGAATAAGAAAAGGTTTTGGGGCTAAAAGATTAAGAATTTTTCAATTCCCCTTATGACTGCAAGGATTTCTTTTTCTATTGTGGGATAGTTGCATTCTACTTTATTAAAACTTTCACTGTAATATTTGCAGAGTATTCTTCCTTTTATTTTCACAACCGCACTCTAGTGCTCATTGCTGGCATCTGTCTCAAGAATTAAATCTTCTTCATAAGACAAATTAAAAACAAGAAGATTTTTACACATCTTTTTGAAATTTTGAACAATCCTTGAATCAGTAGGGGTCCATGTCCAACTTACTTCTTTCTTAAGTTTCTACTGTAATAGTTTTTTTAGTTTAGCTAAATCTTTAATGAAATCTGATCCATAGGTAATGCATTCAAGAAACCTTTCTAACAGCTTCCTATCTTCAATCTTTTCAAGGAAATTTTCTATTTTTTTCAGAATGTATTTTTGTAGAATGATTTGTGCAACTTTTATCTCTACACCCAAAAACTCAATATCTTGTTCAGCATAAATGCACTTGTTCTTGTCAAGTATAATACCATGATCAATGCATTTTTGGGTAATAGCTAAGATATCAACTTTGTGTTGTTCTATGGTTTTGAGAAAGATGAGGATATCGTCGATGTAAACTAAATAATGGTAATTAAGGTCTTTAAAGATGTTATCCATTCTTCTTTGGAATATTTGAGGTGCATATTTTTTAGCCTAAATGGCATTAATATCTACCCATAATGTCTTTGAGAGCACTAAATGCAGTTAAAGAAATACTTTCTTCATCCATTTTTATCTACCAGTATCCGCTTTTGCATTCCATCTTCGAGAACCAAGAGGCTCCTTGAATTCTATTGAAAATGACTGTTTTGTTAGGAATATAATAACCATCAAATACAGCATTATCATTAAGCTTTTTATAATTGATTACCATTCTTGTTTTTCCTTTGTTTTCTTCAGCATGATTTCTTACGATGAAAGCGGGATTGGTGTGAGGACTCTTGTTATTCCTTATTAGTCCTTTATCCGGAATTTCTTTGATTTGTTTGTCAAATTCTTGGATATGTTGATATGTACACACCATTTGTTTAACTCGAATAATAGTGTTGGGATTGAACAGAGTGATTTTAGCAAATATTTTATCTTTATCCTGAAATTTTAGAGGATTATCATACTAGAGTTCTTTGCATAATTGCCCTTGTTGTTCAACAATCTATTCTTTAATAGAAAACTCAAGTAAAGAGATTATCAACGCTATGTCACGTTGTGTAGGCAATACCTTCTCACCACATTGGCTGCATGTAAACTCAATTTTCTGATGAGTGTAAGTCTTACTTAATCTTTCAATACAAACTAAGTGACCATTAATTGTGAATACGATTTGGTTTATGGTTCGTGCATGGAGGATATAGTCTCTAAAAATTATTTCCAATAATCATACTATGAGAGGGTTGATCAGTAGCTCATAAAAGGGGTATAATGCATTGGATTCCTTCTACCTCTATGGATAATCCCTCTATTGCCTCATTATGGCTGATAATGCTATTATCATCTATCCTTACTCGTAAAGGATTCTTGACTTTTTTCTATATAAATTATGAAAATAATGATCTTTTTCCAAAGCATATAGAACAACCACTATCTATGTAGGTACATAATTCATATTTATTATATCCCTCTAAACATGCCTTTATTGGGATATAGATGCTATTGGGGTTTGTATTGGTAGTTTCGTAGTATATGTCTATAGTCATGTTCTTAACTAATTCATCTTCATATATTGGCTCACTAACAGTTCTAGTTTTGTACCTAATTACTTTTCTATCTAGACTCATACTTCGATCTACACTGTGTCTAGTGGGTTCAAAACTCAGTCTATTCATTTCAGTGGTCATATTAATTGTATCATCTTCTTTAAGATCTTTAACTGATGAAGACCCTTCTCCCCATTCCGAACTCGCACTCATGCTTCTTAATAACTGGGGTTTAATGGTAATTTTACCATTCTCATCAATTTTTATCACATTTTTCTTATTGATTTTTGTGGGATTAGTAAAAGTAGATATCCATGAATAATCAATCTTTATCTCCTAAGGATTTGATTTAATTTTCTGGATCTTTTGCATAGAGTTAGGACTTTCAAATTTTGTTGTCTCTATCATTGTTACCTTAATCTTTGGATCTATAGTATTATCTAATTTGTAGATAATTTTTCAAGATACCCTTAATGGATATCCTCCTCTTTTTATGTCCATCCCAATTATTTTTATCTTAAGGAATAGGAAGTTTTTAGCAAATACATCTTTTAGGCTTACATAATATCCAGCTCGATAATTAAATCCTACTAATCCATTACAAAAATTTGTCTTAATCACTATGATAATTTGATTATTAAATTTGGTAAGTCTAATATCATAGAACAAAGCATAAATATTAATATCTTTGCTATAATATTGTAATCGAGTGATTTGAACTTGGACACTTCTAAGATGGATATACCTATACTTTTTGTCTTTGTTATGCCTAAAGACGTTTTCCCAATTAATGAGATTAACTTCTTCCACGTCATATTCACAATCTTTTATCTCTGGGTCTCCTTCCATCATTTCACATACGTATTTACTTTTTAATTAAAAGATTGACTTTTTATAGATCATGTTTTTATGAATTATGGAAAGGACTCAACCTCCTTTGACCTCGTCGTTATCATTGTTACAACAAACTCTTCTCCTTGAAGGTACTAATCGAGCTACTTTCCATCACATGAATGGTCTCTTCATAATCACTCTCTTTATACTCGTCTTCTAGTATAATCTCAACAATTCCTTTGTTGTTAGTTAGGGCTAGGTCTAGTGTCTCTTCCTCAGTTAGCTTAAAGTAATCTAGGCTTCCTAGAGTTTCAATCAGCTTATTATTCTTCCGGTTTTTACATTCATTAGCATAATGTCCTACTTCTCTACATGCCTAGCATTTGGAGTTGTTTTTTCATGCAGGACAATAAGCTGCTTTCCTCAAAAAATCTTCGTTTTTAGGGCTTGGTTCATTATAATATTTTCTTCTATAATTCTCTCCCTTTTGCTTATTAAAGCTCTTTTTCTTATAAAATTTTCTTTTTCTTCTCCTTTTAGGTTCCTTTCCCCACTGGTGAGGTGAATACCAACAAGTTAGAAATTGTTTCTTAATTTTCTTTTACTTTTGTAGATCAACACATTGATCATTACCCATTTTCTTAAGCAAGAGATTCTTGAACCAAGGGTATCGATGACTTCTGCTCTTTCAAACCATGAAATGTATTTGTCATTAATTACGAAATTTATCGGATATGGCAATTTGTCATAGAATATGCCAAGATTAGTTTCATTATGGCCAATTTTGTAATAATATTGACTGAATTCAGCAATATAATTCTCCAGATACCTCATATCCCATAACTCTATATTATTAATCTTTATTTGCCATTCTCTTGCTTTTTCTTCAGAGTCAAGTTTAGCTCTAATAAATTCAATTTTGATTTTCTTACATAAACTTTTGAACATTGCAGTTGGTGTTTCCATCATTCTTAATGCATTTTTACCTTTTTTATTTAATAAATTATACTAGTCAGCTACAGTGCCAAAAAAAAGTATGCTCAATATAATTCAAGAAATTTCTTGCGGTCCATTTGGTATTTAAATTTAAGATACTATTCATTCCTTTTTTCCAATGCTCAAATATTTCTTCTTTATTACAAGCTCCATCGATGTTTAAAATATATCCGATTTGGCTAATTGGGGTAAGGCCAATTTCTCCAAAGCTCGTAGTTTTCCTTAGGATAAACCTAAAAGAAAAATTAGTTGTACACCCTGCTAGAACGTACCTATGCCTTATAAAATTAATATTTCTTCTAGAAGGTTCACCAAATTTCTTAGGTTTAGGAACGACAAGTTAACTAGATTGGACTCAATCTCATTTGTGTTAAGTTCTTCTCCAATCTTGTTAATCTCATCGTCAAATACCATTTTACCATATTTTTTATTCAGTTTCTTTCTAATTTCTTCTAAAGGAACCATATTAAGATCTTCTAGCTTAATTAGGTTCATCTGCTGATAGATTTCTTCTTCTACCTGGATATTATTTGTCTCCGCATTGTCATCAGTAAATACATCCCGTTTATCAATAATTGTGCCCATGATTTTGTTTAATTCTTCTAAATTTTGTTCTTTCTCAAATATACTTTAGTTTTCCAAGATTATACTTCTTATATTCCTTCTTCTTCTTCTTCTTCTTCTTTTTCTGCCCTTTCAGGTGATTTTTCAACTAATTTTTCTTCTACTTCTTTTTGACTTTTTATATCATGCAAAGGAAATGACTTGTTTTTGGGTTTTGAAAAGGACATTTATGCTGAAAAGGAGTACTAATAATTAAAGTCAATTTTTCACTGTGTCTAATTTTGTTAACTAGGAAAAATGGATCACGGATAATTACTTCTTAATCTACTTGATTTCAATCTTAATATTTGCTAATTCAATTTGTAGTTTTAAAACTATATCAGTGATATAGTTTAATTGAGGTGTTACTGAAGCGGTTCCTTATGGTGAGTGAACACTATGTGAATAATTTAGTAGCACGACAAGTAGGTGATGATTCTAGCATTAAACACAATTAATTAGTTTAGTTAAGCATTAATTAGCTTAACGATCTTAATTATTTTTGGTCACGTGGCTTTGATACTAGTTGAAAGAGGGGTTCAAGTAGTATTTATGAGCAAAAAACCCCATACACAAAACTAAATTTTTCAAAAGTGAGTTTTAAGGATTGGGGTTAAAAATGAAAACTTTTAAGACCTTAGGAGCCTTTTCGCAATTTAAAAAATTAATTTTGATAAGTTTGGTTCCAAAAATTAGTTGCACCAATGTTCAATAGACCGGAAAATCGTTTCTAAAGGTGTGGGTTCAAAAAATTATTTACGCCAAATTTTGGTGTTCGAAATAGAATTTATCCTAGAAATAGGGGGAGTCAAATGCATCATACTAGTTATATGAGTTATTGATTAACCCTCTCATGATATGATTATCGAAAATAATTTTCAAAACTGCATTCTCCATTTTCATATACCATAAACCAAATAGTATTTACAATCAATGGTCGACTCAATTCCTATTGAAAAATTAAGTAAGGCTTACACTTATGAGAAGATTGAGTTTACAAGTAGCCAGCATGGTGAGAAGGTAATGCATACACAATGTGAAATAGTACTAATAATTAGACTTGACAAATGGGTCATTCAGTTAGGGTACGGGTCGGGTCATGTTCGGATTAAGTGACATTTCGGGTCGTTTCCGTTTGGGTCGGGTATGGTTCGATTCGGGTCGTTTTCGGGTCAACCAATTTTTGGTTAAATACGCTCATCATGCCAAAACAAGCAACTTTATTGAAAATTTCGGGTCGAGTATGATTCGAGTCGGGTCAATTCAAATCCACTTTCGGGTGAACATATTTCGGGTGTCTGGTCGGGTATGAGTTCGGGTCATTTGGTTCGGATTTCAGGTCTCATATCAGTTTTGCCAAGTCTACTAACAATCTCAGTACTTGAGTTATCTATTAAAGAAAAAATTACTAAACAACAAGAGCAATTATGCAAAAAACTCTACTCAGATAGCCCACTAAAATTTTGGAATAAAGATAAGACATTTGCAAAAATCACTTTGTTAAATCTCAACACTATTATTCGAATCAAACAAATAGTGCAAACACACCAGGATATCCAACAATTTGATAAACAAATAAAAGAACTTCTGGATAAAGAATTAATTAGAAACAACAAGAGTCCTCACATTAATCCTGCTTTCATGGTAAGAAATCATGTTGAAGAAAAAAAGAGGAACAGTAAGAATGGTACTCAATTATAAAAAACTTAATGATAATATTGTCCTTGATAGTTATTATATTCTTAACAAAACGGTCCTTTTCAATAAAATTCAAGGAGCCTCTTGGTTCTCAAAAATGGATTGCAAAAGCGAATACTAGTAGGTAAAAATTGATGAAAAAAGTGATGCTTTAACTGTTTTTAGTGCCCTTCAAGGACATTCTGGATAGATAGTAATGTTATTTGGTCTAAAGAATGCACCTCAAACCTTTTAAAGAAAAATGGATAACATCTTCAAAGATCTTAATCAATGTTGTTCAGTTTACATCAATGACATCCTTGTCTTTTTCAAGACCATAGAACAACACATAGATATTGTCCTAACTGTCACCCAAAGATGCGTTGATCATGGTATTATCTTCGGTAAGAACAAGTGCATTTATGCTGAACAAGAAATCTAGTTTTTAGTATTATAAATGAAAGCTGGAGAAATCATCCTACAAAAGTATATTCTAGAAAAAATAAGTTCCCATGTTCAAGAAAAATGGTTCAACGACTGGTATGCAGCCTGTATCGAGTATTATCATAATTATTCTTATGATATTTGAGAGTCATGGAGTACTACGATCCTCTTTCCTGATAGATCTAGAGTTGATAATGTTAGATTCCCAGCAAATTCAATCTCTCCTGATGACCCTATCATTGAAAGTCTGGGAATATGGAATGGTAGCTTACCTCATGGAAATACTACATCCAAAGTTCTCATTCTTCTCAAGACTAACTAAGTTTCAACAATGCATGTTCAAAAGGATCCATTACATTCTCACATCTCTAAACGACCCAACAAAAATTCCGCACATTAAAGGTTTGTATTGTCGAGGTATATTGTGCAGTAATTGAGTATGAAAATAGAAAAGCCAAACCAACCTTTTATCTTGTTTAATTAGTTGATTTAGATGGTTCCAATTATCAATAACAAGAATGGTTTTTGGAATGACAAGAAGTAGTCAGTGATCCTGCTTTAGCAAAAGCCATTGGTTTTCATAATATTTTTCATCAAATGCAGGCATTAATTGAACTAGGAAGACCACTTATGTATTACGGGAACACCACTTTCATTTATCATGATGATCTTAGCAAATATATGAAGATAGAATGAGCTACTTTAGAAGATGTATTTGATTATCTCTTTGGTGTTGGAATTGAAAAATTCTTATTAGAAAAAGGAATGAATATCTTCATGAATTATTTGAAAAATGGGATCCAAAGCATCTTTAACTTGATGAAGATTTTAATGATTATCTGGATAATGATGAACTGCAACACATTATTGGATATGAAGAAATGCAAAATCTCAATATGAATGACGAGTCTTATCATCATTAAAGGATCTGAAAAGTTATTGCTCCATTATTGTACTATTTTATCAAGTGTCAAGTCAAAAAAATAATGTTGTCTACTGTAGTCATGTAAGGGCAACTGTAGTCATGCAAAAATATCAATGTATACTGTAGCCATTACAGCATCCTATGTAGTATAGCTCCTCTATAAAAGAAGAGCTTGAGTGCTGAGAAGGTATACGGTTATTTGAGCATACTTGAGCAAAAAAAACTTTCCAGTAGGGAACGTTATTCAATCAAGATCTTATGTCTTAAATTTTTTGATTTATTGATTAAAGTCTCACTGTCCTTAAAAATATAAAAAAAAAAACTTGATTAGTGACTACAGTTCGAAGTAGAAAATGAAAAGGATTTGTGATATGCCTAATCTAAGGAAGGTATGGTTGAGATTAGCAATCCTTGTAAACTGGAAGTTAGAGGAATGCCAAGGTCCAATGCCGACTAAGTTCAGCTAATGGTCGAAACTTTCTAATTAAGCTTTAATTATTTTACAAATCATGGTGGACCTCTAATCACAGAAAATATAATATTTATGACATAAGTAACAGATTGTGATGACTAGTACTAGTAAAGTCATTATAAGAAGTTTAAACAATAATATAAGCGTAGTTTTCAAAAACAGCGCAAAAGATTGAATTTTTGCAATTTGAACCCAATTTAGCCAAAAATAGAAATTTTAGAAAAGTTTGGACCAAAAGTAAAAATATTTATTATCTAAAAGATTATTAACCCAAACAGTTGTACCAAAAAAAAATTATTACCCAAATCTGGGTAATTTAAGTTTTTTTTTCCAAATTCAATTGATCAATTAAATATTTACTCATAACACAATGGACCTAAAAGCTAATTTTTCTTTTCATCGAAAATGTAATCTCCAAAATGGGAAGTAACCGGAAAAAATACTCGAACTAATGGTCTTTCACAGGAAACATCACTTGCGTAGATCCATTTTTCGCACTAAAAACGTGCAAAAGACATAGCAAAGGTTCATAAAATTAGGGGTGGCAAAATTTGCGAATTCGGACAACGTCGACAAAACTTTTTTGTTTTATTTGTTGATTTTACAGGTTTGCCCTTGTAAATTTGTTAACTTATTTCAAGGTGTTGGAGTTAACTTATTCTTTTTCGTCGGTGCAATATGTTATTTGTGAATCATTAAGGTTCATGTTTGGTTGATACCAAATAGTATATTCAAAAGTTTTTTCTAGCAATGAAATGTTATCTTTTAATAAATTCATAGTTATGGGATGAACTCTTTCAGGTAAGGTTGCTAAATAGTTTAGTCTATGTTTATAGTGATTTAGCAAGTTTTGTCTCATAGTTCTAGGAGTTAAATCAAAAGATCTTAAATAATCCCATGCTTTTTCTTGGGTATAGTGGTTTAGTTCAGGCAGATTAAAGCTTTGTCCTGCTAAATAATCTCCATCTTTGTCCAACTTAGAGTTAGATTGTAATTTGTTCTTAAACATGTTTATTGTAGTTATACCTTGTTTTAGAGGTCAGGCTCTGATACCATTTGAGAGGGGGACGAGTGCGCTATGACGTAAGTGCTTACATCAGGAGAATCTAAAGAGATAAGATTTCCAGCTAAAAAGATAAGCTTTACAGATAAGATTTCACTATTTTTGATAGACTTTGCTTTCACTTGTTTGTCTTGTTGTGTCGGCAGAGATAAAGGTCTCTTGTGACTCACATGTTGACAGCTTTTATGCAGAGAGCATCTTTCTTTTTGCTTTGTCTTATTCTATTCTGCAGAGGTCAGTGAATTTTGTCCGCACAGCTGGACTGCCTAGAAACTTCTTGGGCTCCAGAGAATAGCTGAATTCGAATAGTTGTTCATCAACTGAAATGCTTTCAGCTGCTTCAGTTGTTACAAGAATGAGATTGTCTTCAGAGTATAGAGTTCTTGCTCCTTTAGTCATTAATCGCTCGCACTGGCATTTAACAGCTAAAGCACCTGTAGACCGTCTGTAATAGATCCATCCTTGGTCAAAGTGGGGAAACTTATAATGTTTCTGTTTTTCTGCTTGAATAGA
>JACYFF010031956.1:69210866-69249570 GCA_017589665.1 Selenicereus undatus | reverse complement strand
CAAAATCTGGAAATTCATCACAACCTCCTTCTATTCAAGCAGAAAAATAGAAACATTATAAGTTTCCCCACTTTGACTAAGGATGGATCTATTACAGACGGTCTACAGGTGCTTTAGCTGTTAAATGCCAGTGCGAGCGATTAATGACTAAAGGAGCAAGAACTCTATACTCTGAAGACAATCTCATTCTTGTAACAACTGAAGCAGCTGAAAGCATTTCAGTTGATGAACAACTATTCGAATTCAGCTATTCTCTGGAGCCCAAGAAGTTTCTAGGCAGTCCAGCTGTGCGGACAAAATTCACTGACCTCTACAGAATAGAACAAGACAAAGCAAAAAAAAAGATGCTCTCTGCATAAAAGCTGTCAACATGTGAGTCACAAGAGACCTTTATCTCTGCCGACACAACAAGACAAACAAGTGAAAGCAAAGTTTATCAAAAATAGTGAAATCTTATCTGTAAAGCTTATCTTTTTAGCTGGAAATCTTATCTCTTTAGATTCTCCTGATGTAAGCGCTTGCATCATAGCGCACTCTTTACCTCTTTAAATAGCTAAGTTTATTTCAGGAAAGGCATCGGCATTTGGAAGAAGAAAAAATCCCTCTGTAAGAAATATCTCTGAAAATGTTCTAATTTCCTCCCCTTAGGGAAAGGAGAACAATTATCAATGGAATAAAAGAGAAATCGTTCCTCAAAACTTTTTATCTATAGTTCTGTTATTACAACTTTGGTTAAAGAAACAGTATTAGAGAGAGAAGGAGAAGGTCTGAACGAGTAGGTAAGCCTCGCGTCAGGGTGGAGTAAGACGAGCACGAAGGAGTAAGACAGATCCAACTCTTGAAGGTATAATTTCTTTAATTCAATTTTGTTTTAATAGAAGTATATGATATTTAGTTTGAAGTTTCATTTGATAATGTAGTATCTGAGTACCATCTTTAAAGACTTGACAGACCCTTTTCGTGTGTATCACTTAAACAACTCAACAAATGGTTTTACCGCTTTTTCCATAAAAACCACCCGTCCCCCTCTCAAATGGTATCAGAGTCTGACCTCTAAAACAAGGTATAACTACAGTAAACATGTTTAAGAACAAATTACAATCTAACTCTAAGTTGGACAAAGATGAAAATTATTTAGCAGGACAAAGCTTTAATCTGCCTGAACTAAACCACTATACCCAAGAAAAAGTATGAGATTATTTAAGATCTTTTGATTTAACTCCTAGAACTATGAGACAAAACTTGCTAAATCACTATAAACATAGACTAAACTATTTAGCAACCTTACCTGAAAGAGTTCATTCCATAACTATGAATTTATTAAAAGATAACATTTCATTGCTAGAAAAAACTTTTGAATATACTATTTGGTATCAACCAAACATGAACCTCAATGATTCACAAATAACATATTACACCGACGAAGAAGAATAAGTTAACTCCAACATCTTGAAATAAGTTAACAAATTTACAAGGGCAAACCTGTAAAATCAACAAATAAAACAAAAAAGTTTTATCGACGTCCGAATTCGCAAATTTTGCCACCCCTACATAAAATCCTTCATAACGATAGTTAGCAATTAAAATTAATCATTTGATACTTCCAGATAATTTCTCCATTTTCTTTTGCTTTAAAAAACCGTGTGACGTGATAACGTCATGTCAATTTCTTTCACGTCTGTGTTTCTTAGAAAATAGGGTGGAGCTTTTCAAGTCATAAAGAACAGAATAGAAGATGGCTTGTAACTTGACGCACATGTCAAGAACTCCAAAAATTGGCGCATAGCCTCACCGTCCTTTCCGGTGAAGATGATTTCTAACACGCAAAACAGACTTTTGCTAAGTTGAACTCACATGAATTCCATTCTTCTTCCAATAAAATATAACCCACTTCAGTTACCTTATAATTATATATTTATAGGCCACCTTGAGCTGGCCATTATTGAATGTTACAAGTCTACAACCTTTGTTAACACATTTCTCTTCGACATTCAGCATTTCTCTCCATATTGCATATCGACAACAATGTCTGAAATCAAACAAAGACTCCCCTCCACCAAGAAAACCTCCCCATCCTCGGACTTCGATTCTGACCGGAAAAACCCACAGGTACCGCAGGCAGGGCCATCGATGGCACAACGGGCCCTGGCGAGCACGGCCCACCTAGCCAACCTCCTTCCGACAGGGACCCTCCTAGCCTTCCAACTCCTGACCCCGGTGTTCACCAACAACGGGCAGTGCGATGTGGCCACCCGGGCCATGACGGGCCTACTCCTGGCGGTTCTAGCCCTGTCTGGCTTCCTGGCCTGCTTCACCGACAGCTTCCGTGCCCCCGACGGGCAGGTCTACTACGGGTTTGCCACCCCCAAGGGGATGTACCTCTTCGACAACCGGGTCAGCGGATCGGGTCAAGACGGGTCTGGACCGGACCTGAGCAAGTACAGATTGGGGTTAATTGACTGGGTCCATGCTGTCTTATCCGTGTTGGTCTTTGGGGTTGTGGCCTTCAGGGATAGGAACGTGGTCAGCTGTTTCTACCCAAAGCCCAGCCATGAGGCTCAGGAGGTTTTGGATATTTTGCCTGTTGGTGTGGGCTTGATTTGTAGTTTGTTGTTCGTTGCTTTTCCTACTAGGAGGCATGGCATTGGCTATCCTGTGACTTCTGGTAGGTAATGTAGTCTGTCGTTTGAAAATTATATGTTAATTAGTTTTTCTTTTTTTTAATCTTTCTTGATATTTCATTCAAAATTTCAAATTGTATTGGACTGGCAGTTGAAATTGAAAGTTTCTCATATTGTGTGGCTTGTGCTCTTTTAAACTTTTCGGAGCACCAAGTTATTACGTCTTTTTTTTTTTTTTTGAAGTGGAGTTAAATTATTTTTATTTTTTTTATAGTAACTCCATGTTTTTTAGTTCGTATTCAAAATAATAGTAAAGAAACTATTATTTATGTAGCCAGTTATATTCAAATTTTTCGATTATTTTTTGAGTCGTGCAAGGTATATTTTAATGTACATGACTTTCTTTACTTATCATATAAATAATATGAAGAAAGTATTTAATTTTCATTTTGTTATTTAAACTTGAGTTTCTGCGATGCGGAATTAGAGAGTAGCAATATAGAGGGATGCATAAATGTGGGTTTATTAACTTTTTTCGCATTGTTTTTACTTTCTATTTAGCCATGTAGTATTTATAGAAAAAAAAAAGAAGAAGAAGAATGAGTATAATCGACTAAACAATCATTTGATAATCTAATGCCGCTATGAATCTTAATTGAAAAATATAGTGGAACTATGCCCCTCAAAAAAAAAAAAAAGTGTCAATATGGAAGCAAAAAAAAGATGATAACTTGATATTGTAAGGGAACAAGAAGAGAAAACTCTTCTTCTGTGCTAAAAGCAAAACTATTTTTGTGTTATGTATGATACATTGTTTTCAGCACCCAATTATATAATAGGTTATGATATTGGCTTATATACAACGTTGAGAGAACCGGTCCTGTAATCAATCCGGTCGGATGAGTGAGTCATGGGTGAACCAGTTGGATCGTTAGAATCGAGATTGGACCAGTTGACTTGGTTGACCCGGTTTTCCATTAAATCATATTAGACCAGCATAACCCGGTAGATCTTGTATTAACTTAGGCTCTATTTTTTCAGATTACATTTCTGTAATAAAAAAAATAATATAAGATTTGTGCTGATTTTTCCTTGCACATAAAAAAAATGTATAGAAACTAAACATATGTATTCATATTAGTTGCATTCATATTATTGGGCTAAACTTTAGCCCACTCACGCAGCCCCTACCCATCTCACAATAAAAAAACAATAAAATAAAATAAAATAAAAATAAAATAAGGCAATGCTAATATTTAATAGAAAGTGAAGTGAAAGGAGTTTCAGTTTCCAATCTAAAGTGATAGGGTTCGTTCTGCTTTTCACCATTGCATTCATCCGCCTCCAAAGTTCAACCTCCAGTCGTCCTCTCTCCCTCTCTATGTCTTTCTATGTCTCTCTCTCTCTCTCTCTCTCTCTCCATGTGAAGCATGGATGCTAGAGAAAAATCTTGCCTGAGCGAAAGGCCCTCCTATGGATGTTCTAACCTTGCTTGAGCGAAAGACCCTCCTCTGGTTGTTCAGTTGGCTATAGCCAGCCGAAAAAAAATTGGGTTCACCGAGTGGGACTGCCGGTTTTTCCGAGCGCTTCCTTCGGTTTAATCGCAATTTGAGCGGTTGTTGACCGGTTCAATTATTAGGTAGGTTGAAGAGCATGTCCAGACCGGACCACTCACCGGCTCCTGGGTGAACCGGTTGAACCGGCCGGTCGGTTCGGTTCTCACAACATTGCTTATATATAGATTCTTTTTTTTGGGGGGCGGTTGGACACCTACATGGGTCAAGTGTAGGGCCCACACAAGTGTTAGACCAATGAGCGGTTTAACCTTCCAAGTTCTAAACACGTAGATCCTGTCTATAAGATTAATCATTTCGTATATTTTTACAAACAATTGTATGTGTGTCCTCACTGTCTTGAAGCCAAATATATTATCCTTTCATCTAGGATTGATAATAAGTTGGTTTTATCAATAAGTAGCCTCTGATCTAATGCAACAATGCAATGTATGGAGATAGCAGCTGACCTTTTGATGGTTAGGGTTGATTTGTCGGCATTGATCCTGTTAATCTTTTCAAATAAATTCATCAACTGAATTCAATTGGTATGAAATATCCAAATATTACACTATAAAGGATAGAGACTCACTAGAATGATTTGCTTTTTTAGGTGCAAAAAAATTTAAAAAAAATTATAATGAGTGTCTTTTGTTCATATTATAATGAATATAGATTTGGGTTTTTTGGGTCACAGAACACAGATGATGTTTATGTTTCATAATTTATGATATATTAATTTTTTTCAATAAATTGGCTGGCATACATGGATCATAATTATGAGTAATTAACTTTACTTTTTTTCAAGAAAATAAAGGTAAGCAGCATGGAAAGAGCAAAGAAATACTCATAAAACAGGTGACAGAAACTCTATAACACACAAGTATAACATCGTAGAGGAAAGTATCATACCTTAACAAACAGCGGAAGACTAATAATATCTCTGCCAGATGAAGTTGCTACTGGCATACAAACACAACAAACGAAAAAGGGAAAAATAACCAGTAACACATAGCTACATATCCTACCCTACGGCAACCCAAGGGTAGCTACTAAGCTATCTCTTTATGCTCCAAGACCTTAATCATATCCTGCCACATCATTCTCCTATTTTGAGCCATGTCCTTCATCAACCCCAAAACTTTCAAGTCTTGTCTAGGCACCTCGTTCAAGCTCTTCTTTAGTCATTCCCTACCTCTTATGCCTTCAGGGATATTATTCCTCTCACATTAGCTCGTAGGAGCATCCACTCTCCTCTTTACATGCCCAAACCACCTGAGTCTAGTCTCTCTTATCTTATCCTTGATGGGAATCACTTTAACTATGTATCTAATTACCACATTCCTAATTCTATCCACCCTCGTATAGCCACGCATCCATTAAGTATCCTCATCTCTGCTATTATCAACCTTCGAACTTGTGTTTTTTTAATAGACCAACACTCTGACCCATGCAACATAACAAGCCTAACTACCATACAATAAACTTTGTCTTTTAATCCTACGAGCATCTTCTTATCACACAGCACACCTGAAGCATTCTTCCATTTTTAGCAGTCCACTATTATGCAGTGGTTAATGTCCTCTTCAATATCCCCTTTTTATTGAATAATCAAGTCAAGATATTTAAACTTCTCAACCATTGGTATTGTCATCCCATCCATAGTGACTTCTCGACCCTCCTCTTCTCTTCCACTAAAACCGCAACGTAGGTATTCAGTTTTCGATCTACTTAATCTAAAACCTCTAGACTGAAGTGTATATCTCTATTGCTCCAACTTATTGTTAGCTTCATCTCAGGTCTTATCAATAAGGACAATGTCATCCTCAAATAATATATACCATGATAACTCATCTTGTATTGCTTTCGTGAAGTGAAAAGAAATAAGGTTAAAGCAAAATTGTGAGGGAGGCCTATAACAATGGAAAAGCTATTGGTAACCCCTCTTAGTGTCCTAACGCTAGTCTTACCTCCCTTATACATATTCTTAATAGCCCTAAAGCATGTTTAAGGAAAAATGCAAATGATTGAGTATAATTGGCTAAACAGGTCATTAGATATTTTAGTGCCACTAAAGACCAAATTGAGAAATACAGCATTACTATGAAAAAAATAACCTAATTTTGTTATGAAAAAAAAGGTGATAAGTTAATTCCACAAGTGATCAAGAAGAGAAAACCTATCTTCTGCGCTAAAAGCAAGACTATTTGTCTGTATGTATTATACATGACTTTCAATATCCAATTATAAATGGCAATTTTTTTTACAAAGGTAAGTAAAAGAAAAGATTAGATGCCTCTTTTCACAAGAGCGCATCCCATCACGTCATCATTCAAAATAGCCATGAGCTCCGAAGATGGTGTAGAATCCCACAAAGTAGATGATGAACAACCCTGTACCACCTTAGCCAGCCAATCAGCCGCCATATTAGTCTCTCTATAATATGTAAAATCTTGAATTGCTCCATAAGACTTAAATATTTGGAAAGATCTCGGATGATAATCTTAATCTGTTAGGGAACGGATATGGACCTTTTAAGTGCATGTATAACTGTAGCGTTATCCCCTTCAACTGTAACACGTCAAAAGCCTACTTTAACCACCTCCTGCAACCCATCCCATAGTGCTTTAGCTTCAGCAACCAAAATGGTAGAATCTCCATAATGGTCGGCACCCGCCTTGTTGAATTGACCCGCAATCCCTGATGATGAATCCTCCTGCTGCAGAGTTATGTGAAAAAGATCCGTAAAAATTAAGTTTGACAAATTCTAGAGGGGGGCGTTCCACATCACAATAAAGTTTGAGGAAGAACCTCGCTGACGACCCCCCCAACAAACATAATCATCCGACATGCAAGTTCGGATTGTCCATTCTGCAAACGCTTTTTTTGTATGGATTAGAATTCTTATAGGATTAGCATGCTGGTTTTGGAATACAAGTCCATTTCTACCTTGCCAAATACTCCATAATAAGAAAATAGCTTTAGTAATGTCATTAGGATTATCATTTTGATGATATTTCTTAATGATTTGAAATGAACATTGATGACCATTAGAAATGTCATGTAACGACAACCACTTATGTTGCTGAG
The DNA here is from genome assembly GCA_017589665.1 of Selenicereus undatus. Classification (NCBI taxonomy): domain Eukaryota; kingdom Viridiplantae; phylum Streptophyta; class Magnoliopsida; order Caryophyllales; family Cactaceae; genus Selenicereus; species Selenicereus undatus. The sequence goes on along the minus strand of JACYFF010031956.1, from coordinate 69,242,306 downwards.
CTAGGTCCCAGATGCTTTTGGTGAATGAACACTCACAGAATAGATGATCAATAGTCTCAATATCCTCTCCACAATTGGCAATGATATTGTCTTGCATATCGATTCTTTTTTTGGGGTGTATTTTTTGTGGGGAAGGGATATGGTCAACTGATTGGGCAATGTCTGTGAGGGCCATTGAAGTGTTCAACTAAAGAGCCAGTTGAGCTTCGAAGTTCTAAACATGTAGATCCCATTCATAAGATTAATCTTTTCGTATATTTGCTACAAACACTTATTTGTGTGTCCTAATTCCTCACTGTCTTGACACCAAATATATCAGCCTTCCATCTACGTTTGATAATAAATTGGTTTTATCAATAATTAGCTTCTGATCGAGTGCAATAATGCAAGGTTTGGAGATGGCAACTGAGTTTTTTATGGTTAGGGTTGATTTCTCTGCATTGATCCTCTTAATCTTTTAAAATAGATTCATCAAATGAATTCAATTAGTAGGAAATATTCAAATATTATACCATGAAGATAGTGACTCACTAGAATGATTTTATTTTTTATGGAAAAAAAAGAATAAAAAATTATAATTAGAGTCCTTCCTGCATATTGTAATGAATACAGGTGATCATTTTTTTGTTTTTGGTTCATAAAATACAGATGATGTTTATATTTCATAATTTATGACATATTAATTTTTTTTTCAAGAAATTGGCTTTCGTACATGTGTCATGATTATTAGTAATTAAATTTATTTTTTTCATTATTAATGCCAGACATCATGAGATTAGACTTTAAATTTGCATAAACTTTTTTTACACCTTATTGGTATGCTAGACAATAATATCAAAAACAGTAAAATTAACTACAGCCAGTAATTGCAAGGTTAAAGTATATGCCATGTCATTCGCTCTTGACACTTGCAATATGAGAGGTTGGTTTCCCTTTGTTTTAATATAATTGACTAATTAAATAATGACTTGTTTTCGTTAAACTATTTTTATTTTATCTTTAAAGCCTACTATTTGCTGGATAATTGTTGTTCCTTTCCTTTTTAACTGTCACATTACATTAGTGTTGAATCAATCTAATTTTTGTCATTCTTGTTTGAGAGGGTTCCGGGACAAGAATATAATTAAGATCTCACCATCTTAGGTCAAGCAACACTTATAAAATCCTCTAACAAAATTTCACCTAATGTTGGGGAGGGGAGGAAAGAACAATCCGATTAGGCCAGCACTCAAAAGACCTTAATTAATAAATGTTTTTAATAATGATGTCAGAATAATTACTTCTACTATTAGCAATTTTTCGAAACATGATGAAACGTGCTGAAACATAATTAAATATGTTGAAACGTACTTAATGATTGAATAAAATATACCTATGTACTTTCAGAAAGACTATATATACACTAAAGGTACGCATACATATTTTACACTACTAATAAAATTACATTAAAATGTCAATTGTTGCAGATACTAATAGACTACTATTAATATATTTTTAGTCAATTACAATTCTACCCTTAGTAGACAATTCGTCGAAACTCTCACGCAATGTGCAGCAACAACTTCCTGTCTGCTGCTCCCCTGGGCCCATCTTTGTGCACCTTCTTTATCCTCTCATTCTCCGTCCTCCTCGTCCATTGTCAATTGAAAATGAAAATTAATTAGGCTAACAAAAGTCGAAATGCACAATGAATTATGCACAACCAACATTAATGGTCCAGAACCCCCTTCCCCCCCCAACAATAAATCTTTCTCCGATCCAACCCAAACCAACTCCCCAATAGACATAATTCTTGTCATTCAAGTGCTTTGCCTTTTCTTCCTTCTGTATCCACCATTATCATCATGCTCATCTCTGCTATCACTAAAATCATGAAACTCATTTTTGTCTCTTCTTCTTTCCTATCATTCTATTTCTGCAACAAGAGGTTAAGTTCCTAATTAGGAAAGCTTAAACTGTGGTTTGTTTTCAGACTCATAGACTCACTTCTCTGTTTCTCTTTTCCAACATTAATCCCCGCTTTCTTTCTCCCTCTACTTTTGTCTTTTAATCATTATTAATAATACAAAATCACACCCTTCTCTTTGCTTGGAGGGTCGCCCTTATTTACTACCTCCCTCTTTAAGTATTTCTTTGGTGCTCTGCTCTTTGGCTTTACAAGTAGCACAAAATGCGGTTGGAGGATGGTGGCTCTACTGGAGAACAGGGGACAAATGAAAAGTGTTACATCAGTAAATTAATATAAATTAGATTGAATCGACTACCATGTCGTGACTCAAGTGACTACCAAGTCAACAGCCAAATTAACAATTAAATTGCCAGTCAAATGAACTAACAAGTCAAAGACCCAATGAACGGTCCAACAAGGCGAATAACTCACAAACCTAGTAAGAGGAGATGAATTCATTTCCTATAAATAGAGCACTACTCCCTACTCGAGGGTGAAAAATTTATTTACTCGGAAAGTATTCTGTAGACTCAAAAGGTTAATTATCTAGACGAAGACAACAACAAGTAGAATCAAAGCACGTGCCATCTACCATCGAAGATCACAGAAAACTCTTCTTGATTGAGATCAAGCCTTTTAGGCTCTCGATCAGGATCAAATTCGTTGATGTTCATTCAAAGGAAGTTAAATCCATTAACTTGTTCGAGATTCAAGTCAATTAGTCTTCTTTCAAATACATATTGGAGATCGACTCACAAGATATTTATTTGTTTGCTTGTAACAAATATACAAATATTATACACATATCTTCTAAAATTAATATAAATTAATTTGTCAATATTTCTAGTCTCAATTTAGTTTAGACGCGAAATTTGTGTTTACAAATTTTTGACACGCTTGGTAGGACCTTTCTACCTCTCATCTCTTTCTCCACGCAAACAAGTTCTACACTCCTTTGAAGAAGAAATGGCTCCTGAAAACGCCATCCTTCAATATTCGAAGAAGGAAACTATCAGATCTACATTTGAAGGATTCGCAAATGCAAGTATTGCACCTGGTAATTGAAGCACTACAGTGATTACAAAGTGCATGACCAAAGTTGTTGCCTTGACCACCCAAAACAACAAGTTGTGACTCTAGCTTTGCAGTCACACAAAATTAAAAAATTTTGCTCCAACTTGCCTGCTGATGGAGTCAATCAAACAGCATTTCTCCCTAATTTGAAGCTAAAACCTTTTGTTGTCTTCAATATGAGGAAGACTCTATCATGTGGACTGGATGAATTTCAAACCTACACCAATAATGTCTTCCAACCTTTCGATGAGGAGGATGATGACTATGGTAGTAGCGATTCTTCACCAACATCTTCAACGGATTAACTGTTCTCACAAGTTGAAGTCGAATCCTCTAACACTGCCTTCATGCCAGTCATGGTGATAAAGGCTATCAACTTGGAGGAAGAACTGGCAAATATGAAGGCAACTCTAGAAAGACTCTCTCAGGAGAGGGAAGAAAAGGATGCTTAAATTAAGCGTCAAAATAAGCAGATTGCTAATTTGAAAAAGAAGGTGGAAAAGTGGTCATTTGAAGCCTCAAACAAAGGCTCAGTCGGTGAAGATTCTAGCAAAGAGTCCATTCATAACAAGGAGTCGCGATAAATGCAATCCAAAGAACGATTCATCCTTGAATTCAGTGTCAATTGAGCAAATTCAAAACTTGATAGCTGATGCGGTAAAGGCCCATCTACAAGGAGGTTCTCATAGAACTCATTGTTTCAGCAAGCCTTACACGAAAAGGATTGATGTATTGTAGATGCCTCAAGGCTTCGAACCTCCAAAATCTCATCAATTTGATGGCAAATGGAACCCAAAGCAGCATATAACACACTTCATCGAGACTTGTAATAATGTTGGCACATGTGGCGACCTCTTGGTGAAGCAATTCGTGCGATCTCTTAAAGGTCTTGCGTTTGACTGGTTCGTAGACCTTACTTCTGCATCCATTGATAGCTGGGAGCAAATGGAAAATGAATTCTTGGATTGCGAATATAACACACGCCTCGTGGCCAGAATAAGTGAGTTGACTAACACTAGGCAATGGGATAAGTAGCCAGTCATAGAATATAACAATCGTTAGCTTGCCCTTTCTTTGAAATACAAGGATCACTTGCCTGAATCTTCTGCTGTTGAGATGTGTGCTCAAGGAATGAAGTGGAACATCTTATATGCTCTGCAAGTAAACAAGCCCAAGACTTTCCAAGAATTAGCAATACGAGCTCATGATATAGAGCTTACAATCGCCTACTACGGAGGGCGACTCAATGACAGTGAATCAATGGCGTTATCAAGAAATAGAAGCTTCATGCTAAGAGACTCAGAAAAGAATGAATATTCTTATTCTGAGTTTGATGCACTAAAAATACTTGACAAACTTCTTAAGAAAGGACCCATAGAACTCCCAAAGTCGAGGTGTCCTAAAGAAATTAGAAGAATTAATGATCCTGAATACTGTAAGTATCACAGGATTATCGGTCATCCTATAGAGAAGTGCAAGTCATTGAAGAGGCAAGTCCTGCAACTTGCAAAGGAAGGAAAGATCACATTAGACGATAAAGACATCGAAGAATTTGATTTATCCTCTATCAAGGTCATATTGGAAAATGCGTTGGAAAAAAGACAACCCAAAAATAGCATTGAGTTAGCAAACTTCCAACTCAGTTGAAGACTCCTAAGTCAAACGTAATTGTATGGTTGCAATAGATATCTAAAAACTTTCAAATTGTCGAGTTGACTTCAAGTTAGTCTTAAAGCCTTCCAAGTCGCAAAACAATTTTGACTCTCAAGTCACCCTTAAAACTTTCAAGTTCCAAGCTTCTAGACTCTTAAGTCAGCAAAAGCTATCAAGTCGACCGCAGGATGCTCAAGTCATCAAAATCAAAGACTTCCAAGTCTGTTAAAGACTGTCAGGTCAACAAAATTACCAACTTTGAGGTGAATTCAACAACTCACAAGTTATCAAAGATAAAGACCCTCAAGTCATCAAAATCAAAGCCATCAAAATTATGGCTCTTAAGTCTCCCAAGTATAAGACTCACAAATCATCGAAGACAAAGACTCTCAAGTCATCAAAATTAAAGACAACTAAGTCTCCCAAGTTCAAGACTCTCAAATAGTCGAAATTAAAGACTCCAAGTCACCAAAGATAGAAACTCCCAAGTCTTCAAAGTCTCAGATGCCAAAGTCATCGAAAGTGAAGACTCCATATTCATCCAATACAAGACTCCTAAGTCCTCAAAAATAAAGACTTTGAAGTCATCAAAGTTTAAAACTATCAAGTTATCAAAAGTTTAAGACTGCTAAGTCTTTAAAGTTTAAGTAAAGTCTAAGTCTTTGAAGTTTAAGACCCCCAAGTTATCGAAGTTGCTGACTCTCAAGTCATTGAGCAAACATTTATGTCATATAAGCAGACTTTAGAATCTCATTAATAAAGTGGTAGACTCTCAAGTCACTAAAGATCATAAGCCTTAAGTCATTAAAGCTTGTGACTCTCAAAGACATTAAGTCAACTCTTGCATTGTTTAAGTTGTGAACTCTTAGCACTCTTTCAAATAGGGGGTAATGGTGACATATGCCTATTTCTTTAAGATAGTGATAATAGTGCCGGGGCTTCCTTGTTCAAGTTGTACACCTCTTCTTTTGAGTTTGCATCGACGACAATGCAAGCCTCTTCCTTCAAGTTGGTCGCGATGGCGCCATAACCTCTTCCTTCATTTTGGTAATGCAGGGCTCATCGCTCAAATTGGTAGAAACAATGCCATAAACTCCTCATTCACGTTGTCAATGTACGCCTCCTCCTTCAAGTTGGTGATGACAGCAACACGATCTCCATCTTTATGATAGGGAAAGTCACCCGAGGTAGACTCGCATAGACTAGCCATCCAAGGGTGAGAAAAATAAGGAAAGTCACTCAAAGTGGACCTATTCAAGGTTAAAAAAAACTTTCCTATTGCTTATGGTAAGTGATAGAGAAAATGATCCATTTAGTCCAAAGTTTTAAGCATCCGACATTTCAAATGACAAACCTACAAAAGCATAAAGAAAAAAAAGTCGTTGCTTGACATGTGCAGTATAGCCTTCTTCAAGTTGGTCTAATAGGCGATGTAGATCTTCTTAGGAGGATTCAAGGTTAAACCATTGATGTACCAAAAAGGGTAAAACATACAAAGGTTAATGGATAATCAAATCAAATTCGCCTTTAAAGGATTTTCGCCTTAGGAGGATTCAAGGTTAAACTATTGATGTGCCTAAAAGGATCAGACATTCAAAGGTTAACCAATAATCAATTCAAATTCGCCTTTTGAGGATTTTTTCTTTTGAGGAAGTTCAACCTAGGAGGATTCAAGGTTAACCCATTGACGTACCGAAAAGGGTCTGATATTCAAAGGTTAATCGATAATGAAGTCAAATTTGCCTTTAGATGATTTTCGCCTTTGAGGAAGTTCTACTTATGAGGATTCAAGGTTAACCAGTTGAAATACCCAAAAGGGTCATACATTCAAAACTTAACTGATAATGAAGTCAAATTCACCTTTGTAAGATTTTCGCCTTTGAGAAAGTTTAACTTATGAGGATTTAAGATTAACCCATTGATGTACCCAAAAGAGTTAGACATTCAAAGGTAAACCAATAATCAAGTTAAATTCGCATCTACAGGATTTTTGTCTTTGAGGAAATTCAACTTAGAAGGCTTTAAGGTTAACCCGTTGATGTACCCAAAAGGGTCAGACATCCAAAGGTTAACTGATAATCAAGTCAAATTCGCCTTTGAGGAAGTTCAATGTAAGAAAATTCAAGGTTAATCCGTTGATGTATCCAAAAGGATTAGACATTCAAATGTGAACCGATAATTAAATCGAATTTGCCTATGCAGAACTCTTGCCATTGGGAATTTTCGCTTTAGAAGCATTATTAATTAGTGATGTGCTCCTTTTTAAAAATATTAATCCGAAAATTGGGGTCTCGCGTAATCTGCAAGGTAGGTCTGCATAAAAAAAATAAAAAAAATAAAAAAAGGCAAAGCCAAAACAAAAGTTAGCCCTACAAATGACAAAAACAAATAAAAGTGTTTTGTTAGGAAAAATGCATGGATGAGCCCCCACATGGCAGATTGAGAACAACATTTCTCTAAGATGTTGATGCAAGAAATTATTTGCAATGATTGTTCCTTTGCCCAACGACATCCCTCATCATGGAAGAAAATTTTGCTAAGGTGTTGATGCAAGAAATTATTTGTAATGAGTTGCGTCCATCTTCTGCATTCCTAGCAATGACGTCATCTTCGTTTGGTTGGAAAATCAGCCATGTCTGCCTTTCTTGAAGTTTACTTCATGAGTAATTCATGGAGGATTCATTGTCCCAGATAAATTGTGAAATGTGTCTCACTTTGTGGTTTCAAGCCAATTACAAATATGAAAAGGTTGTTGGAGCCCATCATCAATGAGGCATGGTTCTACCAATTTAAATTGTTTGACCCTTTAGCGCTCATCGATCGAAAGCGGAACACAATTTATAGCATCTACACAAGCAGCAAGAACGTAATTACTATACCTTTGATTTTCCATATTTATACATGGTGATGGGGGTATGAGAAGGCACAAATTTTAACCTAGTCTCCTATTTCTCCTATAGAAAAATAAAAAAAAGGATCTGACCTTAAAAAAAAGGTCTTTGCATACAAGGAAAAGGCAAGCAAATTTTCATTTAATTGTCCCCATAAAATGTTTCATATGCTGACAAAGCTGAATTTGATTCGTCTATGTCAATTAAATAGATTGACATAATTAAATTGGCCACTAAAACTCAAAGAGATTGGATTGTTTGACAAAAAATTTGTCAAGCCAAAGAAAGGCCTCGTTAATGCAAGTCAAGTAGCAAACATGTTACCTCTTCCTTAAAAGTTTGAGACTCGACCGCTTCAAGCATTCCAAAAGTTATGGGCGTGGCCAAATCTCGAGGGGGCAACTTGCAGGCAATAAAATTTTAATAAGATGAGCCGAATTTAAAATAAATTTAAATTGATTATTTTAAGTGAGCTCATTTTAATTAGTTGGATTTATTTAATAAGTTGGGCAAAATCGGCTATCAAGTCATGTCCCAAATGACTACTAAGTCATGAATTAAATGGACTACCAAGTCAAAGGCCTAGTCTACGGCCCAAGAAAGCAAATAATTCGCAAACTCTAGTAGGAGAGGAGGGTCCTTTTCGTATAAATATAGCACTACTCCAATTCGGGAGTTGAAAATTCATTCATTCTATTGGCATTTTAGAAGAACTCATAAGAGTTCAAGAATTTTTCTTTGATAGTAGATAACAAGCACTCTCAACACGTGCCGTTTACGCGCGAAGATCGAGCTCATATCTTGATTGAGATTAAGCCACGTTGCCCTCTCTCAATTCATTCAAGACTATTTAACAAGGTTGAATTAGAGGGTTTATTACACTTGTTCTTGTAACAGTTATATAGAGATTGTGCCCATTCTTTGATATAAATACAAAATTTCAATTTGTTACCCAATTTCTTGTGTAATTTATTTTAGACTTGAAATTTGTGTTTACAGCTTGAACTAACAATGAAAGGGTGGGGGGAGAGAGAGACATTATGGTGGAAAATGTTAGGCAACAAATATGTAATATTCTATTATTTGTCAATATTTTCGAATATTGTATTATTTTCTGGTAACCTAGGCAGCAAGCTAGCACATGACTATGGGTGTATGGCATGTGTATGATGTATATATGTTTTCTATGACGGCTGTGGATGGGGCAAGGCTAATTAATACCTAAATTTCTTGTCATAGGTTTCTTTGTTCCTTTAATTACTTGTGATTTTTTCATGGTATTAGATCAATAGTATTCTATTCAATTCAACAATTTTACAATCATGGTAGGAAAAGATAAGAATAGGTCCATTATCAAACCTCACTTGCTGTATTGTTTGCCTGCATCAGAAGGTCCAGGAGTACTAATTACAACAGTCATTTTAGATGGTAAAAATTGAGATTTATGGGAAAGAGCAGTTCAAACTGTGTTAAATGTGAAAAATAAATTAGGGTTCATGAAGGAACCCCAAAGTGGCCTGAAGAAGTCAAAGAATAAGACTTTTTCTGAAGTAGACGCATGGCACATGGTAAATTCCATGCTTTTTCATGGATTCTCAATATAATCGATCCAAAACTCCGTTTGAGTGTGACATACACAGAGATAACTTTTGGAATGTGGGAAGATCTGAAGAACAGATACTCAGTGGCAAGTTTGTCCAAGATACATAAGCTTAAGGTGACCTTAGCAAATTGCAAACAAGGAACACTTGATATTGGAGAATTCGACAACAAATTGATAAATTTGTGGAATGAGCTAAATAATGATGTCAAGGTTCTAATATGCACCTATAAAGGGTGCAAGTGTGGAACAACGACGAAGATAGTTTATATGTATGAAGAAGATAACTCCCATCAATTTTTAATGGGATTAAACGATGATGTATTCTCCCATATTAGGAGTCAAATTCTTACTTAGGAGCCACTTGCTAACCTTGATATGATTTTTAATATGGTGATGCAAGAAGAAAACCACAAAAAGGTGATGATCCAACATGATGGCAAATTAAAAACCATGGTTGTGTTTCCTATAAACACGTCCAAATCAGCCCCAAATTTCGAAAAGCCTAGCTGCAAACATTGTGGAAAACTTGGGCTTGATGAAACAAACTGTTTTAGGCTAATAGGGTAGTCTCTAGGATGGGTTGCTCATGGTGGCGGACTTGGCCATTGAAGGGAAATAGGAAGCTGTACAGGTCGCAGATTTGCTTGGCGTGGAAGAGGGACAACTAGTGCTTACTCAGCCCAAGTGAAATAAGAAGAAAATAAGACGGCTGCAGCAGAAGCATTACACCCAATAATTCCACGCTCGTCAGTGAACCAAGTGCAAAAACTATTGAGCCTTGTCGAGGCCCAAAACCAAGTTTTGCAAAATTATTAGGTAATTGTGTATAACTGTTAGATAGTGGTGCTTCATACCATATGACCAGTGATTTAAGAAACCTAAACAAGGTTCATGACATTCAACCTATCCTCATCGGCATGACTCATGGAGAAAACAGTGTTGCTACTAAAAGCGGTTTGGTGCAACTAAATTCGAAAATAACTCTTTATGATATGCTCTATGTATCAGGATTAAAGTGCAATTTATTTTTGATTGCGCAATTAATAGATAAATTATTTTGCATAATGACTTTTACTCATAAGCTATGTGTGACATATGACCATTTTATGAGGATGCCAATTGGATTGGGTTAACAAGAAGAGGGGTTTTCTACTTTAAGGAAGTTCAACGACAGGAAGTTGAAGTCAACAGAGTTGCTACATGTGATCTTTGGCATCAAAGCCTAGGTTGTCTATCTAAGCAAATTATGTCTTTGTTTTCTAGTAGTAATGGAATTTTTGATAAGAAATTTAGTGATAAAGTATGCAATGTGTACATTAAAGCAAAACAAACATGGTTGTCTTTTCCAATGACTGATAATAAAGCTGTAAGTTATTTTGATTTAATTCATTGTAATATATAGGGTGAAAATAGAATTGAACTGTTGTGTAGAGCACAATACTTTATGTCTTTTATTGATGGTACTAGTAGAAGAACTTGGGTATACCTGATGAAGGACAAGCGTGAAGTGCATCAATTAGTTATGACTTTGTGCATGATGGTGAAAACCCAATTCAATGCCAATGTCAAAATTATACGAAGTGATAGCAAAAGGGAATTTGTTTCGGGTCCTATAAAAACATTTCATGGTGAACAAGGTATAATCTATCAAACAAGTTGTGTTGATTCTCCCTAATAGAAGGGAAGAGTTGAGAGAAAACATAGACATATTTTGAATGTTGCTAGAGGACTTTATTTTGGGGCTAACCTACCATTGGAATTTTCGCGGGAGTGTGTCTTAGCTGCAACATACTTGACAAATAGGACTCCATCTTCTATTTTGAAAGGAAAAACTCCGTACAAGGCTTTGTTCAAGACTAAGGCTACATATGATCATGTAAAGGTTTTTGGGTGTTTGTGCTATGTTCATAAATATCAAGGACAAAAAAACAAGTTTGCATCACGAAGCTCGAAGTGCATGTTTCGGGGACTATCCCTTTGGGAAAAAGGGGTGGAAAGTGTATGATTTGGAAACTGGAGAAATTTTTGTGAGTGGAGATGTGATTTTTCATGAAGCAGTATTTACTTATGTCACACAAAAGAAAATAGAAAAAGTTGAATGGAAAAATTTAGGAAGGTCCCTTGCTCTAGGTATTGATGAGGACGAAATACTAGAGGAAGTTTTGGTGAAGAACCTGTGAGAAGTTAGCAAGGGAAGCCCAATTTGGAGGACGTAGACACACCCCAAACTATTGAATAACAACACCCAGCCATGGAACTCCCTTCTCCTAGTGAACCTAGCACTGAAAGGCCTTCGAAGCCCACTGAGGAATCCACGGACAGAGGGAGTAGTGTTCCTGGTGCAACAGAAATGTGGGCTAGCCAACAACAGTTTCCGGTCGAGGAAGATGTGAGGGCAAGACACTAAGTCATGTGCAGGATTGTCTCTGCTATTTGGCCCAAGCATAAGAAAAACCCTCTTCTAGCCCACAACAAAAGGTGTTCTCAGGTAAATCGCATCCCGTAGTGAATCATGTCATTGTGAAAATTTTTCTATTGCGTATAGAAATAATCTTGCTGCTATTACAGAGATTGTGGAGCCTAGGTAATTTTATGAAGCTATTAAATATGGAAAATGGTGAGGCACAATGGCCAAGGAGATCGAAGCACTTAAGTTGAATGACACTTGGACAGTTGAAGAATTTTCTTCAAATAAGAAACCTATAAATTGTAAATGTGTATACTGAGTTAAATACAACTCTGATGAGGCCATCGAGCGTTACAAAGCAAGACTTGTGATACGAGGAGATCAACATGTTGAAGGATTTAATTATCATGAGACATTCGCCCATTTTGCCAAGATGGTTAGCGTTCGCTGTTTTCTTTCAGTAGTGGTTGCTAGAGGATGGGAGCTACACCAAATGGGTGTTGATAATGCCTTTTTACATGGAGATTTGAATGAAGAAGCTTACATAAACTGGCCTCTTGGTTTTTGTTCCCTTGGTTCTAACAAGGTATGTAAACTTAAAAAGTCTCTCTACAGATTAAAAAAAGTCACAACAATGGTTTGCTAAGCTCTCATCAAAATTTATGGATATGGATTTGTGAGATCATATACAGATTACGCCTTATTCACGTACAGGAAGAAATGATGTACATATGGCATTATTAGTATATGTTCATGATTTGCCACTAACTGGAAACAATTAGGGATAGGTGTGGAGTGGTTACTGGATGGGTGGAGTTATACCCGCGTCCATACCCATTTTCAAAAGTCATCCCCATACCCCTCTCATATCCATGAGGTTTTCAAAATCTATCCCCATAGCCATACCCATCGGGTATTTTGGGTTTTATTCAGGTATATATAGATATTAAAATATAGCACTCATTGGGTACAATAATTCTTTTATCTAAAGAAATTCATAAAACTAAATTCAAGTGGGCAAGAATGTTATAAAGAAACACAATACCCATTGGATTAAGTGCAAGTGCTCATACTTAGCTCATGAACAAAAACTGCATTCTGGAATGGGGGAGCGAAGGACACAGCAAATGAGGGAGTGAGTGACATAGCAAATGAGTTATGACTTTAGGTTTGTGAGTTGTGAGTCAAGTGACTTCTTGTATCGGCATAGTAAATGAGCAACACCAATAGATGCATTGCATAGTTGTGGAAGGGTTGGATGTGGGGCCTTTTTTTTAAACGAATTACTAATGTTCAAAGCTCAAAAATCTACTCAACAATTTATTGTACCTCCAAGAAAAAATTTGGGTATGGGGGGAGTGGGTGTCGGTATGACGCGGGTGATGCCTGTACTCGAACTCATAATTATACATGTTTTTGACATACCTGCCCCATGCCCATCTTTTTCCAATTTTTCGTAGCCAAACCCACTATAAATGAGGCAGGTTTGGGCGGGTTTTTTGGGTTTGGGTACAGCTTCCATCCCTAGAGACAATTCTAGCGCTTGTAACAAGTTTAAATAATATTTGAATCATTGTTTTTACATTAAGGATTTGGGTCCATTGAAGTATTTTTTTAGGAATTGAAGTGTCTAGGGAGCCAAGGGGCGTATTCCTCGCTTAAAGAAAATATGCAATAGAGATTATTAATGAAAGTGGTCTTCTCGGTACAAAACCTGTGGACTTCCCGATAGAAATAAACCACAAGCTTACTTTAGTGATTATTATCATAGGGAGATGCAGATATTTATAATTGATTGGGTTCAAAATAGAGTATAATGCTTGCATCCAATAATTTTTTGTCAAAATTTTCATTGTTTATAATGTATTTCAGAAATTATACCAAAGTGCAACTAATCCTCATATCACTGCATTTTAATCAGTTGACTTTGAATCTTTTCAGTCATATCGGTTTTTTGCTTTAGAAATATAGGGAAAATATTTGATGTCTCATTAATTGCTTGTTGTATTGGAGGACTTTGTAAGCATGTATAATGTATGCATAACAAGCTTCTGGGAGTGACTTTTTCCCAAACTAACAAAACTAATATGTATCTCCAAACCTTCATTTGAAGAACTCTTCATCTATCCAATACAATTTTTTAAAGTAGGTAAATAGATCATCCCAACATAACCTAATACTAGGTTTTCAAGGTGACTGTAAATTAACATAGTGATTTACTCAAGGGCTCACCCATTTTAAAGCATGTAGATAGGATAATCTCTATACAAACCTTTAGATAAATTGAAAAGGGATGTATCACCACATGTTTTATGGGATGTGATATGTGGGAGTCACATATATTATAGTTAAAAGTTGCAAAACATCCATATGGGTTACTTGTTACGTATACCGTGCATATAGTGCGTCGACCTATGCCGGTAAGTACGCCATTAATAAAGATGGCAATTTTAGGTGTATAGAACTATTGGTTTAGTTGATAGATCGATTAAAACAGGCAAATTTTTAAATAGAGTAATATAAGCGGAAATATCTCTCAATCAAGACATGAATAATATAAATAATTTGTCCCAAAAATTTATATACAAGGTTTTATAATATGAGACCAAATATGGAAATACAAAAATTTGTGTGGACAAGTGTACAGGTAATATCCAAATTAAGCACCATATAGGCTGTAACAACTTAGAAGGAAAAATATGTAAGGGTGATGAAATAATGCTTGATAAACAATATATGCAAATGCATGGGAATATAAATATAAATGGATAATTGTGAAGAATTAAAAGCTAATATGTGATTCAAATAATCCAAGCAATATATGGCATAGAAGACAAACAAACTGAATAGATATAATTAATAGATTTCCTAAAAAGCATGAACATGACAAGCATACCATCACATCATATCATATCATCATATAAACATATATAGACGTTAATGACATGATGTTGGATTGATAGTTGTCCCATTGACATTGAATGCTCTATTTTTGTTCTTTTCTTTCATCACAAGATCAATACATTTTTCACAAAAGTAACATTGTTTATACACTGCATACTGATGATCATGGTGGACTGACATTTGTCACATCACCATTAAATGCTTTATTTTTTTAATCAAAAAATTGGTACGGATGTCCCATCATTAATATTGTTTGTGCACTGCATACTAGTGATTAGGTCCTTTGGAATTTAGCTAAACAAGAAAAAACATCCAAAAAAATACATTAAAATTTGCACCCTAATTCAGTGATGTGTCCTTTGCAAATACAATAAATACTATGTGTTATTGGTAAACATTTTATAAACTTCACAATTATTACAAACAAACTAACCCAATTGTTGAACCCAATAAAGTCAATAATCAATCAAAGCTTTAAGTCACAACTTAAAAATGTAAACTAAAGAACCATGGTCAAATCATAACTTTTCAACAATGAACTCCTTTTTTTTTTGACGAGTTAAGTACAAGAAACTTTAATTGACCTTTCTCTCAAGGGTTTTACTAAGTTATCATCAGGAATAATACATGAAAGTTCTAACGAAGGAGGAAATGAAAAGCTAGTTGTTGACCTTATAACACATTGTAATTTGGAAATACGATTAACTATCATATTATCCTTTCCAAATACATGCTGAAGAGAAGAGCATGAGAACAATGGAAGCATAAATTGTGTATCATGAGCCAATGATCGGATCTAGCATGGAGAATGGTTAGATTCCTAAGCTACTTGTATAACAATTACATTGTTGCCCTTAAATTAAATATAATGAAAATCCATCCTCTATAGCTGCTTAATGCCATCACACATGACATTAGCTTCAGAGGCAAGGATAGGTGCATCATGCGCAAATCTTATGCCTGCATGGATGAAATAAAATTTTCGATCTCATAGGATATTATTGTTGCACCTGCTTAAAATAAGGTCCCAAAGTTGATTTTGATAAAGCCATCTGGAGGAGAATCCTAGCCAACTATAAAGGGGGCCTTGGAGATAAGAACCAAGTAAAGTACATTTGGTGATGATAAGTGGTTGCGTTTTATCATTATGCCCAATTGTGTTTCTCCCTAAGTAGAGATCCTATGAGATTAGGAAAGGCATTAGGAAAGACAATTGAATTGTGACCCTTCCAAGTTCTTACAAGGAACACAAGGATTTGTGGCATATTAATCACACAACCATTGTAAATTAAGCGAGATATGCCTTATTGAAAGCTGACGGATAGGAAAAGGGATGTTGGTTGATCTAGTTGCGTTAAAGAGCTAGATCCAATACTTTTGCCACAAAAAGTATAAGAAGCGAGAATATGTTTTGAATTTTCCATTTATGAGAGGAAAGCTGTACAAACAGGGTCCAGTTGTAAACTAGGTTAGGTGCATTACCACGAGAAGGTAAAACATTATTGCATAATTGCTACAAAACAATCATAATTTTTGGCATAATATTTAACTTTCAAATTCAATCAAACTGCTAAGGTGGTTGATTGAGGAGAAAATTTAAGCGAGCTTTCCAAATAGTAGATTTAATAAAAAAAATTGCCATTTCCTATAAGACCCAAACAAAATGAATTGTCTAAATCCACGAGGTATAGGAGCAGCCACGATATAATAATTAATCCAATACACTCGAAACCGATCCATTCTCCATTCTACTGTTATTATTATTATTGTTGTTGTTGTTGTTGTTGTTGTTATTGTCGTTGTCATTGCTATTATTGTTGTTATTGCTATCAATGTTGTTATTGTTAATGTTGATGTTATTGTTATAGTTATTATTATTGTTATTGTTGTTGATGTTGGTGTTGTTACTATTAGGTCAAAGGTGTTAGTATCTTTAAGGAGAAAAGTGTTGGTGTAATTGGAAAAGCATGACTTTTAATTAAAATTTAATTTAAAGGTTTTTGTATATGACATTTGAATTTAATTTCAAATAATGAGGTCATTAATAAGTTAACAATAGAAAAAAAGGGGTACAATTTATGATAGCCCAATGATCATAATCCATCATTCAAAATAGTAGTTCATTGTATTAATATGTGCATAGTCAAATAAAGTTGAATTATAATTCAAGTGAACAATTACAAAATGTGTACAAATTATGATTATTTAAGAGGTCTACAAATAGATTGCTGTGAAATAATGCAAGGTATATCAAATTCAATCCAATTATTGTAGTGGTTACAAATTCAAAATGAATGATGACAATAAACATAAAATTGAATCTTAATAGTAACAACATGGACTTACATGAATGAATGCAAAAACTCATAAAGCTAAATAGTACATCTCCTAGCTTTTTCTAGTTAAGTGTTTTTTTTTTTCCTCTATAAAAATTACGGGATTTTCATCTTCATTATAGGCAATCTATGTCTCTTGTCCCTTTTATTTTTAGTTGAGGGTCTACATGGTGAGACGCATAGTCTTTTAGCCCGTAAGATTGTCAGCGTTTTTTTTATAACATACCCAGGAGAAAACACAGTTTGTTCGTCTACTCCTATATGACCCATGTACGAGGGGGGATGGACAACTTTGTCAATTTGGTCATTGATAAGTTAGCCAACTCATCTTCCTACGAAAATTAACAGCCAAATCCTATCCAATTTTAGATATAGTGGTTCTCATAATACCATAAGTGGAAGAAAAGAGAGACATGAAAAACTACAATCTTTGAATGTAATTGCAAACCCCTATTGATTGACTTAGAGATTACTTAAACATTGTAGACACATAAAAATGGTGTCTTAATTTTATAAAGTGTCTGATGACAAAACTTATGCCCTAATTTATGTATTTAGGGCCTCGATAGAATTAATCCTTAATTTAAGTCTAAAATAAACTAATAAATAAAGTTAGTCTAGCTCGTAGCACACAGGGAGTCTAGAACCGGCTAGATTCCAGCCTAGACTGGCCAGGAACTGACCTAAGAATCTTGGTGGTTTGCAAGAACTCTGTTAGGTTCTTTAAACCTCTTCTCCGTGTCTAGAAAGTGTCTTAGCATGATACAGTTTTATTAGAATAGGTGCATCTATTTACATGAAGCCAACTAAGAGTTGAATAAGGTCTCCTTTTGCTAATCAGCTCACATAACCCCTTTTAGATGCTATAAAAGGAGGGCTACCCCTAGAGTTAGACACCATGGAAAAGTTAGAGAGACATAGACCAAATTCCTAATAGAAATACACCGAATACTGAGAATATTAAGAGGCATAAAGAGTGAGACATCGGTTATTAAAGATGCGTCTGCTAGGTTCCCAAGTGAATCAGGTGGGTCATATTGAGCGCACGACATAAACTATCCCTCCTCTCTGTTTTGTCTTTTCCTGGTTGCTTTATTTAATTTCAACTTTGAATAAAGATTTAATCTAACTAGCTTGCCCACTGTAATTCTTTGAATTATCTCTTTGAATTTCTTTGGACTGACATCATACTATTAATTTTTATCATCGGATTTGTTTGATACTAATATACTACATGTTTGTTGCTCTTAGTGTAATCAGATTTTAATTTTCCCATATTGATTAGTAAAGGTCGTCTGTAATGACAGAAGGTGATGTGATGCACTCTATTATGTCATCGTAGCTTCGCCTCCGAATACTCACCACTATACTACAATGACCTGCCTATCATACGGGTGACCTAGGTTTGATCCCTGGCAACGATGCCAAAAATTTGATCAATTCGCAAGTGCACGGTGGCGTTGTAGCACTCAAGATCATCTCTTACAAGGACTAGGTCAATCTACTAGGCTATGTCCCCTTAACATAGGCTAACCGAATCAAAGCTTGGAATTTATGAAATAAATAAGATTAAAAAACAACTGGAGCTAATTTGAATGAGAGTAAACATCCAGGAACATGCTTCACCGTATGATAAATCACTCAAATACATTGCACATCGATCAATCTACGCTGACTCAGTTTAAAGAATGACAATAAAAGTATCGCTGCTCTCTTTCAAGTTATAGTGAAACGCATAGAATCATTCAACCCACTAATTTTAAGGTTTTCAATCAATTTAGACTCATTAAGGAAAAGGATTATCACACATGCCCTCATGAATAGCAATTCTTTCTCAAGAATTCACACATACAAGTCTAATTATAGTTTTCCAATGTCGAGTTTCACTTTTTATACTTCACCGAACATCCAAAATCAAATAAGAAGATGGCCAATCAATAAGCTCGCAAGTCAAAAATCTAACATCAGATTAAATATGAATCCAACATAAATTAAACAATCAAAGTGCAAATATTTAAAGCAAATTTGTCAATTGGTTTACAAAATCCCAAATATGAAAATCTACTATAATAGGATGAAAATCAATATTTAGTTACTCTAAAATGATAAATACAAAAGGAAAAGAGAAGAGAAGAGGGAATAATTTGCTCAGCCAAATTTGTGCTTGAGTCCATCAATTTCAAAACCGATCCTGCATCCTTGCCAATCTTCTTCTTCAACTTGCTCTCCCTCACTCTAAAATGGAGTCTAAAACCTAACTAGATGGTGGATTACTGTGGAATAGATGATAAAAATGTGCCTTATGTTGCAAAAATCAATGCAGCAAAAGTTAAACTGCCCGAAAAATCGAGAGGCACCCAAAAACAACTGTGCCATAGACTATGGCAACCACAACGGTAGACCATGGTAGGCATTGCCTTGGTATTCCTGAATCTAGTCAACTGGGTTGACTGTGTACACTAACCCAAATTAACCCTACTATATATCCAGGTAAACCATATCTCTTGTTTGTTTTTAGCCAGTTTTGGCAGGCTCTTGCCTCCTTGCATAATTCTTCATTGATTTTCTAGATGTACTCGAGTTCTCTTACCTAATTTCTACAAAATACCATCAACAACACTAAACCCAAGCATAAAAAGAAAGAGGGCATAAAATCACACAATTATGCACACTAATTCTCTAAAATGACACCCAAACACTCATAAGATCCTATGTAAATGTGACATTGATCACCTGGATATTAATTCGTGAGCAAAGGTTAGTTGGAAAGCCTAAATTATTTATGGAGCTTTAGCTTATGGGCTTGAGAAAGGGTGATGATCCTAGGGGAAAAAGGAGATTGTATCTCAATCTTGACTCAATCTTTTGGAAAGAGGCAAATATGTAGGAGATAAAAGTATTTTTGAGAAATTTAACCCAATTAGGACTAGAATCCTATCTGTAATAGATATTCTTTGAACCACTATATAAGCAACGCTGAAATCAACATCAAGGGTGAGAGAAATAGACAGTTTAATTAGCATAAGCTTATCTCCCTAAAGGTGGATTAAGACTCAAGCTACTCTTAGGAGGCAATGCAAAGGATATTCAATCAACTAAGCAAAGAACAAGGAAAAAAAAATTAGTCGTATCCTTTAGAGTGTTCTAGCTTGTTCTTTTTTGACAACGTGGATTGACATGGATTTGTGAGGAGCTTCATAGGCCTTCATGCCCACCAAATACCCCAATCTTATCCACTCTATAGTTGGCATTTGCATCTTATCATCAAGCAAAGGGTGATGATGCAGTGGCCATAATCTTATCATTACTCTCCATATGCTCTACCTAATTAATCCACTATAAGGTTTCACTCCATGAGGACAAGGGTAGCTGACAAGTGACCATCCTAAAGAATGCCAAAAGGCATTATTTGATAAGCAAGTTGAATAAAATGAAGAAGGTTGCCCTCTCTTGATTTCCGAATTCAAGAAGAAAGAAATTCAAACAAACACGTATTCCTATTCTTCCAATCCACATGTAAATCTAAGCCCTCTGGGGATTCACAACGGACCGTAGGCTATGTTCAATAAAGAAATTGTTATGATATAGTTCAAATAAGATTTGTCTCATTTTCTTACTTCTTCCTTCTACTTCATTCTTATTCTTAATTCTATTTCTTACTTAAGCGTCAGAGGCTCTTTAAGGGGGAAACACCACCCTCATCCTTGGATAGTACTTTGCATATTCTTATGATGGGTAGGACTCCCTGACATGTTCTTACACTCACAAGGCTAGGAATTCATCCTCTCAACCCTAGGTGGAAAAATTATTGTTGTATGTGGAGAACTTGTGAAACAATGCTTCTAAAGAAATCTAACAAGGAAGAAAGGAATGTGAAAATTGATCCTATGCTAAATTTTATTTCAAAGCCATTTTCGTTGTCTCAACCTACAGTCACACAAATGTTTTAAATGTTGAATTGAAATGCAGTTCTTAATTTTGTTAAATTGAATTTGGCTAAGATAATTAATATGGATTACACTCAGGCTATTACACTTATAGGTAGAAGCCATAAGAAGTCCTATACCTAAAGAAAAATAAAACCATAGCAAAGGGGGAAAATGTCACAAAAGACCACATATCAGAAGTCAGGTGGTGATTAGTCTTAGAGTATCTTTGTAATGCCCAAGTGGGAAATCCTAGTTGAGATCAAAAATAAATTTCCATTGGAAGAACCAAGGCTAATTAAGCATACGTGTCTGAACCTCAAACACATCCAAATGAGGGCGAAAGACCCCCAATTTGTTTTGCACTTGAAGGAGAGAACTTGGACATAATTTTTGTACCTTTTTGAGCTTACAAAAGATCAAAAGAGAAGAGAATGAAGAGGTAGAAATCAAGATGTAAAGGATATGAACTTAACTAACCCAAGTCAATCCACACATGGAGAGATAAGAACTAGACAAGTGGACTAGCAAGGGTGATTTTAATACCCACCTTGGTTTGCACACTTCGAACAAGGATAGAATGCAAGTGAATTAGCAAGGGTGATTGAATACCCACCTTGGTTCACGCACTTGAACAAGGATAGAATGCAAGTGAATTAGCAAGGGTGATTTGAATACCTACCTTGGTTCACGCACTGGGGCAATCTTCTTTCTTCAACTAAGTTACAGAACTTAATCACCTCCTTAGTTGAATGAAGAAGACCTAGAGACCCACTTGAGGTTGCCACACTCAAGATACAACACTAGGATTTTGAGAGAGAATAGAGAGAGTTTTCACAACTTAAACTTTTGCATTCATTCAAGTGTTATTTTCTATACAACTTAAGGCCACCCTTATATAATGAGAGCCTTTAACAAGCTGAAATAAAGGGGGAACAAGGGGCCTTACACGTCCAAAAAGCAAGAGGAGACCAAAAAGTAATGACCAAAGCTAAAAAGTGCTTTATGCTTTTATCAGCAACTTTTCAGTTTACAATTGTCAACTTCAAATAACTATATCTCCTAGGTTTCTTACTCAAACGGAGTGAAACAGACCTCTATGGAAAGATTAGGAAGTCCTCTTCCACAAGGATCAATTTAGAAGCAATTTAGAGCTACCGTTTGGGAGATATAGGCCAAAAGGTACAACATATGCAGGCTGGGACAATTTCTACAACATCTGGAAAATGGCTCCAATTGACTTATTACCTAGTGACCTAACCTAGAAATCTTTATATGTCCTTAAATCTGACATATTAAGAGGTCTAAAAAGTTTATTTTCAGCCTCTTAAGTCCATATTAAGCTTGCATAATCAAGCTTACAAAACAGGGTATGTGTAGGGATGCACTGATAGTTTTGACCTTGAAATTTGTATTGGGGTCAATTTTCAGCAACCCACACTTTCCCTTCATCTTGCTGCAAGCCATTAAAGTTGAACCTAATGTGCTACTGAGCTGACCTGTAGAACCTTGAACTTCTAAAAGCTATACCTTTCTGTTTACTTGCTCAAAATGGATGATTCAAAATTCCTATTAAACTTTGGGATGTCTATTTTATCCTCCAATTTGAATCAAATCAAAAGCCATTGTGAGGACAGAAAACCAGCTGCTTGAATTGAGGTGCTCTTTTCTAGTGCTGAAGCTGGCAGCATGGGAACAATGGTCTTTTCCTTCTACCAACTCTTGACTTGTGCTGAATTTAACTACACGACCATAAAATAGACTTACTAAGATTTCATATGACTACTCATACACCCAAAACAAAGCATCCAAGATAAGGAAATAATTACCACAAAACTGAACAAATAAAGTGGGCGTTCTGCTAGCACTGGTACTTTGGCTTGTATGCCTTATTTTGACAACTATGACTTGATTTAGCTTGAAATAAATTACATTACCCAAAAGTATACTTTATTTGCTTTCTAAAAAGCTATATTGCAGCATTTTAAGTGTATGAAAGTCTTAGAATACATGCCGTACAAAACCTGACAGAAAATAGAACTAGCTTGAGCTATTTTTAAGCTTTGAAATGGATGGTACTCTTGATCCCCATTTGGAAAACCCCTTTGGATAAGGAACTTTGAAGTTCAAATAAAACTCCATAAAGTGTCTTTTGTCATGAAATTCAAAGAGTGGGACCAAAGAAAAGCCTTGCCATGCATGAATTTGAATGGAGCTTACCTCCCATGAAGTTGAGTTGAAAGAATGAAAATGATGCCCTTGAAAATATACATCAAACCCTATTTATTCGAAAATAATTTTCGTCAATTCTTGTTGTAAATGAGGGCATTCTTCTTGACTCAAGAGTTCCTCAATTTCTTCAACAACCCCACATTGCTCTAAATCGGACACTTGGAGTTCTTCAATTTCAAGCTCATCAAATCTTGGAGGTAGGTCATAATTCACCTCATGGTTTTCATGACATCCTTCTTTAAAGATCAAGGGTTCCCCTAGTTCGCCTTCCTTATCAGGGATGAGAGATTGAAGTTTGAGACCCCATTGTTGGATGTGTAACTCAAGGCTATGAAGTTCATGTTTAAGCTTGAGTAACTTCCTAAGGGACATGGCATTCCGGGTCTTTGTGGGCTGGGTTTTGTGTTTTGGGACAAGGTTTGTGTTTGAAAGGTTGGGAGCAAGGCCAAGGAGAGTAGCTTAAGCTTTGATACCAAATGATGTACGTGTCCGAACCTCAAACACATCCAAATAAGGGCAAAAGAACCTCAATTTGTTTTGCACTTGAAGGAGAGAACTTGGACATAATTTTTGTATCTTTTTGAGCTTACAAAAGATCAAAAGAGAAGAGAATGAAGAGGTAGAAATCAAGATGTAAAGGCTATGAACCTAACTCACCCAAATGAACCCACACATGGAGAGATAAGAACTAGACAAGTGGAGTAGCAAGGGTGATTTGAATACCCACCTTGGTTTGCACACTTCGAACAAGGATATAATGCAAGTGAATTAGCAAGGGTGATTGAATACCCACCTTGGTTCACGCACTTGAACAAGGATAGAATGCAAGTGAACTAGCAAGGGTGATTTGAATACCCACCTTGGTTTACGCACTTGGGCAATCTTCTTTCTTCAACTAAGTTACAGAACTTAATTACCTCCTTATTTGAATGAATAAGACCTAGAGACCCACTTGAGGTTGCCACACTCAAGATACAACACTAGGATTTTGAGAGAGAATAGAGAGAGTTTTCACAACTCATGCTTTTGCATTTATTTAAGTGTTGTTTTCTTTACAACATAAGGCCTCTCTTATATAATGAGAGCCTTTAACAAGATGAAAGAAAGGGGTAACAAGGGGCCTTACACATCCAAAAAGCAACAGGAGACCAAAAAGTAATGACAAAAGCTGAACAGTGCTTTATGTTTTTGTCAGCAACTTTTCAGTTTACAATTGTTAACTCAAATAGCCATATCTCCTAAGTTTCCCATTCAACCAGAGTGAAACAAGCCTTGCTGGAAAGCTCAGAAAGTCCTCTTTCACAAGGCTCAAGTTAGAAGTAATTTAGAGCTACCGTTTGGGAGATATAGGCCATAAGGTGCAGCATATGTAGGATGGGATAATTTTTGCAGCATCTGGAAAATGGCTCCAATTGACTTATTACCTAGTGACCTAACTTAGAAATCTTTATATGTCCTTGAATATGACATATTAAGGGTTCCAAAAGTGGATTTTCAGCCTCTTAATTCCACATTAAGCTTGGGTAATCAAGCTTGCAAAGCCGGGCATGTGCACGGAAGCGTTGATAGTTTTTACCTTCAGAGATTTTTTTATGCCTTTGAGGGACCAAATGATGTCCAATTTGAGTGATTCTTCATTCCTTGAAACGAGAACACCTTGAGCTTTGTGGTAGGGTCAATTTTTAGCAACCCACACTTTCCCTTCATCTTGCTGCAAGCCATTAAATTTGAACTTGATGTGCTGCTGGGCTGACCTATAGAACCTTGAACTTCTAAAAGCTATACCTTTCCGTTTACTTGCTCAAAATGGATGATTCAAAATTCCCATTAAACTTTGGGATGTATATTTTATACTCCAATTTGAATCAAATGAAAATCCATTGTGAGGACAGAAAACCAGCTGCTTGAATTGAGGTGATCTTTTGTGGTGCTGAAGCTGGTAGCATAGGAACAATGGTCTTTTCCTCCTACCAACTCTTACTTTGTGCTGAATATAATTGTAGGACCATAAAATAGACATCTTAAGCTTTCATATGACTACTCATACACCCAAAATGAAGCGTCCAAGCTAAGGAAATAATTACCACAAAACTGAGCAAATAAACTGGACGTTCTGCCGGCACTGACACTTTGGGTTGTATGCCTTATTTTGACAACTACAACTTGACTTAACTTGAAATAAATTACATGACCCAAAATTAGACTTTATTAGATTTCTAAAAAGCTATATTGCAGCATTCTAAGTGCATGAAAATCTTGGAATGCATGCCCCATAAAACCGGATAGAAAGTAGAACTAGCTTGAGCTATTTTTAAGCTTTGAAATGGATAGTACTCTTGATCCCCATTTGGAAAACCCCTTTGGATAAGGCACTTTGAAGTTGAAATAAAACTCCATAAAGTGTCTTTTGTCATGAAATTTAAAGAGTGGGACCAAAGAAAAGCTTTGCCATGCATGAATTTGAATGGAGGTTAGCTCCTATGAAGTTGAGTTGAAAGAATGAAAATGATGCCCTTGAAAATATACATCATGATTAGTCTTAGAATATCTTTGTAATGCCCAAGTGGGAAACCCGAGTTGAGATCAAAAATAAATTTCCATTGGAAGAACCAAGGCTAATTAAGCAAAGATATAGGTTCAAAGACAAGGATAAGTGACGTAATTTTCAAAAAGACTATAGTCATCACACAAAGGGCCTCAGGGACTTAGATAATACACTGAGGGATCTATCAAGCAAGCGTCACTTGGATGCTTATTTAAAAGATAGGCTTTACAATAGAAGAAGGATGATTGGTCATCAAACTCCAAGAAAAAATCCCAACTCTGTAGAGTTAGGACTCTAGGATGTAATAGATAATCCTACGAGGATCACCTCTGATAGGATTATCTAGAAGGACTTATGAAGGACATCTAATGGCATTTAAAGGAGAGTCAATCACTGAAGTGTCAAGACTTAATATAGCATATGCAAAAGTAGAGTCTGAGTGAACCACCTCTACATAAGTCTTGGGATGGTCCAATCATTATAAGGTTGCAAGCAGTATGCTCTCAAGCCAACCAAATGCTGATAGACATGGTTAGTTTTGTAGATATTCTGTTATATGGTTGCTTTAAGATGTTGGGATTATAGGATAAAGATCAGGTGCCAGCACTCTATCCCATCATAGGGCTAATAGGATATACCCTTTATCCCTGGCGAATAGTAAAACTAACCACTGTGGTGGGAGACAATGATTTTTTAACACATTTGAGAATATTGGAATTTGTAGTGGTAGATGTTGTATCTACTAGCAATATTATTACTGAGAAAGCAACTCTAAACTTTATGAAAGTATTGGTGTTAACCTACTTCTTAGAGATACAGTTCGAGTCTAATCACTGCTTTATAAGTTGAGTATCAAGGGAGCCCAAGAGTTCCATGCAATGTTTTGTTGCCTTCCTCAGGACTCCAAGGCTAAGAAGTAGTACCTACTCCTTACAAAATTTCATAAAGATAAAAGGTCATTAGTGGGCTTACCACAAAGCAGTGCGATACTCACCTAAGAGCTAAGTAGTAGAGGCATAAAGAATCCCAAGCTTGAACCAAGCGCTTGGCTACAAAGTTCCCTTGAAGAAAGAACTTGGCAAACCTATTCATTTAAGAAGAGAGCCAAGATTAAGCATAATGTATGAGGTTAGAAGTGTGCCTCGGGCTTACCAAAGGTCAGATATCAAGTTGTTGTTAGTAAGAAATTTAACAAGGCAAGGGCACATAGTGAAACAGTATAGCACAGGTGTAACGCTCCCAAAACGCTAATGACATGATTTACGAAAACTGCAGCTGAAGACTTAATGATAGAAGGCGCTACCGTGTGCTAATAAGGATAAGACTCACTGAAACCATTTAATCTTGTAACTCATGTTCACAATCACAATATCTATTAAACTGAAACACTCCAAGACCACAGTCCATAATAGTCCAAATTCAATACGATCAACTTAATCATACCATGTGCTAACTCGCACTCCACATGTTGAGGGGTGGTGGAAAAATAACTAAAGAAAAGAAACCTTAAATACTCGATTGTCAGTCGTAGTACTTAAGGGTCGGTCCACAGGGAAAAACGTTGAGATTATGGTCATTTTAAAACTAAACGATTAAATTTAATTGTCTAAACTAAGTGGAATTATTTAAGTCAATTTATCAACCTAATTTAACTAAACTCATCTAATCCTAATTACTAAATAATTAAACCTAAACTAACCAAATTAACCAAAACTAAACTGAAGTTAATCATGGTTTAACTAACTAACAGCCTAATTACTTTATTAATCCAGAATTAAACTGAGTCAAAACAGTAGGGAAGGGGGTTAAAAATCAGCCGGTTCAAGTGAATCGGCCGGTTCAGCTGAACCGAAAATGCCAACCGAAGAACGAGAAACAGCAGGGAAAGGAAGCTGAGCAGAACAGTAGCACGGGGAAAGGGAAATCGAAGCAACCTGAAAATCGAAGAACAACAAGCAACAGCTACCAAAATCCAAGCCACAAGGAAAGGGGGCGAATATGAAACAACAGAAGCAGTAGCATGGGGAAGGGGAGTTGAACATGAACCGAACCAAAGCAAATTCAGGGGAGGGGAATTTATGGAATTGAAATAGGAAGAAAACTCACAAAGATTTCGGCAACCCAGAATTGCAACTCGAACAACCGAAAATAGCCATTCAAATGACATTGAACAAGCCAGAAATAAGGGAGGGGAAAATCAACGAAATAAACTCAAAATTACACTGAAATTCGAATCTAAAATGCTCAAAGTTTAGATAACAACCCACAACCTTCGAATCGAAGCACAATTATACCGAATCAAAATTCAAACCCTAACTTTCGAAATTCGAACCCTAATCTGAAATTGAAGAACACGAATCGAAATTGACAGGCAAAATTAAACTAAACTAAACCTAAAACCGAATTAAAATCGTAATCTAACCCTAAATTACTAACCTAAAACTAACTCTAACCTACGCTAACCTCCCTTCAATGGCGTCGCGTTCCTTCTTATACCCGAAGCCTCTTCACTTCTCGACCGTCGATCTGCTGCTTGCTTGGACGGTGGCGATGAAGGCCAGCTGGGTTGGTGTGCTGGCGTTTGTCAGTGGTGGTGAGATGGGTTAAAGATGAGGACGAAAACTGTGGGTGAGGGTAGGGTGGTTTTGGGTTTGGAGGATTCGGTGGGCTGAGAGTGGTTTTGGGGTTTCTATGGGTAGAGAGAGAACGAGGTAAGGGAGAACGGTGGGCAAGAGAGGGACGAAGTCGAGAGAGGAGAGAGAAAGAATCGAAGAAAAAGGGGGGAAGGTTTTTAAGGGACCGGTTCAAGTGAACTGGTTTTGGGGGCCGAACCGGCCGGTCCGGTTCACTGGACCTGTCTGGTTTTTTTCCTCAATTTTCCTTGGCCGATTGTTATCGATTTTTAGCCCGGTTCTTCAACCTCCGACTTTTTCTCTATTTTTCTCGCTTTTTTCGCCATTTTAAGCCCTTTTTTCGCATTTATTAAAAATCTGCAAAATAAAATAATCTCCTATTAAAACCTTAAAAATATTATTAAAACGAGCATAAAACAGGTGTAAAAGTACCTTAAAAATAGTACATTTTTGGTTCAAACACCACACTACACAACTATATTGAATATAGACCCAACTTGACCCTGAGGTTGATCCCAACATTCATGCTATACTAAATCCACTGGGAGCATCAAATGACTTCTAAAAGGGCTTGCTAAATGGAGAAACATGTGATACTTCATCACCTAAAATGAAAAACATGAAAAGAATTCGAAAATGTGAGCTAAAACTCAGTACATGCATTCCTGTATTGTAAAATGAGTATAGAAACACTATTGATGGGTACCTGCGTTTGCCATTCATTTAGTTCGCAAATAACAATAAAAATGAAAGTAATATAAAACTGAATTGCTCATTATTATTTGGATGTGAACTCCTTGCAATGATATGATCCATACATAGGTGTACACCTGCCAATCCGATCAAGACTTGACCTGATGCCACGCAGGTAAATGATGGGTTGACGCCCTATAGATGATAACTGACGAGGTCACAAGTTAAATGGAAAATCACTATATAAACCGATTCATTGAGAAAATCATTAAGAGTTGTAACTTGATAAACATGTTTTGCTTTCTAAAGATACAGACAATGGATGTACCTTGAGTCTTTAAAAATGTCATCTAACTTGATATATGTCATCTATTTCATAAATGTCATCAGAATTGATGAACATGTTCTAACATGATAACACTTATGCATAACGGGGAACGATAACTAGGCCTCGACTCTGTTTCATAAATGTTATTGTAGGTATATGTAGTCAGTAAATGATCCTCACTCACATAATTGAGTAAGTAAAAGTAGGTGTAATAGAAATTGAGTAATTAAATGGTATACATAACTTGGGTATTTCAATGTAACTTCAAAACTGAATTAATGAAAGTAATTAAATCCAATATGAAGTAAATGAAAGTAAAATAGACCACAATGAGATAAATAAAATTACAAAGGAAAAGGCCTTCATTGTAACAAATAGGAGAGTGGTTTTGGCCTTTTCAGAGATAGGTTGCTGATATGGGTTTAAGGCTCGCTGATATATAACTCAGTTCAAGACAACAACGAGTACACAAGATTGGCTTGATAAATACATTTGATACATTCTGAATTGAGTAAGTAATAGAGCTTTGAGGCCAAAAGAGATATATCTTGGTTCAAAATAACATAAACTGTAATAACTTGGTCTGATAAATATGGTTTTTGAGTCAAAAATTCTCTCCACTTTCCATATTTCATTTGCAAGTTCATTAAATACAGTTTTTCACCCCAAATAGATTGTTGATCCTAATGAAAGCTATTAAACTCCCCAAACTTAGTGCTTTCTTTGCAATATCCATAAGTGACTCAAAACTCATAATTAAACTCTCAAAATGCTTGTTTCTCTTCTTTTCTCTCATAAATCGAGTTGAAAACCCCAATAAAATCCATGAATATTTATTTCATAGCCAATATTTTAGTAAAGGAAAAGTAAGAGCATAATAGGGGCTTAGAAAGAATGACTCGTAACTTAGTCTCTCGATCTCCAATTGTGACCCAATACCCCAATATCAAAAGCTTAAGAAGTCCCGAAAAACTTTCATTTGGAACACCAAGCATGATTCCCACTATACGGTTCCCAAAATAGGGGTAAAACATAAGTATGTCAGTTTTGGTCTAACATGTGCAGTTCTAGTAAAACGCCCATAAGTTTGTCCACAGAACTCGGATTAAGGCAATTCAAAAGGCATTTAATTTAAAAGCTAACACACTGATTTATCTACCGATCAAAAATCATAATTTTTAGCTGGGATGATCATTACCAGTTTGATCTCAAAGTCACCCCTGCTTTTTGCCATTTTCAGTCCTCACTGTTTTTGCATTCTCCTCTTTTTTCACATAAATCCTCACTTGAAATCATTCCTTAAACTCATGTAACAAATTTTTGGTCCTTCCCATCACCATCCAAAACCATCACACTCAATTTCACCGCAAAATCATATACATCAAAGATCATTTCTCAATCAAATATATACTAATAACATGCTTGGTATTAAAGGAAGGTAAACCCTTGCTCAATCATTAAAACCCTAGTTTGTGGCCAACTTGGACTCACCTTCAACTCATCCAAAACCATCCAAAATGACAAAAACTCCATCATAATCATTAATAATGCTAAAGATCACCAACTCAAATACAAATCAATCTATAAACGTGGTTTTAACTTAATCTTGCATGAACATGATCAACCTCAACCTTTACTTACTATCCAACTTATCCATCAATTAAAAGATCCAAAGTAACTCTTATTTCTATCAAAACAACATATCAACCACCAAAAACAACAAGAACAAGAATCAAAACCAAGATACAAGCAAAATTAACAAGATAGGATTAGGGTGTTACTCACTTTGATACTTGAAAAAGAGGTATAAGTGGTGTTGGATGTTTGTGGGAGTATGGGGGTGGCTAGGGTGGCTGGGGGTGGCTGCCTGGTGGACAAGGGATGGCGACAAGTGGCTGATATGGTGGCTGGCAACAACAACCAGAGAAGGTAGCCCAGTAGAGAGGGAGAGGGAGAGGAAGAAAGAGAAAAGGGTCTTGAAACTTTGAGATTTACTTGGATGAAATGACTCCAAAATCACTTGGTTAAGATTTAATCTAGCAAAAGTAAGCTTAATCCAATAATAATTAGACATATGTAATGGTGATTTGTCAAATAAATGGGAGTAATGCTTGTTGGGCCGAAATCGGGCCTAAATGAGTTTTGGTCCGAAAATTCACTTTACGCGATTGAAATTGTTCGTAGCTCGAAGTTATTATTATTATTTTTTTGCGAGGTTACAATAATAATAATAATAATAATAATAATAATAATAATAATAATAATAA
>JACYFF010031956.1:69152157-69210856 GCA_017589665.1 Selenicereus undatus | reverse complement strand
ATAATAATAATAATAATAATAATAATAATAATAATAATAATAATAATGAATTCTTAAATTATAATTATCGAGACCTACTATCGATCCACATGAAATTTTACGATGGTTGAAACCCGAAGTGCAAAGTGGGACCTAGCAAATTGCAATTTGCTAAATAAATAAATTGGGTGTATTTGAGTTAATAAACATGATTTGTTTAAATAAATAACCATGAAGACAAAGATAATTTAAGTAAATATGGGTTAGGGCCGAGATATTATAGTCTTCCCCCCTTAAAGAGTTTCATCCTCGAAACTTATGAGTTTTGTGAGAATATGCACTAATATCACAAATAAATGTGGATATTTGGCTTTCATCTCTTTCTTGGTTTCCCAAGTGGCTTTTGAGGAGGTATGATTTTCTCAAAGTACTTTTTTAGCCCATCTGAAGTTGTGATTGTCTCCTACTTTTTATCGACATAACTCTTTTATCGGCCTTGTCTCACCTTAACATGGCCTTGAGTTTCTTTCGTAATACTTGCTCGGATTAACACTATTCTTATACCCAATGCTTCATATGGCTCGCTCCAATAAGATCCGACATTGCTTAAGATTATACTCTTATCAAAATGTCCTCATTAAGTGTTCTCAGGGCATCACCTGTTCTCCCCTTATCCGACTAATCAAAGGTCTACTCCAATTCCACATTGGACAATAAAATGAATATCGTCAGGAATGAAAATGAGGGAATTGGTAGTCAAGCGAGTCATTAAGTCTAAAAGAAATAAACAATGAGATTAGAAAAGATTTATAAAAGGGGGATTATCATGAGGTGATTGAAATAAAATAACCAGAATGTTGAAATATAATGCCAAATGAATCATGGTTTATAAATATGGGTCATAAAGGATCCAATAGATAGTCAACCAAGGGGAAAGATGACTTGATTACACTCTGGTTTGGCAAAAGTAAGATGACGAGATGGTAACTTTCTAGCCTCAATTGTTAGGTTAAGTGCACTGGATATATGGGAAAAACAATGTGCGATAAGTAGATAGATAAATTGGATAAGTAAAATGCAATAGATACATAAATACATTGGACACGTTACATTGGGAATGTGCCTTTGCTCAGATAAAGTCAATTTGAGCGCAACAATAAGATGGAATGGAGAATGCTAAAGTTTATTGATCAAGACATAAATGTAAGTGTGAGAATTGAATTTAAAAGCAAGGAAAATAATTATATTATGAATTCAGAGAAAATTATACGAGCGTATCATTATGAATAAATGAAATATCAGGTATAAGGAGATTAAACAATATTGGATAGAATCAAACTGGAAAGATGAAACAAGCAGATAATTACAGGAACAACTATAAAAGAGCATTACGAATGATAAGTTGTCATTGGCATGGTTTAGATAACAATTGAAGCCATTTAAACAAATGGCCTAAATAAGGAGATGTTATAGGCCAAGTGAGTGTCAATAGCAAAGGAATAATGCCCTTGAACAATCCAAGGTAACTAGGACCGAAGTAAGGCATTACTGATGTAAGCTCTTAGTGACAAGAGCGGCCTTTTTCTATGCATGGCAATTAAATCTTACTCAAACCACCCACATAGTGCCAAGTCACACACCACAAGCTACCGAATTACCGTCACAGGATTCCCTATAGTAATTCCATCTCATATTGATTCAACCCAAAGATATACCAACTTGCAAATGGCATTCCGGCAATAGGTTTTAAACATCACTGTACTCAATATCATGTATGCTAATACATCTCAATGAAACTCTCAAATTTTGGAGCGAAATAGACAGAGTTCTGCCTAAAAACTGGCTAAAACCCAGACTTAAAGCCTTTCAACAGGTACTTAACATGAAAAAAAAACACTTCAATAGCTTAACGGACACACGCCGGAGTTCATAACTCAACAGGCCACACGCCCGGAGTACATAATTGCAAAACTTAAACAAATGATAGAATTGAAGCATACATTACACTCCAAAATAAACGAAAGCATGGATCACTATCTGGTCACCCAATTTGTGGGTCCCTCACTCCTCTTGCTAAAGCTCAAGTCTTAGGGTATTACCAAATGATTGAGTCACCCAAATGCAAATGGTTCCTCATTATATGCCCATACATATGTACTTATAATCAGCAGCTCATTCAGCTGGTCCAACAAAACTTATAAACACCTTATAGCCCTGAAAACCTTAGCTCTAATACCAAATCTGTAATGCCCCCAAAATGGTAATGACATAATTTATGGAAAACTACAGCGGAAGACTTAATAATAGAAGGCACTACCGCCATCCTGATAAGGATAAAGCTCACTGAAACCATTTAATCTTACAACTCATGTTCACAATTACAATATCTATTAAACTGAAACACTCCAAGACCAAAGTCTATAATAGTTCAAATTCGATACGATCGACTTAATCATAGCATGTGCTAACTCGCACTCCACACTACACAAGTATATTCAATATAGACCCAACTTGACTCTAAGGTCGATCCCAATATTCATGCTATGCTGAATCCACTGTGAGTATCTGATGACTTCCAAAAGGGCTTGCTAAATAGAGAAACATGTGATACTTCATCACCTAAACTGGAAAATATGAAAACAATTCGGAAATGTAAGCTAAAACTTAGTAAATATATTCATGTATTATAAAATGAGTGTAGAAACACTGTTGATGGGTATTTGCCTTTGTAATTTATTTAGTTCGCAATAACAACAAAAATGAAAGTAATACAAAACTGAATTGCTCATTATTATCTGGATGTCAACCCCTTGCAATGATAGGATCTATATATAGGTGTACACCTGCCAATCCGATCAAGACTTGACCTGAAGTCGTGCGGGTAAATGATGGGCCGATGCCCTATAGATGATAACTGACGGGGTCACAAGTTAACTGGCAAATCCCTATATAAACAGATTCATTGAGAAAATCATTAAGAGTAACTTGATAAACATATTCTACTTTCTAAAGATAAAGACAATGGTCATACCTTGAGTCTTTAAAAATGTCATTTGACTTGATAAATGTCATATGTATCATAAATGTCATTTAACTTGATAAATATGTTCTGACATGATAACACTTATGCATAACAGGGAACGATAACTAGGTCTCGACTCTGTTTCATAAATGTCATTGTAGGTATCTGTAGTCAGTGAATGGTCCTCACTCACATAATTGAGTAAGTAAAAGTAGGTGTAATAGAAATTGAGTAATTGAACGATATACATAACTTGGGTATTTCAATATAATTTCAAAACTGAATTAATAAAAGTAATTAAATCTGATATAAAGTAAATGAAAGTGAAGTAGACCACAATGAGATAAATGAGATTACAAAGGAAAAGGCCTTGATGGTGACAAATAGGAGAGTGGTTTTGGCCTTTTCTGATATAGGTTGCTGATAAGGGTTTAAGGCTTGCTGATGTATAGCTCGATTCAAGACAACAGTGAGTATGCTAGATTGGCTTGATAAATACATTTGATACATTTTGAATTGAGTAAATAATAGAGGTTTGAGGCCAAGAGAGATTCAAAATAGCATAAATTGCAATAACTTGGTATGATAAATATGGTTTCTAAGTCAAAAATTCTCCCCACTTTTCATATTTCATTCACAAGTTCATTAAATATAGTTTTCATCCCAAATAGACTATTGATCCCAATGAAAGCTATTAAACTCCCCAAACTTGATACTTTCTTTGTAATATCCATAAGCGATTCAAAACTCATAATTAAGCTCTCACAATGTATGTTTATCTTCTTTTCTCTCATAAATTGAGCTAAAACCCCCAATAAAATCCATGAATATTTATTTCGTACCTAATGTTTTAGTGAAGGGAAAGTAAGAGCATAATAGGGGCTTGGAAAGAATGTCTTGTAACTTAGTCTCTCGATCTTCAATTGAGACCCAATACCCCAATATCGAAAGCTTAAGAAGTCTCGAAAAACTTTCATGTACAACACCAAGCATGATTCCCACCATACGGTTCCCATAATAGGGGTAGAACATAAGTATGCTAGTTTTTGTCTAACCTACGCAGTTCTGGTAAAACGGCCATAACTTTGTTCGCAGAACTCAGATTAAGGTGATTCAAAAGGCATTTAATTTAAAAGCTAACACATTGATTTATCTACCCACCAAAAATTACAATTTTTGGCTAGGCCGATCATTACCAGTTTAATCTCAAAATCATCCCTGTTTTTTTCCATTTCCAGCCCTCACTGTTTTGCTTTCTCCTCTTTTTTCACATAAATCCTCAGTTGAAATCATTCCTTAAACTCATGTAACAAAGTTTTGATCCTTCCTATCACCATCCAAATCCATCACACTCAATCTCACCCTAAAATTATATACGTCAAAGATCATTTCTCAATCAAATATACACTAATAACATGCTTGCTATTAAAGGAAGGTAAAACCTTGCTCAATCATTAAAACCCTAGTTTGTGACCAACTTGGACTCACCTTCAACTTATCCAAAACCATCCAAAACTACAACAACTACATCATAATAATTAATAATGCTAAAGATCACCGAATCAAATACACATCAATCCATAAATATGGTTTTAACTTAATCTCGCATGAACATGACCAACCTCAACCTTTACTTACTATCAAACTTATCCATCATTAAAACATCCAAAGTAACTCTTATTACTATAAAAAAAAACATATCAACCACCAAAAACAACAAGAATACGAATCAAAACCAATATACAAGCAAAATCAACAAGATAGGATTAGGGTGTTACTCACTTTGATGCTTGAAAAAGAGGTATAAGTGGTGTTGGATGTTTGTGGGAGTATGGGGGGTGGCTAGGGTGGCTGCTTGGTGGCCAAGGGATGGCGGCAAGTGGCTGATATGGTGGCTAGCAGCAACAACTAGAAAAGGTAGCCCAGTAGAGAGGGAGAGGAGGAGAGAGAAAGGGTCTTGAAATTTTGAGATTTACTTGGATGAAATGACTCCAAAATCACTTGGTTAAGATTTAATCTAGCAAAAGTAAGCTTAATCCAATAATAATTAGACATATGTAATGGTGATTTGTCAAATAAATGGGAGTAATGCTTGTTGGGCCGAAATCGGGCCTAAATGAGTTTTGGTCCAAAAATTCACTTTACGTGATTGAAATTGTTCGTAGCTCGAAGTTATTGTTTTTTTTTCGAGGTTATAATAATAATAATAATAATAATAATAATAATAATAATAATAATAATAATAATAATAATAATAATAATAATAATAATAATAATAATAATAATAATAATAATGAATTCTCAAATTGTAATTATCGAGTCCTACTGTTGATTCAACTGACATTTTACGATAATGAAACCTGAAGTGCAAAATGGGACCTAGCAAATTCCAATTTGCTAAATAAATAAATTGGGTGTATTTGAATTAATAAATATGATTTGGTTAAGCAAATAACCATGAAAATAAAGATGATTTAAATAAATATGGGTTAGGGTCGGGATATTACAATTGGTCACCAAAGCGATGTACTCAATACCTAGCATGCATAACTGTAGATGTTTTTCTTGAAAAATTAAATCCAACCATATTAGAACAGTTTAAAATTAAGCTAATATATTTTATATATAAAGGGAGAAAGTTTGTAACGCTCTGATAGATTACAGGTTCTCTCTTAAGGAATTAAGCAACAGTAGTTTTCTCGTATTTTACACTACTATTTAAGCCTCAAAATCAGGTATGAATTAAGTATCAACTCAGAATATCAGAAATTTTGCTAATGGAGACACAAAGTAAAGTCAAATTCATGGAAAATTATTAAAAAGCCATGAATTATAACTAGACCTTTGCAAAATGTAGTGAGCAAACAAAAAGAAGAAGAAAGTTATTCAGGTCTTCTCTTCTTGGGTTTCTGAATCCTTACACTGATCTCACCACTAGCCTTCTTCAAAAGGATTAAAAGTTCAACCCCAAGTTTTTGTACAATAGCGACTTTAATAGCTTTAAGAGGAAACTCTCTTTTTTCCTTTTGTTCCTCCTAAAGAGCAAGGATTGTTCAATGTGTCCAGTCGAAGGCTACCTCAGCATTAGTGTCCTTCTTTAGAAGTCTCTCTTGGAGGTGATATATCTCAAATTTTACTCCTTAAATGTTCCTATTGTTCCGGTTCCAAAGTGGCTTTAATTTCTTTATTTCTTCCTTAGCGCTAAGAGATTGCTTAAGCATCCTTCCAAGGGCAGCCAAAAGCTCCTCAAGGGGTACAGTCTCTAAATTCACCGCTCTGAGGAGCCTTGACTAAGGCCCTGCTCTTTTCAGTAGAAAATGAGGGGCGTGGGATGGGTGATTGTGGGAAAGGGAGGGAAGGAGTGGGTGAGTATGGTATTTTTTTTAAGTGTGGGAAAAAGTGGGTGAGTGTGGGTGAAAGTTGAATATAGTTGAATGAAGTTGAAGGACTAGTTATTAATATTTTTTTGTTTTATAATATAATAATTTTATTGTGATAGTAATTAATGATGATTAAATTTTTTTATTTTTGTTTATTCTGTTTTGTTCTTTTTTATTTTGTTTATTTTTTATTTTTGTATTTTTGTATTTGTATTTTTTTTATTATTTTTTTTAATTTTTAATTTTATATTTTTTTTAATTTTTAATTTTTTATTGTTTATTTTTTTAAAATTTTTAAATTTTTAAATTTTTTTAATATTTTTAATTTTTAATTTTTAATTTTTTTTTTAATTTTTAATTTTTTAATTTTTAATTTTTATTTTTATTTCTCTTAAATTTTTAAAATTTTTAATTTTTAATTTTTTAATTTTTTTGTATTTATTTTTTATTTTTTTGTATAAATTTTTTTATTTATTGTTTTTGGAATTTTCCATTGGTTGTTTTTCTAGAATAAAAAAATAAAAAATAAAAAAATAAATACAAACAAAAAAAAAATACAAACAAATAAATACAAAAAAAAAAAATTTAAAAATTTAATTTTTTTAAAAATAAAAATAAATACAAAAAAATAAAAAATAAAAAATAAAAAGTAGAAATAAAAAAATTTTAAAAAATTAAAAAATTAAAAGTTAATGAAAAACAAAAAATAATAATACTGTTCCATAACATCTGGAAAATTAAAACTGCTCATAATTGCTATCAGATTATTCGTACACACAATTACGTTAATTATAAAAATTTTCAAAATATGAGAAATGATTGTTTTATGTAGGTGTGAGAAGGAGTGGGTGAATGTGGGAATAAGTAGTATTTTTTTTTAAGTGTGGAAAGAAGTGGGAAGAGAGGGGAAGAGCGGGGAAGAAGTGGGTGAGTGTGGGGTGGGTGAATTTCCCCACGAAAAGAAGAGGGCCTAAGAGTTGGAATTTTAGTTTCGAATCGAGGAAGCTCAATTCAACCTGTTGAATTGAAAAGATAGGAATGAATGAGGCTTGAGTATGCTCTTCCGTCATTTGGTAATCCACTCCTTAAGCCTCCAATAAAACTTTCACCTCAAGTGCTTGGAAAATAGCTAGGAAAATGGGTGAAGCCCCCTATGGGACTCTTTGTGAAGGTTTTTTCCTTATTGGAAATAAACCTGCTTCATCCTCATCGAAAACCTCTATCTCATCAAGGACCAGAGTGATAAATAGAGGACTAGCGTGTGCCACATCTCTGTTAGACTCTCAAACATCTTGTGAGATCTTGACAGGTAGCCTGAGGGCTTTTAAAAGCATGTCCTGTAAAAAAAAAATCCTCGCTACTTCTCTCAATCAGAAGAGTTCCCGTAGGAGGCAAAGAGTTCACAAGGACTATGGACACTGGCCTCAATTCCCACTCCCGTCAGTCAAAGGAGTTCTTGTGGGAGGTAAAGAGTTCACGGGGACAATTGAGATTGGCCTTAATTCCTCCAGGTTAGGACTATTTTTCTGTTTATCACTAGGGAAAGGCTATTTGATAACAAGAGTCAAGTTTATGGGGCTAGCTATATTGGACAACTCCTAATGCATGTAAATCTAAGATGTAATCACATCGTTGAGAGCAACAAACCTACAGAGAGATAATCCTCTTTGGTCGTAGGAGGGCTAGCTCCTTGTTCCCTTTTAAATTTCTCCTTTCTAATTCCCATTGCTTCTTTTTTCTCAACTCCTCCAAAATAGAAAGTGTTTTGACAAGAGGAAAAACCTTAACAAGGCAACTGCTACCTTCTTTACCCTTTAGACATTCTCAAATCCTTCGCGGTTTTCAATTGAAAACAAAACAGAGCAGAGCTCAAAAGTGTAGAAAATAGGAATAAGCCTTTGGGTAGAGAAGGCAAGAAAGAAAGTGTGTAGATCATGGAGCCCATCCCTCTGTAAGTTTATGGCTGTGGGCTTTTACAACTTCAGCCTTTGAAGCATGTGTTGTTGTCAAAAAGCAAACTTTTTTCCCAGTTCCACCACCGTATTACAAAAGTAAGTAGCTAGGTAAGGACCTGCAAACCAATAAGGCAACACCTTCTTATGGTCCTTAATGTAAACCCAAGAGTTCTTTTATCTTCCATGATCCTAGGACTTATCATCAATAAGATGACACCCATTACTACCCTAAACACTTGAGTAATTGTTGTTTTTGTGTCTTTGAAACTTGTACATATGCAGAAACTCAGCAAGATAAGGTCTTTTACCATGCATGTGCTAGATAACTTGGTATCGCCCTATGAAGGAGATGCCACTTGGGGATGAGTTGAAAGAGGCTAACTCTAAACAACCTCACAAAGAGCTTGACGAAGGGATGCAGAAGGAATTTTAACCCTTGGTTGAAGAAATCCAGATTAACTTAAAAAAACTGGGGGATTAATCCCGTTATAAGTAAGTCTTAGGAGGCAAACATCGTCGAATCTCCTAGGATCAAGCCTTAAGGCCTTCATAATGTTCTTTTTCTTTGGATGACCACTTACCCACTTCTAATGGTGTTCATCTAGATATTCCATGCAAATTGCACTCAAGTAATCTACTCGCGTTTTGGATCTGGCATAACTCTCAAATAAAGCAAAGGGCACATCCTTATGAAGATCATAATGCTCCTTTTAGTGACTGCTTATTTGTCTTCTCCAGTCAACGATGACTGACATAGGAAATATCTTTGAGGAGTAGACTGGAGATTACTTGCAAGGCTCTAAATCTTAGAGATGCTAAGAGCCAAAGGAAAACCTAATTATGCAAAAAGAATAGTAGAATCACATAGGTCAATAGCTGTAGATCTCTAAAATGAACTCAGAGGGAGAAAGAAGGGAATGTCCCAATAAATGACTTCACATTTCTACACTATAATAAGAGGATATGAGAAATAACGTCAAAGGGCAACATGGGACGAAGATAAGGGACTTCTACAAAGTAATTATGGAACGTACATGTTCAAACCCATATTTTACGCAAAAGATCTCCGAGAAAACCATCCAAATTCCAAGATAAGATTGAAAATTCTAAATTTTAGAGAAAAATTTGCATTTAGTTCTTTTCCTCTACTAGGCGATAATAAATTTGCATAATCTTAAGCATTCAGTTCCTAGTCTGAATGTGTCCAGTAGGACGCATGACCAACTTCTAATTCAACACCTAACCGTGAATAAACCACTTTCTCTTTTGCTCTGCTAGGCGATAATTAAGACTTGGATACTGGTACCAATTGAAAGACGACGTCCTTCAAGGTCTCTGATGATTGAACACTCGGACCTGTAGCTTCCTGTTTAGTTTCAAACCGATAGAATTTTGATACCCTTTACACTGGATTTAACTCCTAAAATACACATTAAATTAGGATTTTATGTATTTTTATGTTTTATAGGTAACAATCTAAGAAGTTCCAAAAATGATGCCAAATGAGTTGACTGTAAAACCTAAATATGAGAAAGCAAAGAAGAAAGCTGGACAGTGTTGTGCAGAAAGCTGATCATGCCAAGTTCAAAATTACAGAAAGAGAGAGACAGAGATGTGGCATGGGTTTACCGTTGTCACGCGACACGCCCATGCCATGTTGGAAATTCATAGGAAAAAACAAAGAAGGAAAATACGGCAGCTGGCAGTAATCTCGTACAGTCGCCCCTTGCCGCTTGCCATGATGGTGCCGTGTACAGCGTTGCTTCTATTTAAGTGAGAATTAGGCAAATAAGAAATGGCCTTTTCCATCTATTTTTAAGGTTTAGCTTTTTTGGAACTTGTTCTAAAATACACTATTATAGGTTTACTATATCAAGAACGCAAATATTCATCTTTTGATTTGATTTGGCTACTATTTTGTGGCTCTTCTTTGAGTCAGGTTTAATCTCACTTTCTCTCTCCTAAATCTCTCTTAAATCTCTAACTTTCATCCATCAAATTCAACCCTCAAATGATAAGTGACCTTAGCCGCAAGTACACGGGTGTTATAGTTTAGAAAAGATATCATTCCCACAGAGACCAAATATAGCCTATTGAGTTTTGTCCTATAAAAGTGCTAACTAAGCAAATTTCAATAAGGTGTTTGAATAACGCTATAATCTAATTGGAAAATTCAATCAATTTAAGACATTTAGGGATTTATTTCACCTAGTGAAGTTGTGGATCAATGGAATATAACATGCACTTGATCTATATTTGAAGATTGAAAGGGGTGCAATCGTATTTAGAATTCAATCTTTTCCTTCGAAATAAACTAAATTGCCTAAACTAACCAATTCTCATTCTTTCAAATGTTCTTGTTTAGTCTAAGTTATGGATTTTTGATAGCTAAAGTTCTTCTTCGTAACCAAATCTTTCTCAAGTATTGCTAACTTAAGTTCTATCTTATTGGTCAAATAGCAAGTTTCACCTTTCAGTCTTTCACGTAACTATTTAGAGTTAGCAAGTAAATTTGGCCAATATTCAGTCACTACAATCTCACACACAAGTTAGAATTCAACTAATTCCAATCAAGAACTAGCACCACTAAATAAAGTTAGAGATTACAACATCAATACTTGGCTAACAATCCCAGGATTGAGAAAACTACTCACACATATTTGAAATAACAATAAACAAAGTTCGAGAGAAGAAAACTTAGCATAATTGGAGATCCTACAAGGGTTTCCCAACTTTGTAAGGGTTCTAAAACAGAATGCACTCATTCTCAACTTTCACTCTTAAACTCAAAACTAACTAAGAAATCTAAAACTAAACTAAGAAAATGGAAAAGAATGGAAGAGATTACAGAATAGGTGTCCTTTTTTGTTGTTTCTCCCTTCAATTTGTTGCAAAGTGGCTCTATTTAATGAATAACCCGATCAACCTCAGCCACGTGATGAAGGGAAACGAAGAGACCTACAATTATGGAATCACTACGGACCGTCCGTGGTGAGCTTTGTCTCAACATTCTTCTGGGATAAAATGGTCCAAAAACTTGCAAATCACATAAAAGAATCATACCTGAGTGTAAAAACAAAAAAGGAGTGCATAATATAGCATAAAATACATAATTCTCCCTAAAAATGGTACAAAATGATCTCAAAATAGAGTGCACTTTAAGGACTTATCAAACTCCCTCATGCTTAAATCATTACTTGTCCCCAAGAAACTATGAAACTGAGGCTAAAAATGAATAATCTCCTCAGGCAGACATCAGTAGCAAAATTAATAGCGAAATCAACCCAAGAAGTTTAGCCGAAAAGTGATTAAAGACTTTTACAAATAGATAGGAGAATGAAATTTTTGAAATAAAAGTAAGAACCATCACATCAAATATTAAATCAATCACTCAAATTAACTTGAACAATCATATTGGCATATTACAATAAGTAAAGCTAGAAGAACCGATAGAACATGACTTTAGGAATGAGGCACTCATCACTCATGTGTTTAAAGTAAAATGTGGCCCTCTTAAATCTCATTCCATTGAACCAAATCAACTATAAGCTTGATATGACTGTCTAATTCACCACCACTATAGTGCAAAATACATAAGGCAATCGTGAGGAACTTTTAAGGGTTGTAACGGGGCAATTAAGTAAAGGTAAGGAGGGGAAAATATTTTGAGATCTATGAGGCTAAAAATAAGCCAAAGACTAAGAGTATAAACTATCATCTCCCAACTAAAACATATTCCTCAAACCTATATATCTGAAAATATCTACAATATCCCCAGTGAGATCACAAGAGAATGTGCTTAAAATATATAAAACCA
Source organism: Selenicereus undatus (assembly GCA_017589665.1). Lineage (NCBI taxonomy): Eukaryota > Viridiplantae > Streptophyta > Magnoliopsida > Caryophyllales > Cactaceae > Selenicereus > Selenicereus undatus. Next base: position 69,198,703 of record JACYFF010031956.1, on the reverse strand, counting down.
ATGTCAAATCCTTCCATTTCATTTTTTCTTTTGTTTTTTTATCTTCTTTCTTTCAACATTTTTTTAAAACACCTTTGGGGTGGTTTGTTGTTGTTGTTGTTGTTTTTTTTTACATATTTTCCCTTCTTTTCTTATCAACCATCAAAGAGGAGGATCATGGCAAAGGAAACTATTCACTTTTCAACACTTTTCTAACAACTTAGAAAACATAACCCAATTGACTTGAAAATAGAATATGAATCCCTTATCACATCCAACCAAACGATAATATCCATAAAAGGTTATTATCCACAAACTACTCCCAATCAACGGTGAAACTTTATAGCCTTGCCTAAAAAGGTAAGACATTTGTGTGGCCAAGGATGATAATGTAGGTTCTCATCAATAAACACGGTAAAGGCTCAAAGGGATGGCAAGGGATAAATCATTTATGTGAGGGTGGCTATTTGGTCAATGTAGCTCATAAAGTCAAAAAAATGCCTCAATCATGTTGCTTAATTATGCATGCTAAATGTGATCTTGAACAAGAGTCAAAACAAATTCTAGACACTTGAAATCTAGGAAGAGTCACACAGGAAAGGAAATATGATACTAAAATGATGAGTTAGTCTATTCAACCTCAAAATCTCACAGGACAAAGCTCATCTAGCTCATTGAATTTCATATGCCAAATACTCACGCTAATAATCATTAAGCAATCAATTCACATCCAACTTGATGGTCAAAACATGAAACAAAATTGAAAAACTCATAAACAAGCATTTTATTCACAAATGGGCCTAATAAAAAGGATCGAAATAGGCAAAAGAAAGCCACTTAGTCTAAAGACTCATCATCGGAAGATTTATAGGCCCGTTGTTTTTGGTGTTTGTTTTTATTTTTTTGGGGTTTTTTTTATTAAGCCTAAAATGTAACTAAAGACTAAAAAATGTCAAAACAAAGCTAAAATAGAGAAAGAAACCTAAAAAACTAAATGATCAACTAAAAATGCAAACTAAACCTAAATGCATGACCTAAAAACGCCAACTTTCACACATCCACAACACAAATATATACAACCACAAACCCAAAACAACTACAACAAATCCCCCATGCTAGAACAAAGCATTGTCCTCAATGCAGGCACATAAAAAGCATAAGACACTAAAAGGGAGGGGGACGAGGTTTAGATAGGTGGTGGATAGTAGTCTTGTCAATAGCTTCCCCCACATAGGAAGATTTAAGACGCTGCCCATTTACCTTAAACGTACCAGTTGTCTCACTCCAGACTTCCCCTACTCTATAAGGGAAGACTTTTATAACTTTAAATGGGCCCGACCATCGGGATCTCAGCTTGGTTGGAAATAACTGCAACTAAGAATTGAACAACAAGGCAGAGTCACCTGCCTCAAATCTTTTTTTCATAATATGCTCATCATGCCAATGCTTGGTCCTTTCTTTATAAATTCTCGAGGCTTTCACAGGCCTCCAGACGTAACTTATCGAACTCATTTAACTGCAAAAGCCTCTTCTCACTGACCACCTTAGGATTGAAGTTTAGAGTTCTAATCGCCCAGTATGCCTTGTGTTCTAACTCAATCAGCAAATGGAAGATTTTCAAAAACTAACGGTATGGAGTAGTACCGAGAGGTGTTTTGTAAGCAAACCAGCAAGCCCAAAGTGCATTGTCAAGCTTTTTAGACCAATCTTTTTGGGACCAATCGACCATTTTTTCTAAAATGCTTTTCAACTCTTGATTAGATAACTCAACTTGACCATTGGTTTGCATATGATAGGCTATAGCAATTTTATGAAAAACCCCATACTTCTTTAAGAGAGACTCAGGTGGCTTGTTGCAAAAATGAGTCCCATTATCACTCAAAAGAGCTCTTGGTGAGCCAAACCTTGTATATATGTTCTTTTTAAGAAACTTAATTACCACCTTGGAATCATTAGTAGGAGAGAAAATAGCTTCTACCCACCTAGAAACGTAATCAATCGCCATAAGGATATAAAGATTATTGTGAGAAGGAGGAAATGGTCACATAAAGTCAATTCTCTAAACGTCAAAAAGTTCTACCTCAAGAATCCCACTTTGAGGCATCTCATGCCGTTTGGAAATGTTCTTCGACCATTGGCATCTATCACAACCCATGATGAAGGTTCTGGCATCTTTAAAGAGAGTGGGCCAATAGAAATCAGCTTGAAACACCTTAGCCTTAGTCTTGTCGGGTCCTAAGCGTCCACCATAAGTTGAGGCATGGCAATGTTGGAGGTAGGAACCTCATCTTCCGACAAATATCTTCTATATACTCCATCTCCACACAGCTTGTAGAGCAGGGCTCTTCCCACACATAATATTTCAAATTAGAAAGGAATATCTTTTGTTGTTGATAAGATCACCTGGATGGCATAATTCCACACACTTTGAAATTCACCACATCAGCATACCATGGCGTCGCCTGATGAGATATTGCAAGGAGTTGGCCATTTGGAAAAGAGTCATTTATGGGAAGTTCCTCTATTGGAGTGGCCTTGGGACCTAAGCGAGATAAGTAGTCCGCAACTACATTTTCAAAACCTGCTTTATACCAAATTTCCAAATCAAACTCCTTGAGAAGAAACACCCAGCGAATGAGAAGGCGCTTAGAGTCGGACTTCATCAAGAGATGTTTCAATGCGGCATGATCTGTAAAAATGATCACGTTAGAATTGATCAGATACAAATGGAATTTCTCCAAGGCGAACACAACAACTAGGAAATATTTCTTAGTTGTGGCATAATTCATTTGAGCATCATCCAAAGTTTGGCTTGCATAGCAGATGGCATAAGGCTTATTGTCATTCCTTTATCCCAAAACAGCTCCCATTGTATAGTCACTGGCATTGCAAATGACCTCAAAAGGTAACTCCCAATCCAGGGCATGCATAATGGGGCTGGAAATCAAAACCTCCTTCAACCTATGAAAGGCACTTAAACACTTTTGAATTAATTCGAATGGCACATCTTTGATAAGTAAATGGGTGAGAGGTTTTGCAATTTTCGCAAAATATTTTATGAACCATCCATAGAAACCATATGTCTAAGAAAACTCCATACACCCTTTATAGAATAAGGTGGTTGTAATTTCTCAATTACCTCTACCTTTGCCTTGTCAACTTCAATGCCCCTATTTGAAGTAATATAGCCTAAAACAACCCCTTCCTATACCATAAAATGGCACTTTTCCTAATTCATGACCAACTTCATATCTTCACACCTTTACAAGACTGTAGACAAATTAGTCAAGCAATGGTTAAAAGTTGTACCATATACAGATTTATATCTTCACACCTTCACAAGACTATAGACAAATTATTCAAGCAATGGTCAAAAGTTGTACCATATACAGAAAAATCATCCATAAAGACTTCCATTATGTCCTTAATAAAATCGAAACAAATAGTCATCATGCATCGTTGAAATGTGGCAGGGGTCATTACACAGCCCAAATGGCATTCTCCTATAATCAAATGTACCATATGGACAAGCAAAGGTAGTCTTTTCTTGGTCACTAGGGTGAATAGGGATTTGAAAGAATCCTAAATAGCCATCTAAGTATAAAAAATAAGAGTTCTTTGCTAGCCCCTTGAGCATTTGGTCGATGAAAGGTAAGAAAAAATGGTCCTTATGGTGGTTTCTTCAGTTTCCTATAGTCTATGCACATACGCTAACTAGTAATTGTCCTAGTAGGTATAAGTTCATTATTTTCATTACATTCGTCATCCCCCCTCCTTTTAGGAAAAACATAGATTGGGCTTACCCACTTACTATCAGAGATAAGGTAGCAGTTTTAAAATTCCTTTCTTTACCACATCTTGCATCTTGGTGCTCAATTTCCTTTGGTGTTCAATTGAGGGTTTATAGTCATATTCCATCAAAATACGATGCGTACTCACAGAAGGGTGAATTCCTTTAAGGTCATCAAGAGTATATCGTATGGCCTTACGATGCAATCTAAGTATTCTTAGCGAAGATTCAACTTGAGATGCATTCAGAGTCACATTCACAATCACAGGATATGTAGAATTTGGGCCAGAAAAAACTCACACCTCAAAGAGGAAGGAAGAGGTTTTAATTCTACCTTGGGGGCACATTCCTCATCTGTCGAGGATGCTTTGTCATGTACTAGTGATTTCATCGTGGCAAAAGTTGGGCTAACTGGTGGAGAAACTTCCTAGAATTGAGCACACGTTGCTACTTCCGGGCTTTCATCTCAAGTAGTATCATCATTTAATAAACAATACTCAAGTGGATCATAAGAATCATTATTAAATGGTCTTTTGTACCAAACTATCCACTACATCAATCTAACGACACTCCCCAGAGATACAAGGAAATTTAAAAGCTTTAATCAAGTTAAATTCCACGTGTTCATCATTCACATCAAAAGACAACTTGCTATTTTTAACATCTACAAGGCACCTAGCGGTGGCCAAGAATGGCCTCCTAAGAATAACAGGGGTGCACATATCCTCTTCCATTTCAAGGATTACAAAATCTACGGGCACATCTCCTACTTTAATAAGGACATCCTCTAAAATACCTATTGGGTACTTTACAGAACGGTCTTCCAATTGTAAAGAGATAGTGGTGGGTCTCATTTCTCCCAGGTCAAAACTTTTTGTGAAGAGAGAAGGGCATTAAACTTACTCTAGACCCTAAATCACATATGGCATGATCTATTGACTCATTCCTTATCAGACAAGGGATAGAAAAGCTATCTCGATCCTTAAGCTTAGCAGGGAGCTTATTTTGAATTGTGGCACTATGTTCTTCAATCAATGCCACAGTTTCGTGTTTTTCTGGTTTTCTTTTATTAGACAAAATCTCCTTCAAAAATTTAGCATAAGAAGGCATTTGTGATAAGGCATTAGTGAATGGAATGCTAATGTACAATTTCTTGAGGACCTCTAGAAGCTTCCCAAATTGTTTGTTAAGTTTAGCCTTACCCATTCGTTGGGGGAACAGTAAAGGTGGTACATAGGGTTTTGGGGAGATTTTCTTGGGGTCATCAAGAATCTCTTGGAAGTATCACCACCTATAACCTCATTAGAAGAAGTAAATAGTTCTTTCTTAACAACCTCATTGTTTCCATAATGTAGCTTGTTCTTAAACTGACAATGCATAGTCAAATGATTTCAGCTTGACAATGCATAGTCAAATGATTAACTAACCCACATATATCACGTGATGGGGAAGGGGTACTTAAACTAACGAAATTAACATTCAAGCACTCTAATTTTTGAGACATAGCATCAACTTTAGAAGAAAACATAGAAATAGCATATAATTTCAGCTTACCTCCAACCTGCTTGGGTTGGGTTCTACCAGACGAGCATTAGAAATTGTTAGGAGTCATATCTTCTATAAGATTGTATGCTTCATCTTCAGTTTTGTTCATAAGAGTACCTCCTATTGTCGCATCAATAGTAGATCTTGGTGGCCGAATGGCTCCATGATAAAATATCTGCATGATCACCCACCTTTGATGACCATGCTGAGGGCACAATTGTAAAAGGTTCGCGAATCGCTCCCAGGCTTCATATAGCATCTCATCTTCCTTTAGAGAGAAGATAGTGATTTGATTCCGTAAGTTTGCCGTCTTACTCAGAGGAAAGAACTTTGCAAGAAAAATTTTTATAAGCTCGTTCCATGTCATAATGCATCTTGGAGGCAACGCGTGAAGCCACACCCTCGCCTTATCCATAAGTGAAAAGGGAAATAGGCACAAGCAGATGGCATCAATAGAAACTTGTTGAACTTTAATGTGTAGCAAACCTTTAAAAAGACCGAGAAGTGTAAGTTTGGATCATCTAATGGGATGCCTCCGAACTGGGATTATTGCATCATTGACATAAGGGTTGGTTTGAGCTCAAAGTTGTTCGCTTCTATGGTTGGCCGAGCGATGATCGAGGAAATGCTTTGGACTCCTAGGGCAAAAAAATCTCAGAGTGTCCTTCTTTAGTCACCTCCTATTCCTGCCATCAACGAAGAAATTGCTTGAGCCTGTAGTCTTTACTCTCTACCCTTAATTTCTTCCTCCTACAGCGAAAAGTCCCTTCAATTTCGGGATCGAATTCAAACGTAAAGCAACTTCGCATATAAAGCAGAAATCCTACAAAATTACTAACAAATCTACCAACGCAAATAAAAAATATAAAGAAAAAGAAAGAATGATAAAAATGCTTAGTCAATTTCTAAGGGGTAACTCAATATCCAAAAACCGCAATGGTGCTAAAAACTTGGCCTTGCACACAAGCATAGGGGTATTGTAGTTTAGAAAAGATATTATTCCCACAGAGACCAAATGTAGCCTATTGAGTTTTGTCCTATAAAAGTGCTAAGCAAGCAAATTTCAATTGCGTGTTTGAATAATGCTATAACCTAATGGAAAATTCAATTAATTTAAGGCATCTAGGAATTTGTCTTGCCTATTAAAGATGTGGATCAATGGAATATGACATGCACTTGATCTATGTTGTGAGATTGAAAGGGGTGCAATCGCATTTAGAATTCAATGTTTTCTTTCGAAATAAACTAAATTACCTAAGCTAAGCAATTTTCATTCTTTCAAATGTACTAATTTAGTCTAAGTTATGGATTTTTAATGGATAAAGTTCCTATTAGCAGGTAAATCTTTCTTAATTATTGCTAAGTCAAGTCCTATCTTGCCAGACAAATAACAAGTTTCACCTTTGAATCCTTCACTTAACTATTTAGAAATATCAAGTAAATTTGGCCAAAATCACTCACAACAATCTCACCCACAAGATAGAATTCAACTAATTTCAATCAAGAACAAGCACAACTAAATAAAAATTAGAGATTCCAACATTAATACTTAGCTAACAATCCATAGATGAGAAAACTACTCACAAAAATTTTGAAATAACAACAACAGAACAACGCTTAAGAGAAGACAAATGAGCGCAGTTGGAGATCCTCCTAGGGTTTTCGAACTTTGCAAGGGCTCCAAAATGGCAAACACTTCGTCACAACTTTCACTCTTAAACTCAAAACTAACCAAGAAATCTAAAACTAAACTAAGAAAATGGAAAAGAATGGAAGAGATTAGAGAATAGGAGTTCTCTTTTGCCGTCTCTCCCTTCAATCTGCTGTGAAATGGCTCTATTTAAAGAAGAACTCAATCAACCTCAGCTACATGATGAAGCAAAACAAAGAGACTTGCAGTTATGGACTCACTACGAACCATGGCCTTCACCACCGTTCGTCTCGACATTCTTTTGTTTGTTCTTCCTTCCACGAGTATAGTGACTTGGGGGTGTCCGTGGGAGCCAAGATACAATCATTTAGGGGTCAAATCTGGGTAAAATAGTCTAAAAACAAGCAAAACATAGAAAAGAACCATACTCCAGCTTAAAACAGAAAAAGAAGTGCATAATATAGCATAAAACACATAATTCTCCCAAAAAGTGGTACAAAATGACCTTAAAACATAGTGCACTTTAAGGAATTATCAATGAGTTTTAATGACCAAAAGGTTAAGAGGGGATTAAAGGTTCTCTTTCAGGGTTTTGAGCCCCTAATTCACTTCACAAAATCTTGATCATCCCCCTTTTTATCCCTTTTCGATCTATGCTTCCCATAGTCTTTTGGAGTTTCATCCTCAAAGCTACAATCTACAATAAATTTGGTTCGATTGAAGTTGTTGAATATAAATAGAAGGAGATTGAAGATAGAAGGGTTTATTTCCAAGCAAAATAAACATTGAGCATTTATAGGTTTAGTGGTTAACTTTCTCTATCCTGCCCTTTTTATTGCAATCATTATGTTGGGAATTATTTGTGTGCCTATGTGTCAATTTGCCTTTCATTCCCCTTTGGTGCTAGATTAATAGTAGTTTATTTTATTGTTTGTCATCTTTGGTTTTCATTATTAGTTAGTTGATTTGGGAATAGTATTACAGTAATAGTAGTTTAATTGATTTGATTCAATCGTTATCCACAATTTAGTTAAAATTTGGGTGAATGTACTAACATTCCTAAGGACAACAATGCTCTCACTCAACATACTAACCAACAAATGTTGGCATTGCTATCAAGGATGATGGCATTGAACTTGTCATTGCTTGTGACTCAATTATTTCTAAATAGCTGTGTGTTACATTTGGCTAAGTGAAAAATCCTAAAAATGTGAAGAAATTAAAAAAAAATGGTGAATGACTTTGTCGGTTAGGTCGCCTAGTTGTGGGAGACTTGTTCAACTTCAAATTTCAAACTCCACATCGAGGTAGATCAAGCCCTCATATTCTACTTGGAAACAATGCATGAAGAGAATAGGCGCAACCTCCATCCCAACCTCCCCCTATGAGTCTAAATCAAATTTTCTCTCTCCCAAGGCTCTAAGATTTTCTTATTTCTGACTCTCGAAACTCGGTGAGGATGTTTAATTTGAATGTAGACCTCAATACACCACCATGCTTCCTAATTTCTCATATGATGAAGGTGCTTACTTGTTCTTCGGTGATTTTGAAGAGGTATGTTCTATGATGCAATCCCCAAATGTTCCACAAGATGTTGTACGGTTGCGATTCATTCCATTTGCCTTAAGAGATTCAACTAAGTGGATGTAAATCCTACCCATAGATTTTATCACCACATAGGTTAGGTTTGTAAGGGTGTTTTTAAGAATATATTTCTTGAATGGCAAAATGATTAAATTAAGAGATGAAATTAACCATTTTGTATAACTCGATAAGGAATTATTTTGGAAATGGTTCAAGAGGTTTACGAACTTATTGGCTCAATGCCCCATCACGGCTTAGAGTAATGGCATTTATGCTAAATTCTATATGAGGAGTTTGACTAATTAACCCAGACCATGGTTAAGTCTATGTATCAACGAGGATTTTTGAATAAAAATGAAACAAAGGCTTGAGATTTTCTAGAGGAACTTGTTAAAAATACCTTATAATGGAAACCACAAGCAATAAAAGTCTAAGTGCTCGGATAAATAGTCAAAAGAAAGGAATGCATACAATTACAGATGCCACTTATATTGATACACAGTTAGCTACCCTTGAAAACAGGCTTAAGAGGAGAGTCTTATCTCATGCTACGCTAAAAAAAGTGACTTTTACCAATAGGGCTTATGGGTTGATATAAGCACTTTTTCAGTTGGTAAAACTCAATACGAACAAACATTTATCTATCACTAAACTGCTTGGTAAAAAATCTAAAGGTAAAAGTTTCACCAATAGATATGGTGATCTGTTGTGATAGGTCACTAACGCCAACAGATAAGCATTCGCAAGTATTAGTATAGTTTTACCATAAAAATAGTATTTGCTACTAGTATCCTATTTTACTAACAAAAAAATATTGTCGTTTTGTCATTTTCCCTTCTCTACACGTACCTCAAACAAAATCAATCTATTAGTAATTGCTTTCCGCTTTCTTAATAGATATTTCCAACAAAATAATGTGCAGGTAATGGGATTCCCGCCTTCAAAGGCCAGCATATTTGTTGCTAATAGTCAAGCTGTAATTGTTGGTAATAATCACACTGCATATGCCTACTATAATTTGTTTTTGGCATAATTTTATTAATATTGTGAAAATAAAACTTGTATATAAAATAATTTGGGAATACGATACACATGCTATAATAAACTAGCAAAATTGACTGAGCCAAAATTACAAATTCATTGGATGTTCCTAATTAAAAAGATACATGGCACCTAAAGAAGGTTGCTGAATGTTCAAAGCACCAATGCAGCAACATGTATATTGTTCTTAGTCAAATATTTTCTAAAAGTTATGAAGAACAAAATTAACCAACACATAAGGTCTCAATCTATATTTTACGCCTAATGTTTTTCACCATCTATGTTTTCCTCAACAGCATCCTTTTCCTATTCGTGATTGTTTGCATTTGCATAAACTTCAATACCATTAATATCATCCTTCTTCTCAAGTGAAGTAAGCAGATCGTTGAATATCCCCTACAAAATTCACAAGAAATCTGAGTAAATCGGATATAAAACAACCACACATTTAAATTCAGCGACCAAGTATGTATTCCTTTAAAAATTTGTGTATCTATGAAAACTTCCAATCAAGTAACACAAACAAAGACGATATGCTTAAAGTAAGCAATAACTAATTCCATCACAAATATTTACAATTCAATCAAACGTACTTTAACAAATCTTAATGAATTTTGCTAGTCCTTTTAAAAACTCAATCAACCCTATTTAACAAAATCAAACAAAGCAACTTAGAAGTTAGATGGCAGCTTAGCCATTGCACAACAGTAATCACTCAGAAGAACATTGTTCAAATATAAAAGTTTGGCGGATATAGATCGTTTACTGAAGCTTAGCTGAAATGGAAGTTCCAACATGATAGCATGATATTATCTACACTAAACGAATGGTTAGAGTTGAACAAAAGGAAAGATAACTTCGAGACAATATCTTCAGAACAAAAGCAAAGATTTAAAGAAACAAAACCTTTGAAATCATGATGATTTTTTATCACCAATGCCTGGCACATAAGTAACCATATAAGATACAAAACTACCAAATCTCGGCACAAATAACAATGATGAACCATAAGAAATTGGTTGTTAGTAAGAGAAAACTATGGTAGAACACTTAAACAAATTGTTAACGCAATGCTGGCTGGCTGCTGCAGAATTTTTCAAGGGAAAAAAATGAACCCCCAGTAGCTGGGGCATGATGTAAAGTTGAACTCATATTTAAAAGTTCATAATAGCAGGGAAACAGCAACTAGAAGCCAATATCAACAAAACTGTGATATTCTTACTCCTATGTACCATCAAAGCTTGTCTATAAAACCAAACTTAATAACAATTTTGACTCACGCTTAGCTAAAAAGCAAGGCAACACATATACTAAGTCAATTAGGTAAAATCAAACATTTTAATATAAACAGTAAAAAAAATTAGTGTAGAATACATAAGCAAGCTTATAGCGCATGCTTAGGAGGAAGAATAAACAATAAGAAAAAAGTATTCTAAGATGACATAATTTCCGCTTAATAGGGGCCGCATAGAAAGATAGAGAGTGAAAAATAAGCAAGACTGAGTTAAAAAGAATTACCTAATGTTTCATAAGCAATTTCACCAAATGAATCTTTGTGCTAAGTTTTTATGCATAACTCCCTGCTAAACAAAATCACATAAATTCTTAAAAAGAGTCTAGAATTAAATCAAGTTTCATTACATCTTATGAAAAAGTAGCCCTTACAACCAAAAAAGACACACAAGATAAGTAATTGTATATAATGCTAAATTATCTCTGGCAGCAAATTGCCATTCAATAGAGTATGACCTCAATTTCCATCACAGTTAATATTTAGCTAAGATGTCAAGCAACATAGGAAGAATAGGCATGAAGTGAAAAACAAGGAAGAAACCAATTGGGAGCATAATAATCAAATTCTGTAATTTGGGGGAGGAAGAGGGGGAGATTTTGTTAATGTTTTTGAATTTGCTTTAACTAGCTAGCATAAACATTGAGGAAAACTGGCACCAAGAATTATGGCGCAAAACCCAGATTTCAAATGTTCAAGTCAGTATTACAATTCCTCCCTATATTTTGGAGTACATTAGTATTTAAATTAATCACTTAAAAGGCATAATAAAACCTACCAATGATGAATACTTGAAGGAGTAGGAGAGACGGCGACCATAAGTGAGGCAAATGGACTAAAGATAGGAGGACCTATCAATCATTAGTGAATAAGTTCGTAAATGTCATGAATTTTAACTAGGTAAAAATGATTTCCAAAAAACAAAAAGACCTACTGATAAGTTACCACCCTATCACCCTAATATCCTTAAAAAGTCTCATATACGAACTTATTAACTGAATATCCTTAAAAAGTCTAGAATTAAATCAAGTCTTGTATCCTCATCTCAAGAAAAATAACCCTACTATCAAAAAGGGACATGAGACATCAATTGGGTAGAACGCTAAATAATCTCCAGCAACATCTAGCCATTCAACAAAGTACGGCCTCACTTTCCACCATAAAGAATGTTGAATTCAGAAGCCAAGAAACATAGGTAGAACAACCAAGAAGTTAAAAGCAAGAAAGAAACCAACTAGGAGTACAATAACCAAATTCCGTAATTGAAGGTGGAGATTTTGCTGTGCTTTTTCATTTTGGCTTTAATTAACAAGTGAAAATGTTAGCATAAAATAGCACCAAGAATTACAAGAGAAAACCCAAATTTCAAATGTTTAAATTAGTATCACAATTCCTCCTTATGTTTTTGAGTGCATTGGTGTTACATCCAATCACGAGTCAAAATTCAAGCAACACCTTATGAGCACTAAAAGATAGATTAATCAAAACATAGGAATAAATCTAGCAACTCTAACCCATATCTAGTAAAATTGAGATTAACTTGTATTTACATACTTTTTGTGATTATATGGATGTGAAATATAGAAAGGACAATATACTAACCTTTTGTTATGCCCACGTTCGTTATATTACGTTAAGCTAATTATATTGCCTCCTTACATTATAAAATTCGTATTTTTATAAACTATACAAGTTAAATTATTGTAGATGTGCTTATGTGAACGACAATTTTATTAAAAAGAATGTCTTTGTCGCCATTAATATTATTATTATTATTAGTTTCAAAAACCTTTCGAAGAATTTTAGTAAGCATTAATATAGGTTATTAGCGAGTACTAAATTGATTAGGAACCCGAATACGATTAGGTTGTTAACCTTAGAGTTCATTTCATTAGTTATTAAATCGAACCTCGATATTTTTGGGAACGCATAATCGACAAAGGGTCGTTTTAGCGATTGAGTTTAGAATTCGGAGTACGGATTAGACTACCGGTGTCGAGTATCGAACAGTTTGGGACTAAAAAAAATACAATAGGGGCATTTTTGTAATTTCGCTAACCCCTTTTCTCCTTCCCTTTTTCTTCCCTAGGGGTGTTCATTATTCGGTCCAAACCTGGACCGGACCGAAGACCGGTCTAGACTGGACCGACCCGAATGAATTCGGTCCGGTCCATGATCCACAAATTTTTTTATTCGGTCTTTGGTCTGATCCGATCCGGTCCGGTCCACCAATCCGGACCGAGGACCGAATAAAAAAATTTGAAAACCAACTTTTTACTTACTCAATTTTAATTTTCTTTTGCAACTTATAATTTTTCAAACATTTAAGAATATTGATTTGTTTTTCATGGTGAAAATATGTAGAAAATGTTCATATTGAAATAAATATAAGATGTTCATATTGTAAAAATTTGCTAGCTTCACAATTCGGTTCGGTCTGGTCCGACTTTTTTCGATCCGGTCCTTGACTTATTCGGTCTGGTCCATGGTCCGTAACTTCCCTCTTATTTGGTCCTTGGTCCAACCCGATCTGGTCCGGTCCGGTCCGGGTTTGGACCGATGAACACCCTACTCTTCCCTGTCGCGACCCCCAGAACCCCAACACCTCTCTCTCTCCTCTACTCTTCTCTTCCTCTCATCTCCACCACGCTCACGACCTCGATGCCCCAATTTCGCAGAGAACGTTCGCCACCCACAACCGCAAATCCCACCCATTCGATATCCCCCCGAACTAGCCTCCATTTGGTGTGAATTTTGGGCGAAACCAGGAAGAACCCACCGAATTTTTGGTAGGTTTGAGCACAAATTCGAGAGCCCAGACATTTGTAAAGGTTCAGCCATGCATTCTAGTCATTGATTTCTTCGAAACCACCATAAATTGGGGACGAATTCATAGTCTCAGGTATCCATCTCAAATTCAAGTTAGTGAGTGAGGTTTTGGGTTGAAATTGGGGCTCAATTTGCACAAATTAGGGTACGGTTTGGGGTTTGGTCAAGTGATCAACAAGCAAGGGTCAAGGAATCGGGTTTTTCCAGCACTCAAAGCCAAGCCCAGTAGCCCTCGAACGAACCTTAAGCTTGGAATCGAGGTGAGGGTTCCTTTCTTCCTAAGTTACTATTATTTTCAACGAATTTAACTAAATTAGTTAGCGTATGTTAATTATGAGATTAGAAATCAGTTTGGGTGAAATTGGAGTCAAAGTTGAGAAATCACGAACATGGTGCTGATTTTGGGTTAATCGTATGTTGAGTTGATGCCTGGTTGAATGAACCGATTAATTGAGAATTTCAAAGTAAACAGAATGTTGTTATCAGGCTATCATAGCATCAATTTGTCGCACTTGAATTCTATTTGATACTTAGGGATGATAGTTGGGCAGTTGGAATAATTAAGGAATAAGATGAATTATGTCTAAAGGTTATGGCTAATTCAATTTGGGCATGTTAATAGTCTATTCGTAGTAATTATAATGAAATATTATGCCTATGGACGTTGGTGTGCAAACTAGGAAACAAAGTGTTGCGTTAAAGTCTCGATTACATTAGTTGGTACACTTAAACACTATGTTGGTTATTAAGCATGAATGTTATGCCAATTTATGATCGTTCTATGTATTATCGGTTTGTGTGCCCCAATATTGAACCGAGCTTGGTAGTTGGACAACTTCAGGTTGAACTATTGAGTGGTTTGATGTTCTTGTGGTCATTGTTGTGTGAGGAGGCAGCTTGGATTGTGAATTACCGCAATCGTGTGGATTGCGAGGCCATGTGTGGTTCAATGGGCAGATTCTGCCAAGTTGTGATATAAAGTGTATGAATGTGCTATGTGTGAACCCTCCTTCCCCCTTGATGTGCTACGTGACACTATGTGATTAAATCTTGGAAATTTTAGGCGTCTTTAAAAGAAAGGGTCATTAGAAAGCTTCTTTTTCATGTTTGAAAATACTTTTAAGTTTTTCTAGTCGTCTATTAGCTTGTTGGAATGTCTAAAGTGTAAAAAGGTCCTAAAGCGTCAAACTACTTAGTTAGTGACTAATTTAAAAATAGTCGATAGGTTTAGGAAGTTCAAAAGCGAACTAAAAGTGGGTTCGAAAATGTTTTAAGACATGGGTTTGTGTATGACTTCGGCTCGTGTTCAAAAGAATTTAAACGACTTGAAAAAGAGCATCTTAAGGTGCTAATTATGAAGTTTAGCTGATTTACATGCTATTGCTTACTTAAGTCTCTATTGAGTTTCAACTAAAGAGCTAGTAAGTCCATTATGGTTTTAAGAAGCATTTATGTTGAAAACATAGAAAGAAACCTTATTTGCCCTACAAACAAGCCAAGTACTTTAAGTTTTTGGATAATAGCAAGTTTGGGAATGTCTTAAGCCTTTGATTATTTATACCCCCTTCTTGACTTTTAAAAGGAA
This sequence comes from Selenicereus undatus, assembly GCA_017589665.1. Lineage (NCBI taxonomy): Eukaryota > Viridiplantae > Streptophyta > Magnoliopsida > Caryophyllales > Cactaceae > Selenicereus > Selenicereus undatus. The sequence continues at coordinate 69,183,408 of JACYFF010031956.1, read as the reverse complement.
TTGAAACGAGTTATAGAATGACAACTGAAGATTTTACTACGAATCTAATTTGGGTTAAACGCTAACTAAGTGTTTTGAGTTCTAAATGGGTTTCGTTTTATGAATTAGCAAACTCATTGCATTATTAAGAAGCTTTTAAGTTAAAAATAAAGTCGCTTTTATGATTTAGTAAACGTATTACGTTTATAAGAAGCTTTTAAGTTAGAAATGAAATCTTTTTACGAACTAGCAAACGTTTTACACCTATAGGAAGTTTTAAGTTAAAAGCGAATTGAACCATAAGCATTTAAAAAGATTATGGTTGTTTTATTGAAAGGTAAGTTTTCAGCAAAGTAAGCATTGGAAAAAGAGAAATGAATTACGACTTTAAAGGCTAAGAAAGTGCTGGGCGATTGGCCAGAGGGTAGGAATTGGACTCAAGATATGAATTATCTTGGTGTGAGTTGTTCCTAGAAACTGGATGCAAAGATGGCGTGAGTTGTTTCCCCCTAAAGAAATGTTAGGAACTAGACTCAAGATATGAATTGTCTTGGTGTGAGCTGTTCCTGGGAACTGGACTCAAGATATGAACTATCTTGGTGTGAGTTGTTCCCGAGATGAGATATGATGCGTGACGCATAAGAAAACCTTGAGGGGGACTGGACTCAAGATATCCTTATCTTGGTGTGAGCTATTGCCCCACAGAGGACAATATCGAAGTCAGAGTTTATCTACTGAGACGCATTTTGGCCAAAAGTTATGTACGTATAACCCGGGGATAACGTGAGTTGTGGGTGAGATCTTGGCCAAAAGTTATGTACGTATAACCCGGGGATAACGTGAGTTGTGAGTGATGATCTCACTTAGGGGCAGCATAAACCTCCCCTAGCCAGCACAATAAGATGTTTTTATGCTATGAGTAAGTTTCTAATAAGTAAGAAAAGAAGTTGGCATTCGCCATTTTTAGCTTTTTTAAAAAAGAAAGATTTATAAGGGCCATTGCGAGGCCATATTGAATGAAATTTGAAAAGCTTATAGGGTCATTAAAGGACCAATTCAAAAGAAGTTTCTTTTAAAGAATATGAGCCTCAAGAGGCTAACTAAAGTGTTTTTTTAAAAAAAAGAAGGAAAGCTTTCAAAGGTGCATACCCTGCACATATTTTATGAATGAGTTTCTAAGTATAATTTAAATGATGTTTCAAATGAAGTATAGTTACATCCTAGTAATGCATCATACATTCAAGCTTTTCAATGTGCATATTCGATGAAAGAATGTTTCTTGCCAAGTCTTTCTTACTTGTTTAGATGTTTTGAGTACTTTTAGAAAGAATTATAAGCTTTAAAGAAGTTGGTGTGAATTATAAACCATTCTTGAAATATATGAAGAGTCACTGTGTTTTCAAAAGTATGTTTGAAAGCTTCAAACTCAATCCTTGTTGCTTGTTTGATTATGTACCTAACTGTTTGTTAGTAGGGAAGCTTGGCCGTTTAGGGCATAGAAATGAGTTGAGGGGTTAGAATGAAGTTTTAATGGTGGTGATCTTTCCTTGAGGATTTTGATTTCCTATTATGCTAGTAAAGTATGAATGTTAGATATCTGGCTATTATTAGTATTATTGCCTGCAACTGCTTTGATTTTAAGGAGTAGAGGAATTCTCACTGAGCATGTGGTTGCTCATCTCATTACTCTTTCCCCTTTTTCCCTAGGCTTTTGTTATGACAGGTGGAAGTCAAGCCACTTACGCCAAGTTGGAGTCTACCTTCACTTGAAAGAGAGTCATGTGTGCCATATAGAAGTAGATTCATATGCTTAATGATGTAACATAATGTATTCCTAGTTGTAATTATTGTAAACTAAGCTTTCTAGCTCATATAATACATATTGTTTACGAGTCGCTCTGTATGGCTGTGTGAGCCAACCATCTAATTAGTTAGATGTCTTTTAGTTGAAATTAGCTATGTTTTGGGATGTAAACCCCAGTACTGAGGTTGTGTAGACCGTTGAGTTGTATATTTGATTTCCTTCTTTATTAATGAACTTTATGGTTAATGTACTCTGAGCGAGATTGCTCGTTGAGTTATGAACTCTGGTGTCTAGCCGTTGAGTTTATTTTAGAATTCTTTACGCTTTCGTTGGTTATAGGGACTTATTGTAAGGCTTTTAGCCTGGAAATGGTCAGTTTTGGGGGGAAACTCTGTCTGTTTCGTCCCGGAAATTAAGTCGGAAGTAAGAAAACGTAATGCTCCTTATCCTAGGGGTTAGGGGTGTTAACCTTTACAAGCAATTTAGTGATAGTCCGTATGACTACTTCCCACAACTTCAAAATAAAAAAAGGAAATGAAATTTTGATCAAAGGGTTAAACCCTGAACGAAAATTATCATTCCCAGAAAAATCAGTAACACAAAACCAAACCCCCCTCCATTCGATCCACAATCAGACATGAATCTCAATGCAATCCATTGTTTGAACCTTAATATAGTGAGGCAGACCCAAAAATAGAGAAAGAGGAAGGGGGAATAAGAATCTCTGCCTATACAAGGGAGATTACACATACTCAAATTTACTAAAGCCTTGAAGAAATAAACCAGTAAAAGGGAACAGTAAAAACAACACCTTCAGGAAATCATAAGGAGGTGAATAGAGCTAAACCCTAATTTTCATTATTTCTCTCACCCTTTTGTATTTAACCTCGATTTTTAGCACTAAATCTCAGCTTTTTGACTCATAGTGCCTGAAAGGGCAACAAAGACAAAAGCATACAATAATCAAGAAGTCATGGTAGATTGAGAAAACTAAGAAACTGAGAGAAAGTTGGATTGATCGACAAACGAAAACAGGGAGACGTAAAGGTGCACACCTATAAAATTGTGAGAGTCAAACAAAAACACAATGGTGATTAAGAGATTGAGAGAATTCTTAGGGTTACACCGGATTGAGAGAAAAGAGTAGAAACTAATCTTGTGCATGTAGTCTGCCATTTTAATACTTTCAAGTTTAATTTCTTTTGTTTTTATTTAACTTTTGTAAGGGAGCAAGCTGGGTATAGTCTGCCAATTTTTCGTATGGTTAAGTAATACCAACATAAAAAAATTTCTTAATATGATAATGTTGGTAATCTAATCATAATACCATTAGAAAAGCAGGTTGCTGTTAATATAATAATAATACTAACACATCAATTTATATTTCTTGGCAATATTAGGACCCCTCCTTCCCTCCCAAACTCAAAAATTTAATAACTCGAAAAAGTTTAATCATTTTTACATACATACTGTTCCTAATAGAAAATATTTTTGTCACTAGATACATGTTAAAAACCACTTTTTAATAGTGTCAACCACTAGGCAAGTTTCCCCCTCCCCAAGTGGTCCCTTGCTCACAATGGTAAGCTTAAGATGATACACTAAGTGCTTGTCCATTGTGTGCACAATAATTGATCATGAACCAAGAGCAAGTACAAGTTACTACAACCTTCCAAGGTCCAAAGTTTGACCCTTATTCTTTTATGTACAACCTATGGTGGTCTAAGCACCCAACTTCTCATTGACCGACCCTAATGCTTTAATGCCTAATACTCAAGGTGATGGTTTAAAGAAACACATATCTTCTTCCTCTTATCAAAGGCCATCATTCGAAGAGGCATATAATGCACAAAAAGGGCCGCCTCCTTAACCATTTGTTGCTCAATCATACGTCGTCCCAATAAAAATGAAATTGACAAAGAGAGTGAATAATATAGATAGAATGGTGAGAGAAATAAAAGAGTTTAATGAGAGGATGATGAGGACCATGAGTGAACAATTTTCTCAATGTCAAGTAGGGAGAGAGGGACTTTTCCTAGCCAACCTAAAGTGAATTCAAGAAAGGGATTTTCTCCTTCTACCTTTGACCCTAATGATATTAGGAAAGTCAAATGTCGTGATTGCTCTTAGATCGAGAATGAAGATTGACACACATGTAGGTGAAAATAATGTAAATGTGTGCCCTTTCCTATCTTCTACTCCTCTCTCTTCACAAGAATGTGTTTCTCATAATATGTCTACTTTTCCATCTAATCCCCCCTTTTCAAAGGATGTGAAAGAACCTAAGAAGGATGGGTCTTCAGCTACCAGTGACTCTACATCCGCTAAGGTCACTCCTACTTCTTCTCCTATGGCTTCTAAGTGTGTTCCCCCTTTTGCTAACTAACTTAAGGGGAATAAGGCCCAATCCCATGATGACAAGCTAAAGAAAACTTTCTCCCAAGTCAATATCAACATTATCCTCCCTGATGCTATTCAGCAAACACCCCGTTATGCTTGTTTTCATAAAGAATTGTGCGCTCCCAAGCAGGCCGCTAATGTTCCTAAAAGAGCCCTTTTTTTCACATCTAATGTGTTTTTAATCATTTATAATCAAGTGTTCATTAAGTATAAGGACAAAAGATGCCCCACAATTTCAATTTCCATTGCAATCGCAACATACATATGGTCTTACTTGACCTTGGTGCTAGTATAAATCTCTTATCTTTCATGATGTATGAGAAATTGGTATTAGTGGAGCTTCAACCTATTGAAATGGTCCTTTAATTAGCCAACCATTCCCCTAGGCTTCGTAGGGGAATGGTTGAAGATGTGTTGATCAAGGTAGGAGAATTCATATTCCAGTTGACTTTGTTATGCTTGAGACCAAGGTTGTTGTTTATCACTAGCAATCCTTGGTCACTCATTCCTTGCAACATTCAATGCTCTTATTAATTGTAGGGATGGCGAAATGAAGGTCACTTTTGGAAATATAATAATGGGTTTGATTGTAATTAATCTACAAAAGCAACCCCTGAGATTTTATGAGATGGAGCTCTCTACCCTTAATTAGGTATGTGACTTTTCTTTGGAAGAAGTAGACTTTGATCATGAAATTGAATTGATGTCGTGTGTGTATGAGTGATTTTGAATGGTATATGAGGTTGTATCAACACATTTGCATTCAGAAATTAACGTGATTGACTTCTTGCATACATCTATTCTTGTATCCATCTCCTCTTCTCACTCTCCATCTCATGAGGCACCTCCAAACGTGCCTTCATCTTCATCAATTGAATTGAAGCACATCCTTAATACCATCAAATATACTTTCTTGGTTCCACAAGATCTCTTCCCGTGATAATTGCAAATCGTTTAGACCTAGACCAAGAAACCCAAGCTCTTGATTTTGTTAAGCAAAACAAAGAGGTTTTAGGGTGGACCTTAGGAGACATAACGGGCATTAGTCCTACCATTGTGCTTCATGGAATCTATCTTAAGGATAATGATAAGCCTTAACGAGACCAACAAAGAACGTTGAACCTATCCTATAAGAAGTCGTGAGAAAGGAGATTCTTAAGTGGTTACACGGTGACATTATTTACCATATCTCTGATAATGAGTGGTAATCCTATTTCAATCATTCTTAATAAGAGAGGTATTACTGTGATTACGTGATGGAATCCTACCTAGCCAAGACCTTGATCATGAAGAATCAAGTCCAACACGTCCAAGAACAAGGTCCCAAGTGAAGAAGATGGCTCATATTTTGCAAGAAAATCAAACAGTCACAAACAGGCTAATCAGCCAGAAAATGCCTGGTTTTGTGCACCTCATTTCTTAAGCTACATTGTGGCTTAAGCCTAATGTTTTTGCATTTTTGGAATCCTCATGATGTTAACTTTCAGGTCCAAGCATTGATTTCAAATCATGCACACAAGAGGATGGGAGATCAAGGAGTTTTTCCTAACCGGTTAGATTTGGCTCCATTCTGCACGGTTTAATGTTTAAGCCTAATTACCCCACTTAAACATGCTATAACCTTGATTTCTTTTTAGGAGGGGTTTGTACACACCCTAAGGTTTCCCCCCATGTCCTAAAATCCAAATCATGGTCACTTTTGCTAAGGGTAAACCGAGCCTGAAAACCGGGTTACAAACTGCCGGTGAACCCGGTTTGATGTTACCGGTTGTTTTTTCCTTCTACCATGGGTTTTCTCCCCCTTAGCTGATAGGGCACACACACCAAGGCTTCCTAGAGATGAACAACCAAAGAAAGAAGATCTACAAGTGAAGTTATCCCTTGCTTCTTATTAGCCAGCCGAAATGGAGATGTCTCACGGCTACCATTGGACAGTCGAAAAGGGAAGGCCACTTTACGGATGAGCACATGCTACTTAGCTGCATTTCTAGTTGATTAAGCTTGAGTACAAGTTGATTAAGGTTGTAATGAACATTTGTTTTGCTTTCCTTAATGTTTTGGTTGTACTTAAGCTAGCATAAACATTAGTTAGTAACCGACTAGCTCTAACCGGGTACATTAGTGTAATTAACACCTTTCCCCCTTAGGAAGGAAAGGTTTAGGGAGGTGCTGGCTTGGTTGTATGCTTGCTAGGTGTGTAAATAAAAAAGGAACATGGCCCTTGCAGCAACAGATCTTACTTTGAATGAGAATTTCAGTTTGAGAGGAAACGAGCTTTCGGCTTCCATAAACACTCAGCTTGCTTATCCTTAGCTAGGCCGGTTAAGGTGGTGTTCAAGCTTAGTCCTGACCTTGATTTAGTGATTTCTTTATCTTGATCAAGCTTAGGGGCCCTAACCTTGGTTTTGGTGGTGATTCTGTATCCAAAATCCAAGATTAGCTATATCCCATTCAACCATTTTAGTCACGGGTTCCTTGAGTTCAAGAGAGTTCGAAACTGTTTCATTGTTTCCCTTTGATTGTAAACTCATTTACCTTGAGCTTTACATCATATTTGGTATTAGAGCTGAGTTTCTCCTGGGCCTGGTATTCAATCCACACATCTAAGTTCCTTTCTTTCCCATTTCTCAAACACAAACCAGATTCTATTCTTCACTTAAACCAAGTACAACATGAGTGCTACTGCAAGTTTAGAAGAGAAACTTGATGCTATTTTGAAGAGTAATCATGAAATTACTTCTTCTAATCAAGAGTTGAAGAGTTCGAATCAAGAACTAGGAGCTCAGAATGAGTATCTACGAAGACAATTGGGAATTTTTCTCAAGCAAAAGCAGAAGATGAATGAAGAACATGTCTATTCTGACCCACGAGGACAAGAGCAAGTCTTTAGCCATACCATTGATTCTTCTAGCAATGAGGAACCATGGAGGAGGCCATGGACAGAACCTAGAGTGCAGGCTAACTCTAATGACTTTAGAGTTGAGATTCCAAAATATGAAGGCAAGCTCGACCCAGAAGAGTTCTTGGATTGGTTACGTACGGTGGAGAGAGTATTCGAGTACAAAGACGTTCCAAAAGACAAGAAAGTCAAGTTGGTGGCATTGAGACTACGTAAGTATGCTTCTTTATGGTGGACCAACTTGTATGCTAAAAGAGTTAGGGAGCGTAAAGCTAAAATCAGAACTTGGGAAAAGATGAAAACCAAGTTAAAGGCTAGATTCCCTCCACCCACGTATGTTCAAGATTGCTATTCCCAACTTCATGATCTGAACCAAGGCAATCTAAGTGTTGAAGAATATACTAGAGAATTTGAAAAGCTTGTGATTAAATGTGATCTTCAAGAACCCGAAGAGCAAACAATAGTTAGATACTTGGGAGGACTTGATCCTAGGTATTCTAATGTTGTTGAGTTACAAGCTTATACCACTTTTGATGAGGTTTGCGTGCTAGCTCACAAGGCTGAACAACAAAAGAAAGCAAGACAAACCTTTAAACCTTCAAATCAGAAACCCCCAAATCGGAACCAACCCTTTAACAAGGGGAGTTCCCAACCGGTTTCTAAGCCTCAAACCCCTTTCCCTTTTAATCCATAAAGAACCCAAGCACCACAAAAGGCCCTAGCACCCCCAAATCGACCTAACCCCAATCCTATGAGCACTAGAAGGTGTTTTAAGTGCCAAGGACTAGGCCACAATGCCTCGGGGTGCCCAAACTACAAGGTGATCACTTTGGCCGAATGGAGGACTGTGGATGAACAAGAAAAAGAGGACGAGTTTGAAGGTGAAATTGAACAAAACCATAAGGATAGTCAAGAAGAGGTTGAAGAAGAAGCTGATGAAGGTGAGATGTTAGTTTTGAGGAGAGTCTTAAACGGCCAGAAAGGTGCAAAAGACGAACAAAGAGAGAACATTTTTCATACTAGGTTCACGGTTCAAGGCAAAGTTTGTTCGTTCATTATTGATGGTAGAAGTTGTGCTAATGTAGTTTCTCTTAGCATGATTGAGAAACTATGATTGCAAGCTATGACCCATCCCTATCCCAAGAACATACAATGGCTAAATCAAAGCAAAGGGCTTCAAGTCAACTCGCGATGCTCATTTCATTATCCATTGGTAAGAGTTATCAAGACCAGCTTTGGTGTGATGTTATACCTATGGATGCTTGTCCTGTATTATTGGGTAGACCATGGTTGTATGACCGAAAGGTATTGCATGATGGTTTCCTGAATACATACTCTGTGTCTAGGAGAGGTAAGAAGATTACCTTAAAGCCATTATCACCATCCAAACTCCTCAAAAATAAACCCACAAAAGGCCATGAACATTCTGGTTGCTTATTAACCTTTAGTGAAACTCTCTTAAAAGCTTCTAATCATGAATTTAAGGCTTTTGAAGAGTGGATCTTAACCCTTCAAGATGAACCAGAATCCCCCATGCCAACTCACCCCATTGCCAAATCACTCATCCAAACATTCTGTCACTTGTTCCCAGAAGAGATACCCTCGGGTTTACCCCCAAAAAGGGATATCCAACACCACATTGATGTCATCCCAAGTTCTATTCTTCCAAATAAATCGGCTTATAGAATGAACCCAAGGGAAACCATGGAGATTCAAAGGCAAGTGGAGGAATTGATGTCTAAAGGACTTGTAAGTGAGTCACTAAGTCCTTGTGCTATACCTGCCTTGTTGGTTCCCAAGAAGGATGGTAGCCAACGAATGTGTGTGGATAGTAGAGCCATAAACAAAATCACAATCAAGTATAGGTACCCCATACCTAGGATTGAAGATATGCTGGATGAACTACATGGCTCTAAGGTATTCTCAAAGATTGATCTTCGAAGTGGCTACTACCAAATCAGGATAAGAGAGGGAGATGAATGGAAGACTGCATTCAAGATTAACGGAGGTTTATGTGAATGGCTAGTTATGCCATTTGGTCTTTCTAATGCTCCTAGCACATTCATGAGGCTAATGAATAAAGTATTCAAGCCCTACATTGGCAAGTTCGTGGTAGTCTACTTTGACGACATTCTAATCTATTCCAAGGATGAGCAAACACATCAAGATCATCTTAATCAGATTCTGCATGTCCTGGAACGAGAGCAACTGTATGGTAATCTTAAGAAGTGTACCTTCTTCACTCATGAAGTTACATTCTTAGGTTACATTGTTTCTGAAAAAGGAATCAAGGTAGATGAAGGGAAGATAGAGGCTATTCGGACTTGGCCTCAACCACAAAGTATACATGATGTTCAAAGCTTCCATGGCTTAGCTTCCTTTTACAGGAGGTTCATTAGAAGTTTCAGCACCATGATGTCCCCCATGACTGAAGTGCTTAAGGGAGCATCATTCTAATGGAATCCTAAAGCACAATCTGCCTTTGAAGAAGTAAAGAAGAAGCTTACTCAAGCACCGATTCTTGCATTGCCGTGCTTTGAGAAAGTTTTTGAAGTTGAATGTGATGCATTTGGAGTGGGAATTGGTGGAGCTCTAACTCAAGAAGGTAAACCATTAGCCTTCTTTAGTGAGAAATTGTGTGACTCAAGAAGAAAATACTCCACATATGACAAGGAATTCTATGTTATCATTCGGTGTCTAGAGCATTGGAGCCATTACTTAGTGGCTAGTGAGTTTATACTTCATTCTAATCATGAAGCATTGAAGTACATTCAAGGTCAACATAAGCTTAACTCACGCCATGCTAAATGGGTTGAGTTCCTTCAGTCATTCCACTTTACCATCAAGCACAAGTCAGGAAAGATGAATCAAGGTGCAGATGCATTATCAAGGAGACATCTCTTTATGTTTCAACTAGATGCTCTTATTCTTGGTTTTGAGCATCTTAAGAGTTTATATGCTGAAGATGAAGACCTTGGGGATCTTTATTCTGCATGTTCAAAGCACCCCAAGGGAGATTTCTTAATCCAAGAAGGCTATCTATTCAAAGGGGTACGGTTGTGTATTCCTAAGTGTAGCACCCGTGACCTCCTAGTTAGGGAAGTTCATGGTGGATCCCTGGGAGGACATTTTGGAGAGTCCAAGACCTTAACCATGTTAAGGGAACATTATTACTGGCCAGGGATGGAGAAGGATGTTCAAGACATCCTAAGAAGGTGTGGGACGTGCCAAGCAGCCAAGAGTCACACTCTACCTCACGGTTTATACACCCCACTACCCGTGCCTCCTCTACCATGGGTGGACGTAAGCATGGACTTCATTTTGGGACTACCTAAGACCCAAAGGGGGAAGGACTTAATATTTGTGGTGGTAGACAGATTTTCAAAGATGGCACATTTCATTCCTTACAACAAGACCAACGATGCTACGCACATTGCCAAGCTATATTTCAAGGAAGTAACGAGATTACATGGTATTCCTAAGTCCATTGTTTCAGATAGGGATACAAAATTTCTGAGTCATTTTTGGATTACCCTTTGGAAGAAACTTGGTACCAAATTGCTATTCAGTACCACTTGTCACCCCCAAACTGATGGCCAAACTGAGGTAACTAATCGAACCTTAGGCACTCTCCTAAGAGCTTTGATTAAACCTCATGCTAAAGCCTGGGATTTACTCTTACCACATGCTAAGTTTGCATACAACAAGGCCCCCAGCAAGGCTGCTGGTCTTTCACCATTTAAGGTGGTGTATGGGATTGATCCTTTAAGTCCCAATGATCTTACTCCACGGCCTCAAGACCAAAAGCCCCATGTTGATGCAGCAACAAGAGTAAAAGAAATTCAGAAGCTCCATGAGTTGGTAAAGGCAAGAATTGAGAAGACCAATGCAGCCTATGAAGCACAAGCCAACAAGCATAAAAGAAAGATTGTATTTCAACCTGCAGACTTAGTATGGATCCACTTGAGGAAGGAAAGGTTTCCTTCTAAAAGGAAGAATAAACTCATGCCACAAGCTGAAGGTCCATTTAAAGTCTTAGAGAGGATCAATGACAATGCTTATAAGGTTGATTTACCTGGTGACTATGAGGTTTCAGCCACATTCAATGTGGCAGATTTAAGCCCCTTCTATTGGGACACTTCCCCACCAGATTTGAGGATCAAATCTTTTCAACAAGGGGAGGATGATGGAATCCTACCTAGTGAAGACCTTGATCATGAAGAATCAAGCCCAACACATCCAAGAACAAGGTCCCAAGTGAAGAAGATGGCTTACATTTTGCAAGAAAATCAAACAGTTACAAATGGGCTAACCGGCCAGAAAATGCCATGTTTTGTGCACCTCATTTCTTAAGCTACATTGTGGCTTAAGCCTAATGTTTTTGCATTTTTGGAATCCTCATGATGTTAAATTTCAGGTCCATGCATTGATTTTAAATCATGCACACAAGAGGATGGGAGATCAACGTGTTTTTCCTAACCGGTCAGATTTGGCTCTATTCTGCACGGTTTAATGTTTAAGCCTAATTACCCTACTTAAACATGCTATAACCTTGATTTCTTTTTAGGAGGGGTTTGTACACACCCTAAGATTTCCCCCCATGGCCTAAAATCCAAATCATGGTCACTTTTGCTAAGGGTAAACCGAGCCTGAAAATCAAGTTGCAAACTGCCGGTGAACCCGGTTTGATGCTACCTGTTGTTTTTTCCTTCTACCGTGGGTTTTTTCCTGTTTAGCTGATAGTGCACACACACCAAGGCTTCCTAGAGAAGAACAACCAACGAAAGAAGAGCTACAAGTGAAGTTGTCCCTTGCTTCTTATTGGCGAGCCGAAATGGAGATGTCTCACGGCTACCATTGGATAGCCGAAAAGGGAAGGCCACTTTACGGCTAAGCACATGCTACTTAGCTGCATTTCTAGTTGATTAAGCTTGAGTACAAGTTGATTAAGGTTGTAATGAACATTTGTTTTTCTTTCCTTAATGTTTTGATTGTACTTAAGCTAGCATAAACATTAGTTAGTAACCGGCTAAATCTAACCGGATACATTAGTGTAATTAACACCTTTCCCCCTTAGGAAGGAAAGGTTTAGAGAGGTACTAGCTTGGTTATACGCTTGCTAGGTGTGTAAACAAAAGGGGAACACGACCGTTGCAGCAACAGATCTTACTTTGAATGAGAATTTCAATTTGAGAGCAAACGAGCTTTCGGCTTCCATAAATACTCAGCTTGCTTATCCTTAGCTAGGCCGGTTAAGGTGGTGCTCAAGCTTAGTCCTAACCTTGATTAAATGGTGATTTCTGTATCTTGATCAAGCTTAAGGGCCCTAACCTTGGTTTTGGTGGTGATTCTATATCCAAAATCCAAGATTAGCTCTATCCTATTCAACCATTTCAGTCAGGGGTTCCTTGAGTTCAAGAGAGTCCGAAACTGTTTCATTGTTTCGCTTTGATTGCAAACTCATTTCCCTTGAGCTTTACATCATTACGAATGACAAGGATGAACTTATTTCCACAAGAATCCGATCTGAGTGGAGGATATGCACTTAGTACTAGAAGTTATCTAGAAAGGATCAATTTCCTTTGCCCTTATTGGACCAAATATTACAGAGATTAGCCAGGTGAGCACTTTATTGTTCCCTTAATGAATATTCCAACTATATCTAACTTCTTATTGCCCGGAGGACCAAGAAAACACTGTTCACTTGCCCTTTTTGTCATTTATGCTTTAGAAAGATCTCTTTTAGCCTTTGTAATGCCTGGACCATCTTTCAAAGGTGTATGATTTTTATCTTTTTGATTTAGTCAAGCAATGTCTAGAAATTTTATGGGTGATTTCTCCATTTATGGGGATTCTTATGATGATTGCTTGGCGAATCTAGAAAAGGTTTTAAATAGGTGCCAGGATAAGCATGTGATCATTAATTGGGGAAATGTCATTTTATAGAAAAAATAAAATTGTTTTGGGTCATATCATCCCTTATAAATGGATAGAGGTAGACAAAACAAAAGTAGATTTAATTGCAAACCTCCCATTCCGCACATATGTGAAAGACATGTTCTTTTCTTAGAAATGTTGGTTTCTAGCTAAGGTTTATTATAAATTTTAGGAAACTTTCTAAGCCCTTGTCTTCAATCCTTACCAAGGGTGTGTTATTCCACTTCTTTAAGGAGTGTGAAGTGGTGTTTACAAAGCTTAAGAAGGAATTGATTACTACTCCCATCTTGCATCATCCTGTATAGGGAGAACAATTTGAACTTATGCGTAATGCATCCAAATACATGGTAAGGATAGTTTTAGATCAAAGAATTGATAAAAATCCCTATGTAATTTACTACGTAAGTTACACGTTAAATGAAGTGTAAGTAAAGTACACCATGACTGAGAAGGAGTTTTTAGCGGTTATTTTTGGATTCAAAAAGTTTAGGCCCTACATCATAGGCTCTGATATTTTTGTTTTAACTGACAATACTGCTTTAAAATACCTTTTTGAGAGAAAAAAAATATGCAAACCTATACTTATTCGATGGATCATGCTACTCCAATAGTTTAATTATGGTAGTAATGGTAGGAAGGGCTCCAAAAATCCCATAGCAGAACAACTGTCTAGGATTGTGACGGATGATACCTATGAGACCCTTATTTTTGAATGCTTTTCTTATGAACAACATTTTTTGGGCTCATGGTATATAGAAATTGTTAATTACTTAGTCACAGGCGATATGCATAGGGAATGGACCAAAGATAACAAAGCATGCTTCCTTGCATTGGTCAGGTTTCCATGCGGAATAACCGTAATTTGTTTAAATACTGCCAAGACCAAATCTGTAACACCTTTAATGTGTATGTCTCATCCTTTGTATATTCTTTAATCATTCCTTAATTAGAACTAATAAACTTGGGGCGTTACTGTCGTCCAGAAGGACAGGGTTTTAAGTGTGTGCACTAAATATAACATAGTAAACATAGATTATAACCATAAACATTCAAACATTATCACAACCATATACAAACAGCTACTAATTGCCATAAGGTTTACACATCATAATAGAGCAATTCTTCATAAAGTTTACAGCCACATCAACTGAAGATCTCAAAATACAATTTTCCAAAATATTCATGAACTAACATCACTACTGATCCATCCAGATTCACTGGCTCACTTATTTTCTTTAGCTGAGTTGTTAGCATGAGGGTGATTCACTGAGCATTTACTTAAAACAAAACATGATGAAAATTTCAAAATGTGAGCCAAAGCTCAATACATGCATTCGTATATTGTTAAATGTTCACTGAAAAGTTGGTTGGACTCCCGCTTTGTAATTCATTTTAATTTAAAATAGTGAATGAGGTATTGCTAGTAATTATCTAGTAGTGAACCCCTAGTAACTGTTACGATCTATATATAGATATATGTATACCTGCCAAGCCGATCACGAGACCTGGCCAGAGGCCACGCTGCTAACTAGAGGGCGAATGTCGTATCAATGATAACTGCTAGGTCACTAGTTAGGTGGTAAATCACTAAATAAATTCATTCATTGATATACTGACTAAGACATTTTAACATTGATAAATACATGCCGATTTCTAAAGATGCAAGTAATGGACATAACTGGGCTTTTTTAAATGCAATCTCACTTGATAATACTTATGCACAGTGGGGGACGATAGACTAGGCCCCGATTCTACTTCAGAAATATAATTATAGGTATACGTAGTTAGTAAACAACACTCACTCTCATAATTTCTAACTTTAATAGAAACTTATTAATTAAATGGCATCCATAACTCAAACCATTCAATATAAGATAAGTTTAATCACACTAGCTTGGCCTGAGAAACACTGTTCTTGAGTCATTACTCTCTTCATTTCTCCTATTTCACTCACATATCCATTTAGTTCAATTTTCCAACTCAAGTAAGTTTCTAAGCACAATCAAAGTTGTCAAACTTAGCAATGTTAATAATCATCCAAAACTCTTAATAATACTTCTAATTTTATTGTTTCCTTTCTTCTCTCATAAATTAAGCTAAATGCCTCTTTCAGGCCCATTAACCTTTGTTTCCTTCCTGTCATGACCTTATGTTAGCCACGACACTCAAAAATTAGTTTATGGTCAACCTTACACATCTTTCAATACTTTCTTCACATAATCACTCAAAATGCTCCCACAAAATCACTTACGTGCATTATTAAACCAAACAAGCTCATTTGGTCACTTATGGGATTTTTCATAATTCACTAATTTTGGTAAAATTCACACGACATTATTTTTCAAGCCCATAACATATCCAACCTTCGAATTTCATCTAATTCATCCCAAATAAACATACTTGATTAAAAAATCAACCTTACTCATGCATGGCCACGAAACCCCAGGTTATGCCTAATTCAACTTTACATCCAAACCACCATAAATGGATTTAATATGATCACGCACAACCTAAAATTCATTTTTCACACCAAAGATCACAACAATTAGATAAACAAACTCAAATTCACACTTTCTTGATTCAAACTCACTTTATCAAGTTCAAGTCCAACTACCGATGATATCGAACATCTCCAAACACAATAAAAATTGCATGCTAGCACTTATTTTGATCATATGAGTACAAACCATAATTAAAACAATCACAACAACCAAAAATAAATCAAGATAGAGTTAGGGTTTTACCTCACTTTAGTCTTAGATATATAGAGGATGGGGTAGTGGGGGTGGCATTGGTGGCGGCTGGTGGCATTGGGGTTGGTGGGTGGCCAGCAGTAGCCTAGAACAGGCATCAAAGGTAACAGTACAATAGCTGAAACAGGGCAGCATAATATAGGGCAGCCGAGGGGAAGTAGAAGAGAAGAAGAAGAAAAGGTGGCTTGGTTTTGGTTGAAATTTTTTCTGACTTTTCTAGCACATTTTGGCTGAATTTATCCATCCAAAAAGTAGCTTTTTACTAATTGTAATTTGACACAAATAATGGTAATTAGCTTAATACAATTGCACCAACTTTTTGGGCTAAAAATTGGGCTTGGGAAAATAGCACTCCATTGCGATAATTATGTTTTTTGCATAGCTCAAAATTAAATTTTTGTGATGTTATGGAACATAATTTATCACTTAATCATATTTACTGGGGCCTACTATCGATTACCTAAAATTTTTACAACAATTAAAGCTTGAATTGCAAAGTGAGGCCCAAAATGAATTTTTCCTAATCGGAATGATTAAATGCGATAAATAAATGCAGGGAACTACATAATATGAATTAATTAAATAAATAAACATTATTTAGGGTCAGGCTATTACAGAATCATAGGAGGTGTGTACCTAATGACTAAATTCTTAGTTTCTTATTCTTTTGTTTTGAACATGCATTTGGGGGCATTTTAGCGGAAGAAAAATCACTAAAAAGATTCTCTAATGTGTCTATTGGCTAACATTATTTAAATATGTCCATGAGTATGTAGGAGGTGCAGTCATTGTCAGCAAATAAGTAGACTTACAAGAAAAGGCATGAAACCCCTTAACCCCATAATCATAGTGGATATATTTGATGTTTAGGGGATAAACTTTATGGGACCATTTCCTAACTTGTTTGGGAAGGGTACATACTTATGTGCATAGAATTATGTGTCCACGTGGGTCTAGGCAATCCCCTTAAGGACCAAATGAAACAAAGGTGGTAATTAGATACCTAAGAAAGAATATATTTGCTTAGTACGGTACGTCTCGTGCTATCATTAGGGACCAGGAGACCCATTTTGACTATGGGTCCTTTAATGCCTTGTTAAGAAGGTATTCCATAATTCACACATTGATACCCCTTATCGACCCCGAACAAGCAGTTGAGTAGAAGTATCTAATAGACAAATCAAGCAAAAGACCATGTATAAGAATAGAAAAGATTAGGTGGATAAGTTAACAGATGTGTTATAGGCCTATAGGACGAGTTTTGAAACCCTCTTATGCATGTCCCCTTATAAGGTGGTGTACGGACAACCTTGTCACCTTCCCAATGGTGCGCAATTAGGACCGTCAATTTTGATTTTAGTGCCGCCACGGAAAGGATAAGAGGCCTAGTTTGAATGAACGAGAGGAGATCAGGATGGATGCCTATGATAATACTCAATTGAGCAAGGAGAGAGCCAAAGCATTTCATGATAAACATATGGATAGGAAAGAGTTCTCTCCTAGGTAAAAGGTTCCTCTTCATGATTCTAAACTTTACCTATTTGCCATAAAACTTAGGTTTAGGTGAACCAAGCCCTTTATTATTGTTAAGTTGTACCCACACAGTGCTATAGAGATCTAGGACCCTATCAAAGACAACACATTCAAAATGAACATACATATGGTCAAGCACTTTTTAAAAATGCCACATGAAGGGAATGTGGTGTGTTCTTGCTCCACTAACCTTCCAAGCTTAAGTTGTGGAAGTCCCATCCTTTTGTATATATGTGAATATGTGTGAGTTGTGTGAGTTTTAAAAAAAATAAAAAGCAAAAAACAAATTTGAGAAAATTGCAAAAATAGAAGAAAAAAAGATAGCAAAGAGTGATAGAAATTTTTTTAATAAAAGAGAAAAATTAAAAATGAAAAAGAGGAAGTGTTTGAGAGGCAGATAAAATGTTGAATGTGAAAAGAGTGAAGGTTAAAGAGAAGAGAAAAAAAAAATGAGATGAGGACAAAAGAGAGCTTTGGAAGGCTATTGCATTTGGACATAAATTTGGCATTAAGAGGCCATACCATGCGGCACTCCTGTGCCAAAAATCCTTCATTTTGAGCTTGCAAATAGATTTTTGTCATGGTTCAATCTGCCAAGCAAGACGACCATGGAAAAACTATTTTTCCTAGGCATCCATAAATAGATGTGGCATAGGGACCCCATGCCACCTCTAAAGCTGTAGAAAACACACAACCCCTCATTTTTTTTTTTTTTTCCTCCATTTCTCTTCTTCTCTTTTTTTCCAACCCATGGCAAACCCACTTCACCTCCATTCCTCCCCCATTCCAATCACCAAAAACCCTTCATTTCTCATCAGAATCTTCAATTTCCTTCATATTAAACGTCTTCCCTCAAAAATTTCCCTAAGAATCACTCAAACTCTCCCTCCCTGCTGATCCACTTTCTCTTTATAAAATCCTAACCACCATTGTTGAGTTAAACGTGGTAGAGAGAGAAAGCTCAACTCTGACTCTAAATCCACCCTTCATTCAAGTTTATGAACGCTCATGAAGCATTTTTGGGCATAAGGGTTGTATCTCCATCATATCATCCGCTCAAATTCATCAGGCATGGGTAAAAAATGAGTGGGAGAGCCTTCTGTAACCCTACCTCTCCTAAGAAGTCATCAAAAGCTTTACCTTTATCTAATCCAATGCCCAAGAACAGAGGTCAATCTAATGCTTACCCATTACTGCTTCCTCCATGTAATTAAGGTCTTCAATTTGAAAATGAGGAAGAAAGGAAAGTATTTAAGTTGTTGTCTTTAGGATTGTCTTGTGAGCCTAAGTATTGACATTAAGACACAATGAGGATTTTGGAAATGTTGGATGATGTGGCTTTGTTACTCAGGAATTTAGGTTGGCTCGACTATATGAATTTAAAATATGAAACAATGATCATTTGGTGCTTAAGTTTTTTAGTTCAATGAATGTTAATTAGGGTGGCTCCTATAAATAGAAAGAGGGGTCGGTTAAATTTTAAATCTTTAATAATGAGGAGAAATTTACTCTCAGGGATTTCAATGAGCTTTTGCATCCCCTAGTCCACAGTATAACTTAAAGAGATGTGCCCAGAACTTAGAAACCCAACCATACATGGCTTAATGTCACATGTGTGAAAAGGAAGGTTTATTATGATAGATTGAGTCGCCCTTATGTTTTTTACTCTAGGCAAGCTAAGGCAATCAATATTGGCAATGTAAACATTTTGTATCCACAATCTTTAATGGCAAACATTATATTTGGGCGTCAAGATAGCCAAATTGTTTGTAAGAATGCTAAATTGCTCATACCTTGGTGTGCATTAAATAGGGAACACATTGACACAGGAGGCTTCATTCTCTGTTGTGCCCACAATAATGTGATAACTTGGTGTGCATTAAATGAGGAACACGTTGACATAGAAGCCTTCATTCGCTGCCATCTTGTGAAGGTTGCAAAAACCACTTGCAACAATGTGATAGGTATGGCGGGGTGGTCACCATTATAGTCAAGGGTTGCACCTTGAGGGGAGGTTTGGTATGCTTGAGGCTCACTTCATGGGTAGGAGTTTAGACATCACCACCTTAGGGCACATGAGCATCATAGACAAAAAAGAAGGCAATTACAATTAGCCATACCATAATAAGATTTTCTTTGCCTTTCCTAATGTTGGATGCACAACATTGCCAAATAGGGGGAATTAGTCTTGTGAAGGGGCAGTGGAAAGTGAGGCCCTTGAAGAGATAGCACAAGCAGGTGAGAAGGATGATAGTAGTGAGGAAGGATGGGAAGAAGAGGGTAATGAGGTGGGAGGAAATGATGATCTAGCTCAACGAGCACATGCCTTTTTTGGTAAAGCGTTCCTCCAATCTTTTTCCAAACTCCAACTTGAGGTAGCCGGTTTACGATCTGACTGCAATATGATAAAATAAGATGTAAATTGCATAGCTGGTCTAATGGAATCTATGGATGAGGGAGTTGATAATTTTAGGAGCTATTGTTAAGTCAAAAATCATGCGTTATTTTTATAATTATTTTGAGTATATTATATATATTATTTCATTTAATTTGATTTGTTTAATATATTTTTCAGGGTTAGTGTTAATTTAATAAAGAGGATAAGAGAGGACGTAGAAGCTCGGATTTTTTTACACTTGGCTACAAGACGGTCCAAAAACAATAATTATGGGAATTATTATTTTCATAATTATTATATTGGGCTAGGGTTTCAAGAGTTGGTGAGAAGCTACAAGTCTTGGGGAAGAAGAAATCAAAGGAAGAAGAGGAGAAGAAAACCTAAACAAAAACCCTAGACCCCCACCCTATTAATACACCTCTTCACACTCCCTCCATCATCATCTCAACCATAAACCCACGGCAGCCCAAACCTTCTTCACGCATCATCAACAGCCACCATCTTCCTCTTCTCCCCACACCATCTTCACCATCCCCTCACCATCATCATCATCTTCATCGTCTTCACCACCATTGTTGAGTTATTTTGATTAAGTTTTGATGATAAAAAATCCAAGTGTAAAAATTTGTCCAAGTAATGTTGCTCCAAACACGATCTCCAAACAGGCCTAACTGGTGTTTTCTTTTTTGTATTAACTGGTTTGCTACATGTGAGAACAAGTCTTTAAAACAGGTTCTACTTGGTGGTTCTATATTAAGAACAACTCGATTGTAAAAGCATGTTGTTCCTGGACTCTAGCAAGATCAGCTCGATGTAAAGCATGTGGTTCCGAAACTCTAGCAATGCAAAGAACAACCCCAGCAAACAAGGTGGCCTTGGTGTTCACAGCAGCTCTACAAATCTTGGACAAGATGACTGGTTCAAAACAAGAAGTCTTGGGTATATAGGTTTTATTTATTTAGACTCTTGTTAATATGCCAATATTAAAAACATCATTTTAAACACCTCTTGAATCGGCAGTTGCGCTAAGCGTTTCAGAACACGAGTTGCGAACAACCCTGCAAACAGGGTGCCTAGGGTGTTTCTGAACTGAAACGGCTATGCCCGATTATTTTGGAAAAATTTATTTCGGCTGGCCAAAAGCTTTAAAATACTTTCTTAAAATCCCATGATAGCTAATTAAGCCCTGGAAAGGATATTTTTGAGATACGAATTATTATGGGAGATTTGCCAAAATTGTTTTGCTAAATATTTTCCAAAACCAAAAGATCTTTATCACCTATATTTTAGGAAGTGATTTATTCAAATTTCAAAGTTGAGATTTCTGGTTCCTTATTTGAAATTCTCCACGGCTATTTCAAACGAAGAGGATAAGTTTTTATCTTTTAGAAACAAATCCCTTTTATCTTGGAAATTTCTTATCCACTAGCCGTTTGGAAAATCCTTTGCTTGGAAATCTCCTTTGATACCATACTTGGCAGATTCTCAGCAACTTCCTTGACTTTTTACCGTTGATCTTCTTGGTTAAAAGCTTAGCTCTTCTCTCCCATTCGTAGACACAACAGATATTGAAAAAACACAGTGTGGTAAAAAGGAAAAATTCTGAAAACCCGGTTTTTACTCAAAAGTAAGAAAAGATTTCTTGAGCTTCAATTCGCAAAGAAAAACCATGACAAGCTGTGTTAAATTGAGTTTTCAAACCATTGGCATAATAGGATCTTCAGTGTACCTTACATCTGCTTAGTGAGAAGCACCCCCAGTAAGGTGTTTTCAACCCTGATCTTGGATCAGAAAAGTGAGTGAGTGGTCCTTAGTCGTGTGGACTTTGGACGTGTCCAATCTGGTGAGATTTGGACGTGGTGTAGCCGTTCTTAGGGAAGAAGGTTACGTGGTTGCAAGTTGTGACAAGGTGTGTTACATTTGTAACGAGTTAAGCCCGGTTATAGTGAAGTGGTTAAAAGGCTACACGAGGTAGGTCGTGGTTTTTCACACCTCAGTTGGGCTAGAGGTGTTTTCCACGTAAAAATTGTGTGTGCTTTATTTCCGCATTTATCTTGGTGATTTTCGTATTTGCAATATCTGAAAACACCCCCTGAAAACAAGTCAACAGGGTGTTCGTCATCTGAGAACAACCTCTGTCAGGGTGTTTGTTACTTATAACGCGAAAATCAGACACCACAATTCACCCCCCCCCTTGTGGAAGTATACTCATAAATTCAACAAGTGGTATCAGAGCAGGTTCTCTTTCAAAAGGCTAACACCTTGAGAGATTCTGAAGATGAGTACACCACAAGGAATTCTTGAAGGGCAATCCATTACTCGTCCACCCTATTTCAACGGCCAACATTATAGTTGGTGGAAGAATAGGATGGAGAACTATATTCAGGCAGAAGATTATGAGTTATGGATGCTCATCAAGAACGGGCCCCTTGTTCCCACCAAGGTGCTTGAAGATGGCAAGATGATTCCCAAGGAACCCAAAGAGTTTGATGCTGAAGATTATAAGAAAATGGAAAAGAATGCTAAGGCCAAGAAGCTATTATATTTCGGCCTAGGTCCAGATGAATACACTCGCATCTCTGAGTGTGAATCAGCCCAAGCTATCTGGAACGCCCTGCAAGTTGCTCATGAAGGTACGAGTCAAGTTAAACAATCTAGAATTGAGCTACTTATGCGACAATATGAGTTGTTTGATATGGGTGATCGTGAAACTGTGATGGATATGTACACACGGTTTACCCACATCACAAACGAATTAAAATCTCTGGGAAAGTCTTTCACCACTGAAGAGTTGGTGAGGAAAATCCTCAGAATTTTACCTCGTATGTGGGAGGCCAAAGTGACAACCATCCAAGAGGCTAAAGACATGAACAAGATCACCCTCGACGAGTTGATTGGCAATCTTCAAACCTATGAACTCATAAAGAACTCACAACAAAAAGAGGAGCAGAAGAAGGATCGTGGGCTTGCCTTGAAAGCACATGAGGACACTGACTCTGACCTTGAAAATGAAGACATGGCCCTAATGACCAGAAAATTCAAGAAATTCTTCAAAAAAGGTCAAGGAAAGCAACAAAAGAAAAGACTTCAATAAGTCCAGAAACACCCCCAAAGAACAGCTCACAGGGTGTTTCAAGTGTGGCAAACCAGATCACTTAATCAAAAATTGTCCTCTGCTTCGAGAAGATCAGATGCCCGAACAACCTCGAAAACAGGGTCGAAAACACCCTGTAAATAATCTGGGCAAGCGTTTCTCGAGAGCTATGCTGGCTGCTTGGGGAGATTCCTCTGAGGATGAAGGAGAATCTGAAGCTGAAAAAGAGGGTGTAGCAATGATGGCACAAAGTGATTCAGATTCAAGTGATGAATCAACAATCAGCCTCTCAAATCTCAAGAACAATGTACATGGTCTTAACAAAGCTACTTTAGAAGAACTTCTATATAATGTGATAGACACCTGTGCTGATCTAAAAAGAGAAGTTCGTGACCTAGAGCTTGAAAATGAAATTCTTAAAAATGAAAAACTTGGTTTACATGAAAATATTAACATGCTCAAAGAAAATCTCTTTATAAAAGAAGGAGATTATACTCGAGTGGAAGAAAAACTCTTTGAGGTGGAAGGAATGGTTGAAGACTTGCTCAAAGAGAACAAGAGCTTGCATGCTAATATAGAAAAACTGGAAACCGAACTTGCCACGACCAAGCGTTGGAACAAGTCTTCACAAGCCCTTGATTGGTTAAACACTCACCACAGTCGAAACAAAAAGGGACTTGGTTACAAGCATAACCGGACCGTTCACCCAATACATAGAAAGTATGTGGGATTACCTGAAAACATCGTTTGCTTTCATTGTGGTAAAACGGGTCATTATAGATATACTTGTCCTTTAAGAAAACATGCCAATGAAAAGAATGAAAGGTATGTGAAAAAAATCTTGATTAGAAAAGATGAGCTTTACATGTCTAAAAGAATGGGACCCAAGTGGATCTGGGTTCCCAAAACTAACCGGTGATTTGTTTTGCAGGCTGAAATGAGAGAGAACAACCTTACGAACAACCCCACCAACACCCTTAAAAACAGGCAGTTGTGGTTTGTTGATAGTGGGTGTTCACGGCACATGACTAGTGAAAAATCAAATTTTCTCTCACTTACAGCTTTGAATGGTGGGAGTGTAGCATTTGGAAACGGCAAATCTGGGACAATTGTCGGTATAGGTAATATTGGTAAAACTCTCTCCCACTCAATTGATAATGTGCACTTAGTTGATGGGTTAAAGCACAATTTGCTAAGTGTGTCCCAACTGTGTGACAAGAACAACCTAGTACTGTTTTCAAAAACACGTTGCTTGGTTGTGAATGACGACACAGGAGATGTTGTGTTAAGGGGGAAGCGATATCAAAATGTTTATAAAGTTAGTATTTCCACTCTTCCCCAAAATAATCTGACTTGTTTAAATGCATTAAATGATGATATAATGCTATGGCACAAAAGACTAGGTCATGCAAGCCTGTCCTTGTTAAATAAACTTGTTTCCAAGGATTTGGTTGTTGGACTACCTTCCATCAAGTATAATGATGACAAGGTATGTGAAGCTTGTGCAAAAGGAAAACAAGTCAGATCTTCTTTAAAATCTAAAAAGTGTGTAAGCACTACCCGACCTCTTGAGTTATTGCATATTGATCTATGTGGTCCCATGAGGATAGCTAGTAGAGGTGGGAAAAGGTATGCGCTTGTAATAGTGGATGATTACTCTCGATTTACTTGGACTCTGTTCTTGGCCTCCAAGGATGAAACTTTTGAGAATTTTATTGCCTTTCTCAAAAAGATTGAAAAGAGAGTAGGACACTCATTGGTTAGCTTGAGGTCTGATCATGGTACTGAATTTGAAAATGCAAGCTTTACAAAATTTTGTAATGAACATGGTGTTGATCAAAACTTCTCAGCCCCAAGAACACCCCAGCAAAATGGGGTGGTTGAACGAAAAAATCGTACCTTAGAAGACATGACTAGAACAATGCTTATTGCTAGTAGTCTTCCTAAGAACTTTTGGGCAGAAGCTTTGAACACATCATGTTACATTATAAACAGATGCATGATTAGACCCATTTTGAACAAAACGCCGTATGAACTTCTTAAAGGCAGAAAACCCAACATTATGCATCTAAGAACATTTGGTTGTAGATGTTTCGTGCATAACAACGGGAAGAATGCCTTAGGAAAGTTTGATCCTAGGAGTGATGAGGCAATATTTCTTAGTTATTCCTCTCACAGTAAGGCATACAAAGTCTTTAACAAAAGAACCCTGTGTGTTGAGGAAAGTGTGCATGTGTTTTTTGATGAATCTAACTCCTTGAATGAGAGTAATGCACAGGATGAAGAGTTTGAATTAGGTCTTGTCCAAAAGGAGCTGTTGAATCAAGAAAAACAAGGTGAGAACACCCTGAAGGAAACAGGTACAGAACCTGTTCCTCAAAGCGACAGGCAAGGTGAGCTCCAAACAGGGGGAAACACCGTTGAACCCTGTTCGGAACCATGTTCTTCAGGAACCAGCTTGCAAACAGGTGCAGAAACAGGATCAGGAGGTGTTCTTGAGCCTGATCCTACACACACTTCAGTTAGAAGAAAACATGTGGCTGTGGATCCAATTAATCCAAGATCATGGAAGCACCATAGTTCGCACCCTCTTGATCAAATCTTGTCAGATATTAATACTGGAGTGCAAACTAGATCTAAACTTAAGAATTTTTGTGCTTTCTATGCTTTTCTTTCTAACATTGAGCCAAAAAGTGTGAATGAAGCTCTTGCAGATTCAGATTGGATCGCGGCTATGCAAGAAGAGCTTCATCAATTTGAAAGAAACAAAGTGTGGCACCTTGTACCTAAACCTGCAGACAGAACAATCATTGGAACCAAGTGGGTGTTCCGAAATAAGCTGGATGAGTCAGGAACAGTCACTAGGAACAAGGCAAGGCTAGTGGTTCAAGGGTACAATCAAGAAGAAGGGATTGATTATGAAGAAACCTTTGCACCAGTTGCTAGAATTGAGGCTATTCGAATCTTAATAGCCTTTGCAGCTCATATGGAAATCAAGCTATATCAAATGGATGTGAAAAGTGCATTCCTAAACGGATACCTTAAAGAAGAGGTGTATGTCAAACAACCCCCTGGTTTTGAAAATGGTGATTTTCCAAATCATTTTTTTAAACTTGACAAAGCACTTTATGGTTTAAAACAAGCTCCAAGAGCTTGGTATGAACGGTTGTCAAGCTTTTTACTTGAAAATGATTTTAGAAGAGGCAAGGTAGACAATACCTTGTTTCTGAAATCTAAGGGGGAACATCTATTGATTGTCCAAATATATGTAGATGACATTATATTTGGTGCGACTCATCATGATTTATGCAATGAATTTTCAAATATGATGAGGAGTGAGTTTGAGATGAGCATGATGGGTGAGCTTAATTTTTTCTTAGGCTTACAAATCAAGCAAACTCCAAACGGCACCATGATCCATCAACAAAAGTATATCAAAGAGCTACTTAAGCGTTTTAGGATGGAGTCAGCCAAACTCATAGACACTCCTATTTCTCCTTCAACCAAGTTGGTTGTGGATGATGGGAGTCCCTCAGTTGAGGAGAAACTCTATAGAGGCATGATTGGGTCACTCCTATACCTAACCGCTAGTAGACCGGATATCGTTTTTAGTGTTGGTTTATGTGCCCGTTTTCAGTCTAGTCCTAAAGAGACTCGTCTTAAGGCTGTTAAACGGATATTAAGATATTTAAAGCATACACCTGATTTAGCTCTATGGTATCCTAGAGGTTGCAATCTTGATCTTGTTGGATATGCTGATGCTGACTATGCAGGTTTTCTAGTTGATAGAAAGAGTACCTCAGGTATGGCTCATTTTCTTGGACCTTGTTTGGTATCTTGGGCTACCAAGAAGCAACATTCTGTTGCCATGCCCACAGCAGAAGCTGAATATGTTGCAGCAGCTTCATGTTGTGCTCAACTGTTGTGGATAAGACAACAGCTTAAGGATTTTTGTGTTGACACTGGATGCATTCCTATTTTTTGTGACAATACCAGTGCTATTAACATTGCCAAAAACCCATGTCAACACAAAAGGACAAAACATATTGACATTCGACATCATTTTTTAAGAGATAATGTGGAAAAAGGCTTCATTTCAATGAATTTTTGCTCCACTGAAAATCAAATAGCTGATATATTCACTAAGCCACTGAGTAGAGACCAATTCGAGAGAAACAGACTGGAACTGGGGTTGGTGAAAACACCCTGAGAACACCTGTTCTCAGAGTTGGACCAAGCTGGCAAAAATACCCTATAATACCTGCTCTCTCTCCTTGCTTGGAAATTGTTACCCTTAACGAATTTGTGCAGTCTATATGCTACTAAGTTCATGCGTGAAGACTGCTACCTTGAGAAATGGAGCAGAGTAATAAGGGAAGCATGTTCAGAAACAGGCAGCTCGAACAGGTATGTCCCTTGGTTGTTCGATACATAGGGAATGTGTTTTGCTTTTAATATTTTCACCCGTTGCAATCTTTTAAAAGATCTCGGCTGCTCTCTCTCTCTCCCTCTCTTCTTAAGTGCTCTGCTTGCAGTCTTGTCTGTCCTCTCACGCAAACAGCTCTAAAACCCTAATCTCTCTCCTCTGCAACAATGGCTTCCAACCAACCCTCTAACTCAAACTCTCTGGTTGTTGCATCCTCAATCCCTACTCCCCCTCGCCCAATTCCTTACAAGCCTTTCACATTTCTGAAAAGCTTGTCCCTCGCATCAGTGGGGATAGGGATGGATGACATTCCCTTCAATTGTAGAAGGGAATTGGTACTTTTGGTAGGGTCAGTTGCTTGCCCTCTTCAAGTCAAGTCGGAGGATGTACCATCAGGGGATCAAGACAAAATCTTGGAACCTTCTGCAGAGCTATATGGTGAATTCGAACCCTGTTCTTTTGGACTGTTTCCAGAAACAGCACCAGAAACTAGGGACGAATCCTTGAATGCTGTGTGGGTAGAGGATCTGATTTCGGATGAGACATCCAAGGAAAGTCAGGAGAAAAACTCTCTCCCTGAGTCCGAACTCCCCACTCCGGCTGTTCAAACCGGAGAGAAAAGAAAAAGGATAAAAATTGTGGCCAGACGTAGCAGAACGCCCAGAACAAGGCCACAACCAAGGTTTCAGCCCTCTGAAACTCCCTCTTCTCCTCCTTCTTCCAAGCCTTCTCGCAAATCTGCGAGAATTGCTCTCAAGTCAGTCCCTAGAACCTTAAAATCATCTGCTCCGGTCATTGAGGAGATTTCCTCCTCCTCAAGTTTGTCTGGGTCTGACTCTAAGGATCCCTCGTTCAAACAAGGGACCCCCGTGTTCTCAGAACCTTCTGATGAACAAAACCCGTCAATACCAACCACTTCCACAAAATCCTCAGCCCCAAAAACACCCCTTAAGAGGAAACTGAAAACAACCCCTCTGTCCAAAACTGCATCCCTTGCTCCTCAAATTAAAAAGACAAAATTGACCACTCCCTCTCCCTTGTCTGAGAAACATACGCAATTCCTTAAGCGTAATGTTGTAAGGGGGAAGGTCGTGAACATACAATTTTTTGAGGAATAGGGTCTGGGGGTGTTCTTAAATAAGTTGCGTGTCCAAGGCTGGCTTGAACTGTTTGCAAACACCCACCAAGGGTGTTCTGTGGCTGAGTTGGCTGAATTCTATGCCAACTGCTCTGTCACCAATGGGGTGGTGACAAGTGCTGTCAATGAGTGGCATTTTTCCTTCGATGCTGCTACTCTTGGTGAAATACTGGGCGTCCCCTCTCGTGGGTTTGACGTGTATGTGAGGGAAGACAAAACCGCCCTAGACCCAGCCAGGCTCCTGGAGATATCTAGGCGGGTAAGCCAGAAACCGGGCCTGAGAACACCCTCCTCTGCCAAAAAGGGCGATCTGATTCCTCTCCACCAACTCCTTTTCATGTTCATCATCAAGAACGTGATACCAAGAGGTCAAGGGAGAAACTCAACCGACCTTTTTGATCAATGCCTGGTCGACCTCTTGTCCAGGGAGGAACCCATAAATCTTCCTGCTATCATGATTCGTCATTTTGGGCGAATTACAAACACCACCCGAAACCATGATCTCGGGTATGGGTTCTTGTTGACCAAAGTATTTGAACACCTTGGTATTGAGCTCACACGGAGAGTGCCAGCTCAACTGGTTGATGAGATTGGCGTGGACACCCTTATGGGATGTGGCTATGAGGTTGGCCAAGGGTCAACTCACAAACAGGGTCCTCGACCACCTCGACCCCCTGTTTCTGAGACACCTAGCCCTTCTGTTGAAGCTGTTCTTGAGGATCATGCACGCCTCAAAGAAGAGCTTTCGGCTGTGAAGTCTGCTCTCGAAGCAGAAAAGGCCATCTCAGCAAAACGTCATTAAGAACTCCTTGCACTCCTCTCCTCTCTTGCCCCTAGCATTCCTCCTTTGCAAACGAAACCACCCTCTGCCCCCTGATTGTCAAGCTTGTTCTCTGTTTTTGTGGTTTGTTGCAATGGTACTACATTGATTATTAATGAAATATCTGCTGGCAGTCTTTCTTGCTTGTTGTTTCTTAAGCTTTATACGCTTTACCTTATGTTGTTCTTGCTTTTTATGATGCCAAAAGGGGGAAAGCAGAGTGAGAAACCAATTGACAAAAACCTTTTGATTGAGAGCAGAGTGAGAAACCAATTGACAAAAACCTTTTGATTGAATATGAGAATAAAGGAGAGTGAAAATGACTTACGTGGATCACTATCAGCATTCAATTTTTTTGTGTTGTGTTGTCAATATGGTCACTTGGTTTGTCATCATCAAAAAGGGGGAATTTGTTGAGTTATTTTGATTAAGTTTTGATGATAACAAATCCAAGTGTAAAAATTTGTCCAAGTAATGTTGCTCCAAACACGATCTCCAAACAGGCCTAACTGGTGTTTTCTTTTTTGTATTAACTGGTTTGCTACATGTGAGAACAAGTCTTTAAAACAGGTTCTACTTGGTGGTTCTATATTAAGAACAACTCGATTGTAAAAGCATGTTGTTCCTGGACTCTAGCAAGATCAGCTCGATGTAAAGCATGTGGTTCCGAAACTCTAGCAATGCAAAGAACAACCCCAGCAAACAAGGTGGCCTTGGTGTTCACAGCAGCTCTACAAATCTTGGACAAGATGACTGGTTCAAAACAAGAAGTCTTGGGTATATAGGTTTTATTTATTTAGACTCTTGTTAATATGCCAATATTAAAAACATCATTTTAAACACCTCTTGAATCGGCAGTTGCGCTAAGCGTTTCAGAACACGAGTTGCGAACAACCCTGCAAACAGGGTGCCTAGGGTGTTTCTGAACTGAAACGGCTATGCCCGATTATTTTGGAAAAATTTATTTCGGCTGGCCAAAAGCTTTAAAATACTTTCTTAAAATCCCATGATAGCTAATTAAGCCCTGGAAAGGATATTTTTGAGATACGAATTATTATGGGAGATTTGCCAAAATTGTTTTGCTAAATATTTTCCAAAACCAAAAGATCTTTATCACCTATATTTTAGGAAGTGATTTATTCAAATTTCAAAGTTGAGATTTCTGGTTCCTTATTTGAAATTCTCCACGGCTATTTCAAACGAAGAGGATAAGTTTTTATCTTTTAGAAACAAATCCCTTTTATCTTGGAAATTTCTTATCCACTAGCCGTTTGGAAAATCCTTTGCTTGGAAATCTCCTTTGATACCATACTTGGCAGATTCTCAGCAACTTCCTTGACTTTTTACCGTTGATCTTCTTGGTTAAAAGCTTAGCTCTTCTCTCCCATTCGTAGACACAACAGATATTGAAAAAACATAGTGTGGTAAAAAGGAAAAATTCTGAAAACCCGGTTTTTACTCAAAAGTAAGAAAAGATTTCTTGAGCTTCAATTCGCAAAGAAAAACCATGACAAGCTGTGTTAAATTGAGTTTTCAAACCATTGGCATAATAGGATCTTCAGTGTACCTTACATCTGCTTAGTGAGAAGCACCCCCAGTAAGGTGTTTTCAACCCTGATCTTGGATCAGAAAAGTGAGTGAGTGGTCCTTAGTCGTGTGGACTTTGGACGTGTCCAATCTGGTGAGATTTGGACGTGGTGTAGCCGTTCTTAGGGAAGAAGGTTACGTGGTTGCAAGTTGTGACAAGGTGTGTTACATTTGTAACGAGTTAAGCCCGGTTATAGTGAAGTGGTTAAAAGGCTACACGAGGTAGGTCGTGGTTTTTCACACCTCGGTTGGGCTAGAGGTGTTTTCCACGTAAAAATTGTGTGTGCTTTATTTCCGCATTTATCTTGGTGATTTTCGTATTTGCAATATCTGAAAACACCCCCTGCAAACAAGTCAACAAGGTGTTCGTCATCTGAGAACAACCTCTGTCAGGGTGTTTGTTACTTATAACGCGAAAATCAGACACCACAATTCACCCCCCCCCTCTTGTGGAAGTATACTCATAAATTCAACAACCATCAC
>JACYFF010031956.1:69091870-69112157 GCA_017589665.1 Selenicereus undatus | reverse complement strand
TATATATATATATATATATATATTTATATATTTATTTATTTATATATTTATATATATGTATATATATATGTCCCTAAAAGCATGTGCTATATAATAAGCTTTATCTCTTATCCCTATGTATATTTGTCCCCTAGACATTCCTTAAGCATTTACAACGGTTATCCCCCAAGAGTCAAGCTAGCCAACCCAAGCTTAATTGAAGTGATGATACAACAACAACAACACCTCCCAGTGTGGATCCTGCTTTCGCAGGGTCTGGGGAGATCTAGATGTAGGCAATTTTATGTCTATTGGTAGAGAGGCTTATTGCAAAAGTCCCACAAAGTAAAATTTTGTGAGAACAGTTTATAGAAGATGGATTTTGTGAATACATTTTATAGAGAGAAACTAAGGATAAGCAGCAGAGAATGAAATATGAAGTACTAATAAATTAGGTGGCAGTAACTTTGTAAACATAAGTACAACATAGCAAAGGAAAGTACTATACCTCAATAAGTAGGGGTAGGCAAACAATGTCTCTTTCCATATGACTATAGTACCTGTATACAAACATAACATGCTAACGAAGAAATCACAATCAAATCTACCCTACTGCAATCGAGAGACAACTACGTGGCTAACTCTCTGAGATCTAAGATCCTAATCCTATCCCGCTATACCAAAAATATAATTCTATTTGATAAATGAACTCTAAAATTGTGGCCGCATAACATACATCTCAATTGATCACTAGAATTCTCATTTTTGGATAGCCAAGTCAACCATCATACTTTCTTATTGCTTGTTCTAATTTGTTCTCCAATTGTTTCAGTCGTATAATGTAAATTACTTAAAAGCACTCTAATTACATGTATGACAATGAAAATTATCAATAGATTCACTACAAGCTAAGAGATAACCTCCTAATACGAATAAGGTAAAAGAACCCAATTGCACGTATAATAATGAAAATTCTGAATAAGCTCACCCCAAGATATGTCAAAACATCATAACTCTTCCCTAAGACCTAGTGTAGTCTTAGTCCTTTCATAGGAGGGCTACGTTAGGCATCATTAAGGTTATAATGGATAGCATCAAATTGCAAAGAGATAGCACACGAAGAATACGAGGCTCAAAAATATTACCAAAAAAAAAACAAACAAATGATTTTGTTAATGCCAAGTACACATGTAACTATAACTGGAAGATGAAATCATGTGTACAAATGGTAATGACTGGAGAGTCAGCAAACAAACGCAACTTTAAGGGAAGGATGCAGAATGCCAACCAAATTTAAAGTTCAATATAGGAGTTAACAAATTGATTTCATAAGCATACTCATCCCAAAAATTATGAGGAGACGAATACAAAGATGAGATCATAGTGAAGAAAAGGAAGTGGAAAGAATTTTGAAAGATAGGAGGACAATAGAGGTAGCTGTGTCAATGCAGTGAACTTAAGAGCCAAGTGAACATATAAAATCACAAACTTAAAGCAACAAGCACATGAATAAAAGTAAAGGACTACAAACTTCCAAAATAGTAGAAGGCACAATTTACAGGAAAGGCAAAGTTATCAACAACAAAATAGCGAATGTTATTCCCAAGAGGCAATTGATTATAATAGGGTTAGCAAGAAGTCATCCAAGTAAGGGAGGAAACAGTGGATCAAAAAGGTGGAAGATTTTGGAGGTTGGTTAGCTAAAGAAAGCAGTAGGTCAAAGAAAATACTAATATGGTTATAGGCCCTCCTATAGCACGCCACAATAGTCATCTAACCCCCTTGATTCACTTTAAATTCACCTCTTACCTAGGATAGTATTCTTAACTCAGTACCTCAATGGCCCAGTTCAACCCCAAAATCATGTTTAATACAAGCCCACAAAGATCAACTAGGTGCCCTAGTAGCAATCCAATAAGATCATTGAATTAATAAGCAAGCTTAGGATTGACCATCAGGCACGTACATAATAGCATTATATAGCTTCAATCAGGGCCACCAGCTATAGCTTTAAATGCTTTTATTTAAGGTCAATTCTCAATGCATAAGAGTTTGGACCACATGCTTATTATTTCAAACGCATAGCACAAAGCAAGCACTTAGCAACTTTGGCCATGCATCCAACATTTCAAGTCACCAGACAGCATATAGAAGATGAAAGACATGCATATGTAATGATACTTGTGAAACATATGCAATCCTCCTTACCCATACCTATACTCAC
Source organism: Selenicereus undatus (assembly GCA_017589665.1). Lineage (NCBI taxonomy): Eukaryota > Viridiplantae > Streptophyta > Magnoliopsida > Caryophyllales > Cactaceae > Selenicereus > Selenicereus undatus. Next base: position 69,109,954 of record JACYFF010031956.1, on the reverse strand, counting down.
ACTTCATTTAATTCCTAGGCATATGGGTTTTAAGACTCAACCTTAGGATGTAGCATCCCGAGAGAATCTCTAGGTTGAACCTAAAGCTCACCCCCTAAGATACCACCAAGATTAAAATCCTAAAGTCGAAGTTAGGAGGAAAGGCTTGAAAGAAAATCTAAATTTTTTAATTAAAAAATTTATTATTATCATTATTAAATGATTTGGGTTGGGTTAAATATAAGGATTTTTGGGCTTGACCTAAAGTCCTAGTATGTACGAAGGTCCAACACTAAAATTACTACCTACGAGCTCAAGCAACTAGCGATAATTTCTGAAGTTGAAATCATGTTAATTATTCTTGAAGAATTATGAATACAATTTTTTGAGGTTTTACATAGTATCACTTCCCCACAAGTTCCTACATTCACAAGGCCATAAAGTCATCCTTTCAACCTAACTGAAACATTGATACTTTTAAATTTTGTTTCAAATAGGTTAGGTAAATGGGTTCCAAGTCTAGAAAAACGTACGTGTTATCCAAAACAAGTAAAAGTATTACTTCTTACTGATAGTTTAGAAATAATTACAAACAATAATATCTAAAAATAACACGATCTAATTTTTCATAAATTAAGTACCTTCTAACTCTAGCTGGGTCTTTCCTCAGTAACTTTACGATCATACACATAGCGTTATGACCAACAATAAAAGAGAGAAATTCTCGTATTCATCGTGTGTGTTTTGTATTGTTAAAGTAAGGCTTCCTAGTTGTTCAATCACATATAGCATTCATTAAAATCACCAATCAAAACCCCTGGCACGTAAAAAATTAAGTGAATATCATTTAAGGAGGTGTTAGTGGGGTATTTGGGAATAGAAGTTCCCATACATTGCATTTGGTTCGACTATTAAGGCTATGAAACTTAATACAAAGGGGCATCAAGTCCCGCTCCCCAAATCAACAGATTTAATTCCCTCTATTTTCCAAGGGCTTCAAATCTCAACCTCCATTAAGTATTAGAATTTTCCTTTCTAAAAACATAATAGTATTTTACAACAACTATTTTTTTTCATATTTCATCTATCACTATCACCGCAAATAACATCTACTGCCAAGAAAGACAAAGAGAGATAGAGAGACCAGTCATCGCGAAGCACCAACGATGTACCTAAAACAAATACGCCAACGAATGGATACCTATTGAGAAGAGGAAAGAGCAAGAAAAAGAGAGGGTAATACATGTCTGAGACAAAGCAAGGGGAGAGAGAGCAAGACATAGATCTGTTAGTAAAGCATTGACCTTCCACCAAGGGGGGATTGTGAGTCAACTTAACCAATGATTTTTCATGCCAATTTTGATGACTCCATAGGCGAAGAAGATGATGACAGCGATAAGAGAGGAGATAGGGTCACCGAAGGCAGAGAATGTGGCAGATAACCTTAGGGATTTGGTCAGGATGACAATGTTCAGTTATAAGCGGTGTTGAGGGCGATGAGTGTCACAACACTGATGGGAAGGGTCGAGTGATGATGGTGACGCCAAGGGTGGTGGGTGCGACAACGCCGATGAGCAAAGGGATGAACGAGAAGCTTGTGGACGTGATGTGTGGACGAGTTCTTCTTGTTCTTTTGAGATAGAGAAGGGAAAAGGAGGAGTCAGAAAGGAGGAAAGAGAACATAATGGAAGATAGAGTTAATTATTTACATATATGTTTCCTAAAAAAGTTATTTTATATATAAATATAAGGTGGCATTTGGTTCACCATTTTGTGGACCTAAGTATAGGACTTGAATCATTTATTCCCATATCTTATGCTTTATTGGCAGTTTTTAAAATTAAAAGAAAACGAAATCACATTTCACATCGTTAAGTCTACCCTCAAGGTATGTTTACTCAAACCCTTCCATCTGCTGATCTTATGTAAACTCATGCCCTAAGTATGGCTTTTACCCATACTTGTAGTAAACCAAATAGCAAGTATAGGAAGTGATGATACATAAAACCAATACCTAGATTGAACTAAACAAATAAAATGAGAAATGAAACCATTCATATGCCTATTGGTTTCATTCATGATTCCATTCCATTTTAACTTAACTGAACCCAACGCCACTTAATTTACATTGATTAAAAAATTAAAGCAAATGATTTGATTTGATTTCATAACTTAACCAAACAGCAAGAATGATATTGACTATATTCTTTTCACAAACCAGACAAATGATATCAAGGAATCAAGTCCAATTCCATTCCATTGCACTTTTGGTGAATCAAATAGCCCCCAAATGTAACCGAAAACAATTCTTGTGCTGCCTTCATCCCATTTTTATGTTTTTACATGGAGAAAATACACTTTTGTTAGGAAATCTAATTACTAGCAAGACAATAGGTTTAGAGGAAATGATGCAGACGTATTAGTTTGTATAGTTTTTGAATATTATTTTGGAAAAAATCCATTGTTGATTAGGAATAGAGGTGGAAATCAGGTCAATCAAGTCGGCTTCTTACGAGTTCACGTCAGTACGAGTTATCTTAAGTATAAGGTCAAGTTGGGTTTGGGTTAACCCGTTTGGGTTAACCCATTTGGGTTGGGTCACTCTTGTGTATTAGATATTATTGGGTCATAGTGGGTTTAGGGCAGGACATTTTGGGTTTATGTACAATGCGGATTAGTTATCAATTCTCAGTATTACTTTGTTTTGAAAGCCTACAACCTATGACCCTTCGGCCTATAAGTAAGTCCATTTCAAATTCATAAACCATGTCCTCCTTTTAATGCCCACCTAAATAGATTTTACTATCAAAACACAAAATACAAAATAAAAGTATTACTAATTTGCTCCTTTTGTTCAATATTTCATGTTTGTCCTCATTTTGTTCAGTAATGGATCAATTTGAATAAATGTAATCTCGGGTTAATCTACAACAAGTTACTGTCAAGTCAGGTTTAAATTAAGTCAGGTAAACTCGACTCGGGTCATTTTATGTTCGGTTTTAAAATTTGGTTCAATTTTCGGTTAAAGTTAGGTCAGAATGCGAGTCTTTTGGGTCGACTTTTACTACCTCTAAATTTAGGAAGGTAAAAATGGAAGGGAGTATATTTCCTGGGTACGTGCATAAAGAGTTGAAACAATGCATCGTTGGGATGATGCAATTTCATCGACAAGTAAATAAATTATCGTTTCCTTCTTAAGAAGAAGTTGTTACCTCAAATGGTATTGCATTATACCTAATCTTAAAATGGAAAAAAAAATACAAATTTTATGTGAGTATCTAGTGTGTGTGTGTGGGTGTATATATATATATATATATGTGTGTGTGTGTGTGTGTGTGTGTGTGTGTGTGTGTACACACATATATACACTTGGATTGCTACCTATGGAACTTTGTTTTAATTTTATAAAACCCACCCTCTATTTTTATAGTTGGTATATCGTGGTCCAAAGTTCATGTTGCAGTACAAGGCATGTTGCATCTGCAATCCACTTCAATAATGGCACAACTTTTAAATTTTTTTTTCCTATTTTTCAAATAGTTTTCAAGATTAGTCTTGCTGGAAGTCGTAAAACAAACAATTTAATGGCGTATATCAATTGTTGGAACAATGTTCATCGTTAAACCTGGAAATGTTCATTGATTATAAAAGAAAATGTTCATGAATTATTAAATGAAAAATACCAATGATGTGTTTTGGGAAACACAATTACGACATCAGAGATGGGTAAACTAAGCACCAAATGCCAATATATCAAAATTTTCAAAAAATGTTCATTGTTGTGCCTAACAAATGTTCATTGTTGCAACTACTAGAACAATGCTCATCACGAAACCTTACAAATGTTCATTGATAGTACAATCAAATCTCTATCAATTATTAAATAGTAAAAATGGCAATGATGAACTATCGAGAATGTAATTATAAACTCGGAGATGTATAAGTTAAACATCAAAATGTTCATGTATAAAAATCTCTGAAATGTTCATCTCTATGCCTAGTAAATATTCACCGCTATTGTTGACGTGACATGCATAGTTCATAGTAAAATTTTGCCTATATTTGTGGCTTTCCTTCCAAAAAAGATAAATTACCTCACTTAAAATATGTTGTGTTACTGGGTTCATAAATCTAAGTTCGTGATATAAGGCCTTGTTCTTTTCGTAATTTAATGAACCCAACTCACTCATTCCCACTCTCACCCACTCATTTCCCCCATTTCCTACATCTTCTCACACTTTAAAAAAAATACCACTCCTTCTCACCCTCACCCTACTTTCACCAACTTCTTTCCACTCCTACAAATAACTGTTATTTTTCATATTTTGAAAACTTTTATAATTTATGTAATTGTGTATATGAATAATCTGATAATAATTATGAAAAGTTTTATTTATTTTTCAGATGTCATGGAAATTTTTATTAGTCGTGCTGAAAATTGTAGATGATGAAAATTTTATTATATATATTGAAGAAATATTTTTTTTTTGCTTTGTTAAGCAAATGTTAGTTTTTTATGACTGGTAGATATTTTGGGTTTGATTCTTTATATGAAAGAGATGCTTAATTTTTTATTTTTTTTTGCGTTGGTTACGAAATGTTTGATATGTCATCAAAGCGTGGATGATTGTTGTTGTATGTGTAATAGATTTATTTTTCGTTCATCGTAATTTGGAGCCAAATTTGCAGATTTTTTTTTCAGCATAATAAAAGAATATGTAAATTTTTTTGGCGTTGTTTGTAATTCATGACAGTAAATGTAGATGTATTATATGTGTATTCTGAGCAGATATTTTTTCTGTGTGCGTTAGTAACAAAATATTGGAAGTTCTTCACACAAATTGCAGATGATTGTTTTTCGTGTATTGAGAGTATGTTCTTTTCGTTGGGAAATATGGACTGGTAAATAGATGAGGTTGGTTGCGATTGGTAGAAATAGATTAAAGTAGGTTGAAGTGTGTATTTTTTTGTTGAAATAGGTATTTTTTTGTTGAAGTGAGTTGAAGTGGGTTGAAGTATGTTGAAGTTGGTATTTTTTTGTTGAAGTGCGTTGAAGTGCGTTGAATTAGGTTGAAGTGAGTTGAAATTGGTTGAAGTTGGTTGAATTTATTTTTGTATGATGGGTAGAAATTGGTTAAAATAGTAAGAAATGGGTTAAAGTTGGTTGAAGTGGGCTGAATTGGGTCGGAGTTGGTTGAAGTGAGTATTTTTTTTGCTGAAATAGATTGAAAGGAGTTGAAATAGGTTGAAGTGGGTATATTTTTGTTGAAGTAGGTTGAAGTAAGTTGAAATGAGTTGAAGTTGGTTGAATTTTTTTTTTTTTGGTATGATAGATAGAAGTTGGTTAAAAATAGTGGGAAACAGGTTGATGTTGGTTGAAGTGAGCTAAAGTGGGTTGAAGTTGATTGAAGTCAGCTGAAGTGGGTTGAAGTTAGTTGAAACGGATTGAAGTAGGTATTTTTTTGTTGAAGTGGGTTGAAAGGAGTTGAATTAGGTTGAAGTGGGTTGAAAGGAGTTGAAGTAGGTTAAAGTTGGTATTTTTTTATTGAAGTGGGTTGAAGTAGGTTCAAATTAGTTGAAGCTGGTTGAAGTTAGTTGATTTTTTTTTTTTTTTGGTATGATAGATAGAAGTTGGTTAAAATAGTAGGAAATGAGTTGAAGTTTGTTGAAGTGGGTTGAAGTTGATGTTTTTGTTATTGATGTTCGTGAAGTGGGTTGATGTGGATTGAAGTGGATTGAGGTTGTTAAATTTGGATTTACCAACGAAAAGAACAAGGCCTAAACATATGCCTTTTTTTTCCGTTGTTCGTATTACATTAATATATAAAAAAATATATCCATAATTTGTTTTACAAATAACGAAAATTATAACTTTCTTGGGGTAACAACAACTACAAAACAATATTTCGTAACTGAGTCAACACAAAAAAATATTTTTTTCAATTTAAAATTTTTTTTCATCGGTAATTACTATCACAAATAAAATATTACATTGAAAAAATAAAATACGTAACTTACATCAACTCTCATACTTTATTCAACTCTTTTCAACTCCTTTGTAACACCCGGGATTTTATCCCCTTATTCCAGAATTTTATATCGTTGGAAATTGAAACAATGTCGACGTGCCTGTTTAGGTGCTGTTTTTATTGAAAAGAATATTCTTCCTATTTTATTGTTATGAAGGATTATATCGATCACTACATTGCGTAGATTCCCGAATATAACTGGACTGGCGAACCTTGATACTAGTACTGCAATTAATTGAATCAAATAGTGCGTATTGATTATGATGGGACAAGTGGATAAGCTCGTATTAATTATGATATAACAAGTGGATATAATTATTGATGTGACGCGGTAATTATCCAAAACCAAAGAAAAAGGAAAAAGAAAAAAAAATAATTAAAAAGGGCTGAAGCCCTTCTCTCTTTGGCGGATAGCAGAATCGTGAAAGGGGGGCTCCTTGACCCCAGCCCCGGCGACGCCACATGCGAAGAGAGAGAAAGGGGGGGAGGCGCCAGCGGGCTGCCGGCGAAGGGTAGCCGACGCGGCCACGACCGATTCGTGTGACCCTAACCCGAACCCAGAGCGAGAGGCAAACGGCAGAGAGGGTGAGGGCCGCAGCTTGGGTCTGAGACCGTGGGCACCACACCGCCGTGACGCCCCGATTCCGACCACCACCAGCACGGCACCCTCGCCGGACATCGGTGACACAACGGCGAGCAGACAGAGGCAGCAGGTCAGTAAAGGGGGGGAACCGAGCCAACCCAAATCAAACCCTAAAACGGGTCCTTTAGCTTGGATTCGAGGTGGGTTTCCTCTTCCTCCTATTTGTTATTAATTTCGATGAAAGTTTATCGATTATAGTTCGTTCAGATTGAATTGGAACTGATTATTAGTGACTTGAGGAAACTGAGGAAACTATAGCGTCAACTGAACGATGCCTAGTATATATATATCTTGATCGTACTGAACAAAAGTTTATCGATTATATCAACTTTATTCGATTATATATAGTTTATTGAAACTATATTGAATTATAATCGGTTATATGAGGGTTATTCAATTATATAACGTTTACCGATTTATATGAAATTTAGTGATTTATCGATTTATATGAAATTTAGTGATTTATCGATTTATACGAAATTTAGTGATTTATCAATTTATATGGAGTTTAGCGATTTATCGATTTATGTGAAGTTTATCGATTATACGAAGTTTCTCGATTATATAAAGTTTTCCGATTATAAGAATTTTATTGATCATATAAGGTTTGTCGTTACATGAAGATTATTCATTATATAATCGATTATATGAAATCTATCGATTATATATGTTTATCGATTATATGTGACTTATCGACTATATGATAAAATATAAAGTTTACCGATTACATGAAGTTTATCGAGTATTGCAATTTATCGATGATGCGTATATATATTACAATAATGTTGACATTAACTGCAATCGTGTGGGTTACATTATGATTGGGGAATCGGTTGACAATATGAGTTCATGACGTGACTATACGTGCTATGTGAAATCCTTTTCCCCTAAATTGATGAATGCGTGAGACAACATTGACTTCAAGTCTTAGAGATCTTTAAAAGTACGTGAATGCATATTGTATGATTTCAAAGTGTACTTAAATGTTTATTGGTTGCCTGTTTTAATTGACAAGTCATTAGTAATGAAATAATCTTAAATCACCGGACTGCTCAATTGAATAAGGTAGACGGCCAGTTAACAGGTCTAGGAATCCTTTGAGGCAGGAGTTAAGTATTGAGCGTCCAATTATGCCAGATCCATTGCTTTGGTTGACTTAGGCAACCCAATACCCTTTATCGAAGTTTACATGAGAATTCAAAGTTCAATGTTTTATTATTCTGCCAATAGATAGAAGATTCAAAGTTCAATGTTCATTGCTCGGCCAGTAGGCAGAGAATTTAAGTTCAGTAATTCATTGCCCTGCTAGTAGGCAGGGGGTTCAAAGTCAATGCTTTATTGTTCTGCCAGTAGGCAGAAGATTCAAGTTTAATGTTCATTGTTCTGCCAGTGGGCAGAAGACTCAAGTTCAAGTTTCATTTTTTTTCCAGTAGGCAGAGAATTCAAAGTTCAGTGTTCATTGTTTTATCAGTAGGCAGAAGATGCAAAGTCATACGTTATAAAGCCTTGTCAACAGATAGAAAGGAAAAACCAGGACAATAGAGAATCCCAGTTCATATGACGGTTTGTAGACCAGTATATACTTTAATAAACAAGTATGTGTAGTTCAAAGAGCATATTGCTACATCAATAGTATACCATTCACTTGGCGTAGTTGTATGCTCCACTTTATATCTATCGTGCCATATTTTAACAAAGAGATCTAGTTCTGTATATGACCCGTTACCGTATGGTGTACTGAAAGCATTAGTTTAGTAACTCTATCGCATTGAACATGATGGTTATTCTAGTGTATATGCTAAATTCATATAGCCTGTCATCTGACAGCATCTTCAACGAAAGTTCAATGTTGAACGACATAAATTATTTGAAACAAAGTAAGCCTTTCATGTCAGTAATCTCAACAAGTGGTGTTTAAGGATTAACCCCTTTCTTTTCATTGAATTTATGAGTTTATATGAATTTCTTATGGTAAGTTTATTGAGTATGGCTATTTTAGAGTTTAAGTTGTGGAAGCGACGACTGCTATTTCCCCTGCATTGTGGTTGGAATATATCGTACGGTAGGTGAGTTCTTCAAAGGGAAGGAATTACGAACAACTTTCGTAAGTTAATATTGCACTTTAAGTATTGTTTTGGGGGAGAGGGTTATCCACTGAGCGATAATTGCTCATTCCCATCTATTACTGTTCCCTTCCCAGGTTTCTGAAGTAACAGGTAAAAGTCTGTCAAAGTAAGCCGAGATAGAGTCATTGTTGTTCTAGAAGCACAGTTACATGCTCTATATGTGTGAGTTTCAATTGTATTGTTATGTAATCTAAGTTCTTGTGTGCATGTATTGCATATCATCTAGAGTCGCTCTGTACAGCCATGTGAGCCGATCATCGTTTAGCTAAGGTTGTTTATAGTTGGGATGTAACCCCAGTACTTCGGACGTGTGATCCGTGGAGTTATACTTTTATTGTTTCATTATTTTAGTATAGAATTGTGCTGGTTGATATGCTCCGGGTAGGTGGCCCGTAGAGCCGTGAACTCCGGTGGGTAGCCGTTGAGTTGGTTTTATTATTGCGTTTAATTGCAGAGAATTTAATGTAAGAGTTTAAGCCTGGGAAATGGTAAGTTTTCAGAGGAAACTCTGCCCGTTTCGTCCCAAGATTTAAAGAAAATCAAAGTACAATGTCCTAACCTAGGGTTTGGGGCGTTACATCCTTCCCCCCCTTCCCACACTTAAAAATAAATACCACTCCCACCAACTCCTTCCCCCTTTTTCAGTTTCACCCATCCTACGCTTGTAATTTTCCAACGAAAAAACAGGGCCTAAGTGCTAAAATTTTTTTTATATTGCATCACTTTTTATTTTTTATCTTTTTCTTTTTTTGGTGAGTGTGCGAGTGCTTCGACTGTTCATGGGCTGGGCTTATGGTGTAATCGACTCGCTTTCGTAGGTTGATGGCGTCTCCGAAGGCGAAACTCCGAAACCTGGACGAGGAGAGACAGGAGCACGAGAAAAACGAAACACCCCCCCCCCCCCCCCAAAGAAAAGAAAAAAGGAGAGGGGGATTCTTTCGATAATCAAACTCGGGAAAATTTGCAATTACAGAAGACCAAAAAATCAAATTTTTGAATCATGTTTCCCGGCATCGACACGCAGTAAGCAAGCTCGGCAAGTCAAACAGCACCCAGTCTTCACCAATTTCTTCCTCTGAGATCAAAATTTGGCAAAACTCTAGGGTTTCAGCGTCAGCGGCGAAATTCCGTTCAAACTGTTCGGGATTGGTAAATTGTAGGACAATTTCTGTTTCTCGATTCGACTTTGAGATTTAAGTTGATCGATTGGGGTTATACTAGATGAAGCGGAAGCGAGGGCATAAGAAGGGCAAAAGCAGAAAACTCCCATTGGAAACTGCAATGGGGACATCCCCTAACCAGGAGGAAGAGGTGAGCACAAACTCGGAGGAAAACTCGGGCTCTGAGGAGGAGAACGATGATAAGACTGAAAATGAAGCTGAGGCGGTAGCTGAAGTTGAAACTCAGAAACCGAAGGTTGAAACCCCTCCCGAAAGAGTGGAGAAGGTGGGCAATATAAGGCCTGATGGGGTGATTGAGAGGCCACCTACAACTGCTGTTTATGGGCGTGTTAAGGTGAAGCTCAAGACTTCGAAGCCTATTGTCGTTGAGCCTCAGGCTCCGTCTTCTGAACCTCCTGGTGCTGCTAGGAGTGATGTTGATAAAGGCACCAAACACGTTAGTGTTGATAAGCAAGCTGGTGGGGATAAGCAACAAAGGGAGATGGGAACTGAGAAGGTGGAAGAAAGTGCTAATTCGATGCCTGAGAGTAAGAAATCGGGCGGAATTAAGATGGTCTCGACGAAGGGTCTCAGTCCACCAGGTGGGAAGGAGGGTAGCCCTGGTGGGACGTTAGCGGAGGAGGAGAAGGACAAGCCAGATGTGAATGTGGCGGAGCAACGGTTGAGGTATAACAAGAAAGAGTTAGAGGCTTCCTTAGAGGTATGAAGTTAATGGCTTTTGTGTGGCATCATGCTTTGGATTGGAGGATATGAAAATGTTGATTATTTTTGTCCTAATGTGACTGTGTCTGCTTTTTGTGGAGTTGCCAGGTGATCAAGAAGGTGATGAAAATGGATGCAGCTGAGCCTTTTAACGTGCCAGTAAATCCAATTGAGCTTGGCATACCAGTAAGTCTAAATGTCTGATGGACTATCTTTGTCTTATGCATCCAGCTTTCTGGTTTTCTAGTGAATTAATACTTGCAACAATGTTAGTTTGATGATTTAAGATATTTGTGAGAATAATATTGAGCAGGGGAAAAGGATGAACAAGAGGGACCTAATTGGTGCGGGAGGAGTACATGCCTGAGGCACACGAATTAAGTGCCTTCTAAATGTGCAAGAAGCCTGTTGTGGATTTATCTACAGGACATGAGAGTTTTAGGCTTATTCTCCTGTAGGATAGCTTGTATCTTATGGTTTTAATGATAGTCATGGTTGTGATTAGTTATTTGCATTATCAATCCCATTTATGCTCTTTCTTAAATTGATTATGTCATTCTACGAAGGACCGAAGGACAGAAGTCTTAGAAATTATAAATTCTTCTACCGTTTGTTAATTAGCTTTCATCACTGAACATGCCTGCCTTCTATTGAAAGTTTGAAACAAGTTTGCAAATTGTGATGTGGTTCTCTCATTTGTTAAAGGTATTTAGTGAAGGTGTTTACCATTTTCAAGCCTCAAATTTCAGCAAGCGATAACCTTTATAGACTTAGAGTTTGTGTTTTACAAAGCAATTGACAATATTAGTGAACAGAATGCTGTGCAAAACTTTGTCCCTCTGTGGTGTACGTAATATGTAGCTGATATTGTTTTCTTGCATTTTAAACTAGGACTATTTTGATATAATTGATACACCGATGGATTTTGGTACCGTACGCAGCAATCTAGAAAGTGGAACCAAGTACATGGATTCCGAGGATGTATACAAGGACGTACAATACATATGGAATAATTGCTATAAGTATAACAATAAGGGTGACTACATTGTGGACCTCATGAAGCGTGTCAAGAAGAACTTTATGAAATATTGGGTGGCTGCTGGCTTGTACACTGAACAATCGAGGAAGACAATTGGTAAGCAAATGCCCTTCCCTCTGTCAAGGTTTTTTTCTGAGGTTTTGACTGTATTGTACTTCAAGCGTAATTGTTTGTTTTTTGTATTCATTAAAGGCTGTTCGCTTTTGTGATCTTGTTGAAGCAGTGACACTCCATGAGCGAGTTATGATGTATTGCTTGTTTGGAAAATAACTGGAGGAACTAAGAGGAATGGAGGGATGACATTGGGAAAGTAGCTTGTTGAGCAACAAGAAACTGAATGACATCTTGAAAGTGGCATTTTTCTATAATCAATTGCTTGTTACTTCTTTCCCCTTTGCTGGAGTGTCTGCATGTGAGGTTTGTTGTGCTTATGTGGTACCAATGTATATAACATAAGTTAGGAATAGGATATATAAAACTTCGTTTTGCTACTTTGCCCTGGCCAGTGGGACACAAACTTTTTAAATTGGGATAGCCTGAACAAGGGAGAAATGGAGATGTCCTTCCATTGGAATATTGATCTGGCAGGTGTTTCTGCTACAAGTCCTGGTTCTTGCTTAATTATATGTTTACATGGGTTTGAGATTCTCACTTGATTTAAATGTCCGAATTTGTCAACTGATACCAAACAATAGATTTGTGTCATCAGGTGAGCTGTGGGTCTCAGCAGGTAGTTTCTACATTGTACTTCCATTTCCTTAATCTCAATTCTCATGACTCATGTGCTTGGTGAATTGCCAGTTCTTGCATAAGTTTTGGCTGTTCTTGAAATACTTTGTTCTGTACTTCTTTTGGTAACCATACAGTGTGTCTGGGCCCTTTTTGCCCCCTCTTGTGATGGGAGGAGCAGAGCTATGGGTGTAGTTGGTTGATAGTATGCAGAACCTGTAAGTGTAAGATTGTAGAGATGGTTACAATGTGGGTCAACCTAACTTCCCCTCAGAAAACGTGGGATACAAATAAGGACATGAGTCTTATCCTAAAGGGAGAGTGATTTTCCAGTGTTGCCGTCTCTTCATGTATGAACCTCAAGTTTATTGAGATGTGCCTGAATCAATGGCTTTCTTGAAATCTAGGATTTGAAAGTGAAAGACCTGTAAATCTGAGTTGAGGTTTTATCAAAAAACTTAAAGAGTGTTCAAATAATCAGATAAAAGACTAACTATGTGTAACATTTCTATCATCACACCTGGTGGTTTCCGGCCATCTTCTTTTTTGGCTTTGAACAATTTGTTTGTCCTTTCTTTTCTCCATCCTTTTTGAAGTCCAGAAGTTCCTTTTCTCCTTGCTTTTCTATGCTTCTGCTTCTGTTCTTGTTCTTTTCTTCTTCTTTTTTTTATTTGTCCCCTGTTTGTGCGCTGTTTTTTTTAAAAAAAATTTCTGCAAGTGGCACTGACTTAGTTCCAAGATGATACCAAGTCAGCCTGACTTCTGGATGAACATGAGAATTGACCCGAGTGCTTGATGTGCATATCCAAAGTTTTTATCTCCCCCCCCCCCAAAAAAAAATTGGGTTAAGCTTTATTTGCAGGGGAAAATTTGTTTATTTGGATGAATTCCCTTTTCCTTCTAATTAAGGCCGTGTATAAATTATAATAAAGCTTGAGAATCCAATGTTCTGACGTTTATCTTCACATATATGTCTAGTCCTTATCCATGAATGAGAGTGACAATGTAACATATGCATATATTCCTTGAGTAATATGTTCTTATTTTTGTATCGTCAGTTGGTGAGTTTGTGGTATGCTAGACATTGATTTTTTTCACACATAGCACTCTAGATTGTTGGCATGTATAATACTCTTGTCATCTTTTTGTCCTCATTAAGATTGTACGGACGAAATTTTATTGTCCAAATCCAAAACCCTACTACAGGCCGATAACTTGGCAAGGCACTGGTTCGATTGAACTCTAGATTTAAAAGCCATTGGTTGCATATTACTTCAGTCTTCATACCAAAAGAAGTCAAGGACAGTTATGTGGCATTTTGCTTGACCACTACATTATTAATCATTCTCTGACCACTTCTAAGAGTTGTTTCTCATACTTTTCTTGGATATAGGACGTAGGGGCTATGGCCCCAGTCTCCAAACCTTCAAACCTTTCAGTGCATTGCTTAGCTGCTGTAGCTTTACTCTAGCAATGCTTTTGGTGTGAAGCCTTCAATACATATGTTTTCTTTACATTTGCATGTATTTATTTCCATTGCCGATCTCCCGGCAAGTGGTGCTTTCATCGCAATATTGCGTAATTGACATAGGCCATTGTGTGATATGTTCTATGTTTGTTATTGTCTTTGTTTTTGTTGCTTTATTGCTTCTAGTCCAAATCAGTGACAGGTGCCTTCTGTCTCCTTCTGTTCAGGTGGTGAAGGCATTCCGATGGATGAGGTGACAACGGCAAGTCATGGAAAGAAACTTAAACGAGGAAAGGGGTATGTTTTTTGCATTCAGAAAGATAATTAATTGCCTTTGAGTACTCAACAACACATATAAAATAGAAGTTGCCTTCTCTTATAGATTTTAACAAGTTGTTTCTCTTTATTAATTCTGGTTTTTTTAAGTAATGTCCCACAAATTTTATATATTTCATTCTCTTTACAAATAACTTACGATGTATGTTACCTAAATTTTGAGCATCGAATGTACTTGGAAACAGTAAATATAGACATCTATTACAATTTCTAGTATGCATTCTAAAAGTTAACCATGACTTTTTGTTACAATGGGGTCACAAGTATAGATAGAGTGACTATGAAAAAACAAAATACATATAGAGAGTGGATGTGGAGCTTTTATTTTGAATTATTAATTACCAAGGACAAAATACAGTAGGGGAAAAAAATAACTATTGCATTTTGATAGGTTCGATATAATTTGAGCTGCACTGGCAGTGGGCTGAATTTAAAAATCCATCCATAGATTATTTCTTAGTTTTAAAAAGCGCGAGGCGCACTAAGGCACATAGGGTCCCAAGGCGCGAGACAGAGGCACACGCATCACAGAGCATCACGGATGCGAGGCGCACTTCTATGCCAAAAAGTTTGGAAGTCATTCACGTTTCACATAGCATATTTTATAGAAATAAGTTAGATAAATGCATAAAAAAAAGTTATTAGACATCAATATAACTAGTAACGCCACACATAACCTTCAGATGTGTTATCTTGTCATCATAGTTCCTCAAAGCACACATTGTACAAGCATAGCTCACCTTTTAGGTTCCAAGGAAAGAAAAAGAAGGAAAAAGGCGAAGACAAGGCCGAGAAAAATAAGGAAAAGGGGGAAGATATAGCCTTGCATCGTTGAAGTGCACCTCATCGCCTCCGAGTTGCTGACGTGATAGCCTCACATTGAGGCGCGCCTAGACGTGCATCAGGCGGGTTTTTTAAAACTAAGGATTATCTGTTAAATATTTTTTCAGTGGATTTTAAAGGACATAAGGTTATATACCTTCAACATTTTGTGCTTTTGAATGTCCTACCTTCTTAATTACTAAATGCACACTCATACGTCAAGGTTTTGTGGTTCATCTTGTTTTTGTGATGCGGATCGGTGGATGTGTTTTGTACCTAGAATCGTGAGTGAACACACTTACAGATGCCCTTTCCTTAATGGAAAACTATTCATGCAGAGTTAAGCGTCACAAAGATGACTGTATGTGTGCTATATGCATCATGAAGCGCCGCAGAAGGGAGCGCGAGGCACGTGAAGCTCAGGAGGCACGTGAAGCTGGAGCTCAAGCTACTTCATCTCAGACTGAGTTTATGAAGACTGGTCTGCCTCAAGAATACAAACAGGAGGTAGGTCTTGTATTTGTGATTAACTCATACATTCTGTTTTTTTGCAATTGATTTCTCTGCCATCTTGCCCTCCCACTCTGATCCTGTGTCCTAAGAAATGGGGTCTACATGAGGTGCTGGTGGGGTTGTGTACATGCTGCTGTCTCTTTTTTCTTTTCTTTTTTTTTGTTGCTTTTTTGGATCCGAAGATTAGGTTCCTAATGACCTCTGACTCTGGCGCGGCAAAAATCTGTCTCCATATTTGAGTTGAATAGGGTCCAACTGCTCATTTCTTGCCAAGTGTTGTTTTGCCCAAAACTAGCTGCAGACCCATGCTATGCACAGGCCTATAAAATTCATAAGATAAAGATGTGGTTTTATTTTTTATGCTGTTGTCTGCTAAACTGTACATTTCTCTAGGCAGTTTTTTTTGGTTTGATAACCCTCTTTTCAATGTATATGTGATGGTGAAACTGTCGTGGTTGTGCTTTTATTTTTAACTGTTGCACAGTTGTCTAAGAGAGAAAAATCAATCTAATTATGTGATAAGGCTAATTTGGCAATTTCATTTAAATCTGCGATGGAAAACGGTTCAGGAGAAACATTTGAGTAAAAAGCGTTATGTTTAGCTACTCTTACTGCTTGATTTTGTTTTGAAGTAGTATCGAGTTTGGTAAACTAAGAAAAGGTGAGAACTCATATTTGACATTTGAATTCAACTAAAAGACACAATAGTGAGTCAGGAAAAAACCATCATAAAATGCAAGTGCATCAAAATTCATGAATGTCTTTGTATAATACCTACATGGTATCACTGGAGAGAACTAAATTGAAAATAAGTGGGATAGGAATGCTACATTCAGGGAAGATAAGGAAACTAAAAAGTGAATTATTGTCCTGTAACAATCAAACAATAGAGATATGTGCCTTGCAAATGTGTAGAATTAGGCGGGGGGGGCCCCCCAAAAAAAAGCATGTGGGACTTATCTAACAAAAACCTTAGATTCTAACAGTTCTATTTCATACAACATGGGAGAATGTTCTCTAAACTCATGTAGCATTGTCTATAATCATGAATACATCAAGGAAATATGAGTTCAGTTTACATGTATAAGGAATACCAGCCTACTATGGAAATTAAAACTAACCAAGAGTGATTGAGAAGGAGAACGGTAAGGCATAATAGAAGGACAAGGATGCGAAGAGGAAAATGAAAGGGCTAAACATAGGAGGTTCTGACGTCAACTAATAGAATCAGATCATGGCCTATTGAGTGAAATAGTTAACCAATTGAATTCCAAACCCTTATGTCAACTCGTTATCTTTTGGATCTCCCTAGTTCCTACTGGATTCTGCCAAATGAGGACATCTGCTGGTTTCTAACAATTGGTGACAGATCAATTGTCTTAAATATGAAATCGAGCCTAAAATCCTGACACTGCTGCATTGGAATGTTAATTGGCTGTTATAAAGCAAATGAATCTTTTAGTTGCTTCTAGTTTCCAAAAATCGTAACAATTCTTTGTTGTTTTTCTTTGTCACTAGTATGTCTCTTACTGCTTTTATGGTTTGCCACTTAAGGAGAATTCACATGTAGAAAGTCCGTTTGCTGAGGACACATCATCTTATATGGAGACTTCCCCAGAAAATGATGCAGATGTGGAAATGGAAGATGGGGAGGACACAAGGCTGGAGGCTGTTGCCTTCCAGTATGATGATGAGCAGAAAGTGCAGGATAATAGGATGGAACTCCGTGATAAATCTGATAGATCTGAGGACATGTCCGAGAGGTCACAGCGAAGTGACAAAGTTGAAACTGAATCGTATTCTCATGTTGAGGCAAAAGTCCAGGATGAATCAGCTGTTGGAATCAAGAGCTATGCTCAGGGGCAATCATCAGCAGAAAGGCAACTTGCAGGACATCTGCAACAGCAATATGAGGTATCTCGCTCTCTCTGTTTGGGTTTGGGTTCATGTTTCTCTGCAAATTCTTATGTATAATCATCGTCAGACTTTAGTTAGTGAAAGTTAATGTTGCAAAATGCAGTCATTTGTCCTACCGAAGTAGACAAATTAATGTCTGACTTCCTGTCCCCTAATGATGGTGCTGAGTGCTCATGATATGCTGGATGATCCCAGTTACAAAAAATTGTACATGGTACTTTTAGAAGACTAACTACTCGAGAAGAATTAAGTGGGACTTGAGTTTTCCCTGTAAGAAGGCATCTTCACTGGCCTTAGCTCCGAATTGAAGAGAAGGCTAAGTTCGCATGTGCATTTTGATGTATAGTATAAAAAGCGGAACTATGTAATGTTATCATAATTAACCAAGAGGCTCTTCCCTCTATTGTTAAGGCCAAGGTGTTGACTTTGTTCACCTCGCTTGGAATCCTAGGAGGTAATTGCTTGGGGGTACTTGTAGGGAGCTAGGCCTTCATTGGGCCCAGTTCAGTCTGTGTGTTCCTACATCTGTTGATGCCCACTGGGTCACCCTGCAGGGAGGGCCGGGGGGGGGGGGGGGGGGGGGGGGGGGGGGGGGGGGGG
>JACYFF010031956.1:69051825-69091770 GCA_017589665.1 Selenicereus undatus | reverse complement strand
CCCCACCCCCCAAAACCCCCCCAAAAAAAGAAAGAACTGATTGTGTTTGCAATTTGTGGTGCCCGAAGTTTTAACATTTTTTGGACATTAAATATTTAAATGAAGGCATCATTAGCATTTTTATTAAGGGCCTTGGCATCACAAGGACCTTTATTGCTTAATTGTATGTGATGTGCTTAGAAATCTACATCTACGTACTATGCATATGGAATAATTGATCAAGATTATGCTATTGCAGCTACTGGTACTGGAGAAGAAACGTCAGAAGTTCAGATTGTTGGAGACTTTTTGCGATCTTGAAAACCCGATGCTCTCAGATTTATGTGGAGCTCTTTTCCCTAGCAATCCTCAAAGTATCTGGAATGGAGCAAACTCACTTGTTCGACACCAGAAATCACATCACAAAAGAAGTGGCATTCATGAAGCCATTGCCTCATTAATGACACCTTCCCGTAAACGTGCCTCTTCTCTGAAATAAATTTTACTGCATTTTCTACATATCCCTTGGAGGTTGGGGAACCATTCTAGGCATTTTGATGATATAATTTTAGGAGCACGGAGCACCCCACTATGTTATATTCATTGTGATGCTGATGAAACATTGCGATAGGTATTAGAAGAGGTGAAGAAAGTGAACTGGCAAAAAGAACAGTAAATTCAAGTATTCTGAGAGTATTGTGTGATATAGATGAGCTAATGGAGATTTTTGGATTGTATGTTAGCCTCTTAGGTGTAACGTGGAGGAGGAATGCAATTTGACATTGTGTAATACTAGTAGAAGTAGGTTCTTCCAAGTGTTGTCAGATATATGAATATGGTAATGTACCTAAAATAATTCCCATTTATGGCCAATTCTCTCATTGTCCACACTTCATTATCCATACTTCAATTCTTAGACTACCTGCATTTGAGTATGCATAAAGCATGTGAGTATTCGTCTGCAGTCTCCTGCTTTCTCAGCAGTTACAACATTGTGTCGAAGAGATTAATCTTTCATTATGCAAAATCATAGTGCATTCCTACTATATCTCTCTTCTGCATCTGGCACCTGAATCCCCATTGACAAAATTCTCCGGCTGTGTTCAACATTCATATCGTGCAGTTTTGGAACATGTCATTCTGTTCTTCTGTTTCTTGTATGTTCTGAGGTATCGGCTGCGCCTGATATCAGGAATTGGGATGAAGAAAAGCGGTGGCATGTTTCTGAGGAAACAAATTTGGATGTTATTTCGACTTCAACTTATTCGATTAGCTTCCCTTTTTGTTTACGTATTGTGCATATTTACGTGTTAGATATGTGATACGCCTTATCGAAATTGAAACTTGAAATAGAAATCTAGATTAAACTTCAATCGCTTGAAGAACCCCATATCAAATCAAATCATGATTAGCATTCAAGACACCAATAAAACAAGAAAAGCAGAATGATGTTATGCTTTGCTACTCTCCAATCTCTAATGTTATTTCCTTCATTTTGAGTAATCTTTAATTTTGCTAAATGAGCGTACTTGATAAAGTGGTTGTCATATTGATGTATATGTGATGAAGTAATGCTATATGACGGATGCACATAAAATGAGTTATAAGTTTATGGCAATCTAGGGGTCCATCCCCATCTAGATCGTACAATCAGTCAGTCACCATTAAACTGCATCCTATGGTCTATAGTCATAGATTCAAATAATTCTTTTTGGAATAGTGAGGTCTTTAGCAAGGATGATATGATTGATATCCATGAAACGTATTGCCTTTCTTTTTTTTTTTTGAAGGGGGTTAAATATGAAGCATAAAGATTGATGTAAATTGGATTCGAATCTAGGTCTTTGGCAACAACTTCCCAAAAATTTACTAACTATGCTGGCTTGCGCCTACATGTAGAGCATTGCTTAGATTAGTTTCACAATATCGATCCATTCCTAAGAGAGTTTTTAATAAAACAAAATAAAATATTTTTCTATGAGTTTTCTTTTTATTTAAACCGTGCTTGCAATTCTACTGAACAACGTTTTCATGTCTAATGAATTAATGAGAATGGTAATCTTGAAAGAGTGCACTTGCACCAATGGGTCAATCTCTGGGCCTTTTGGAAGTAATATAAGGCTGCCTTCATATAAATTGGCAAGTTATTCTACCAATTGTTAATTAGCTTTGAGATGGAAGTATCATCGGACTTTATTCCGGCTTAAATGAGTTCAACATATTAAAAGCTAATTATTGTGAAATTAAAAAAAATCACAAGTTCAAATCTCCGATATTGAAGTATTGTGCAAGATAAGAGAGATTTTTAGTATTCATACTTCAAACTTGAAAAGGCCATGTGAGAGACTCTATTAGAATATAAAGTTTTTATTGGCTTTTCAAGTATCATGTTAAATTTTTGGTTGATATAGTTTAGTAAGGTATAACTTTTTTACAGATAACTTGTTCCATGCTGACTTTAGAATCGATCAATGGGAAAAGATAGAAAGGGGCTTGAGGAATAAGGTCCAAAAACAAGCCTTTTTTTTTTGGGGGGGGGCCGCCCGGGGGCGCCGCGGTAGTAAGTGCGAGCCACATAATAGGCCCCCATATCAAGGGAAGTTCCAGTAGGAGAACAGGTCAGAGAGGAAAGGAGAACCCTGCTCAGGCCTAGGGCCTGAACCTTCACCTTCACTCCCAATAATTTTTTCTTTTTTTGGTGTCTCTTGGGGACCATCTCAATGGAAAGCATGGGAGAAGAGAAGAGGAGAGAAAGCTTTGCCATGCCTATAGTAGGAGTTGACCCAATTCCTTACGTGGAAGGTTGGTTTTCTTCTACCAAAATCATCTTGGGCAATTGGTAGCTGAACGTGTTCAATCTTACATTAATTGAGTCTTACTCGATTCAAATCATCTGAGCTCGAATCATGTTTCAACCAATAATAATTTGCTGAAACATTTTCTTGGACATGGTAAATTGATATGTACCTCATTATCTTCCCTTGAATAAGTTGGAATCCAAAATTTAGGCTGCGTGGTTTTTAAATAAACCTGAAATTTCACTGTTCATTTCTCCCACTTAAATTTTGAAGACAAACTCATTGAAGCAATACATAAATATTAACAAAGTTGGTCATATTTTCTATCTGTGTCTTTCACTTGTCAATACTGGACGGGAGAGTCATTTCTCATGAGTGCTCGGTAAAATTGTCATTAAACTATCTAATTTGGTAAAAAAAATCCATTAAAATATTTGTTAGTTAATTCATGCGGTTCGACTTTTAAAAAATGTAATATGAGCCATTGTGTCTAAATTTTTACCGGTTGACAGTAGGCTTATATTTGTTTTTGAATTAAATGTAGCATAGTTGGTGACTATTATAAGGGGGAAAGGGGCATTTAAAGTCAAAGGATGATCTCCTTCCCGCATTTCCCTCCATTTGCTTTTTGTTCATCTCTAAATTAAACAATTTTGGTTTTATTCGAAATCCTAACAAGAGTTAGTGGTAAATCGTAGAGGAAACTGCAAAATTGAGCTCATAATTGTGAAACTAACACACAATTAAGCATGAAGAGCCCTAAATCATGTTTACTTCTGCTGTTCGAAGCTGCATCCATGTATATCTTGCCCTTCTTCTCGAATTGTGAAAGGTATTGCATTTGTTTATTTTTAGATACTCAATCCCATCACTCACTTGGCTTCCTCGTCGAATGCATGTTGCAATTATGTTTTTAGGGTTTTACTCAATCGACAAGGAGAAAGGGTCGATTAGAGTGAGAAGTTCCTGACCATCCAGTATTTCTAAGGTACGTACCTATGTACCATACTAAGGTAAACACCTATCTAAGAGGCATCATGTAATTGGGCCATGCCACTATTGCATTTCTCCCAGCCCAGCAAGAAAGCACACACCTAATTCCCCCAGCCATGTCGACCTTGTGCTAATATGTTGGACCCTATCTCATTCAATTTGGACAGTCCACTACGCTAACTCATTGAACCAATGAAGCCTTGCCAAGAACTCTTCCAAACGTAAATATGTCCTTAACAACAGCAAAATAATTTTACAAATTCTTAAAACAATGGAATTTGAGGAACAGATAGTAGCTGAAACAGAAAAATTGCTCATTGAAGAGTTACATTTGCTAAAAGTTGATGCTGCAGGTACATATGATTGATAAAATTCCTCAAAGAAATGATTACATATTAAAATTCAGTGCAAAGTATATTGACCAAGTGCAAACTTTTAAATTTCAAAATTCTTGCACATAAAATGTTCGATAAAATTTCCCGAAGAAACGATTGTAACACCATAAGTTGATAAAGAGAATACATTAACCAAGCCAAAAGGTTCATTGCAATGTACAAAAGATTGACCAAAAATTATCAACTAATAACAGTTTTAAATTGTCTTATTCAAAAAATAACTATAAGTTAATGAATATAATAATTACTAACATTGTTATTATATTGAATGTCCTCAGCATCAAGAACCCAACGAACAAGAATATAATCTTCAGGCACTATTACTACAATAAGCAATAGGTACGTATGATTTATACTACAAAAATTCAGTACAATGTCATCTAGCTAGCGTAATTTCCAAATTAGAAAATGTGGATGCTACTATTGATTCTTATTTAGTGATGGTGGATTCTTAGTTATTTTACATGATATTTTTGCTCAAGTGAATCTTTTATGATATGCAGTAAACCTTTTCCTAATTGCAGTGAACCTTTAGTGCATTGCTTTAGCAGTTTTTCTGTTTCAGCTACTATGTCTTCCTCAAAATACATTGTTGAATATAATAATTTTTGACATTATTGACAATCTAAATTGTAGTTCCTCAGCATCAAGAACCCATCGAACTAGAATAGATTGAGAACGCTGAGCTTGAATTGATTGGACAAAGTGTTAAATATGAGCAAGAAGCATTTGATTTATATAACACTTATGGTCTAAGAGTGGTGTTCAGCATTCGTAGGGATTCACAAAGGACTACAGCTAATCGAAGTGGCGTTAAAATGAAGAGAGATTGTTGTTCAAAGTAAGGTACAATGAGAAATACAGTTAAGAAAAATGAACATATTGAAAGGTCATATAGCAAAAAAGTAACTCGAGTCGGTTGTAAAGCTATGGTTTAATTTTCAATAGATAGAAATGTTGTGTGGACTGTTACAAGTCATGATTAGGTCCATAACCATCCATTTTGTAATCTTAGCAAACTTCACCTTTTGAAATCTCAATTAGCAGTAACAGAAGAACAACTGGAGTTGCTGAAACTTATGAGATCATTTAGGATCAAAGTGTCTGATGCATGAAAATGTTGAACAAAAAGAGGTAGGTGGTTCCCCAACCCTTGGGCTCACCAAAGAGAATGCATATAATGCATTTGCTGCTGATATAAGGATGAATTTAGATGATAATGATAGTAACGCTTTAATGGAAAAGTCGAATTGAAGGAAAATTGAACACCAAAACTTTTACTTTGGTTTTGAATTTGGTGAAGGTGCGAGTCTCACTAGCATTTTTTAGAAAGATAGCATAATGAGAGAAGATTATGATATCTTTGGAGATGTGGTTATCTTCGACACCACTTATACGACCAACAAATATGACATGACTTGTGCACATTAGTTAGCATGAATCATCATATCAAGAATATAATGCTTGGATGTAGGTTTATTTGAATGAAAGAATAGAATTGTTCATTTGGCCTTTTCGTACTTTCTTGGCATCAATGGATGGACAACATACAAGGACTATAATGACAAACCAAGCACCTTCAATTGCAACTACTATTAGAGTTGTCTTCCCACAAACAAAGCATCGATTGTGTATATGGCGTATCATTGAAAATTTGAGAATTCACATCCATATGTTGAGAAGCCAATATTGATTTCTAGACAAATTCAATAAGATTCTTATGGATTGTGATGCTAAAGTAGAGTTCAATTATCGTTGGAAGAGGACGGAGCTTTATGTTAGATTCCTTTACTAAATTTTGCTTTCATAACGTAGAAAAGATGCACTGTAGCAAAGTGAAGATTAACTGCAAAGGAAAAAATGTTCATAAATTCAATAATATATAGTATTGGAGATGACTGTAAGATATCAAAGATTCACTTAAATGGGCAAAAGATCCACTAAAAACATCTTTTGCCTTGGATTTTCTCAGGTTGATTACATAATACAATTGTGCGGATAATGATTGGCTAAAAAGCTTTACTAGAGTAGGGAACACTGGTATCCTGCATTTAGTAAAGAGTACTTTTCTAAGAAAATTTTGTCTTCACAAAGGGTTGACTCAACCAACCGTTCAATCTCTTGGAGACTTCATGCAACCATTGACTTGTGCGAATTTTATGAAAGCTTCCTTAATGTTGTTGCTGAATGGAGGAGTAAGGAGAATGGAAACAACTGTGTGACTCTTGGGATGGAAGGTCATAAACTTATTTTGCACATGTAAGTATATTGAATCATGCAACGAAAGTATACACTACTAAATGTTATCATATTTTTCAAGTGGAGTACAAAAAAGGGACAAATTGTACTTAAGAGAAGGTTCGAGAGACTGATTCATGCATGGTATATAAAGTTTGACTGGACAACATTAATGGGTTTTGCCACGTTGTCAACATTAATTGGTCAACTTAAGAACCTTCTTGAACTTGCAAAAAATTGGAAGAAATGGGAATTTTGTGATTTCATATCCTAAGGATATTCACTATGTTTTGTGTTAAAAAATTCCCAAGTAGTATACATTAGATAGATGGAAGAAAAATATCAAGGGCTATGAACACACAGATTATGCAAGATCTTTCGACAAGTATGTTGGCACTGCTTCATCTGTTTGCTGATTGCAAATGCTGTGAAAATTCACTACATTCAACACCACTTCAGCCACAAATGCAAAAGCAAGAGCTTTATGTGAAGAGTTATTTGAAAATGCTAGAGAAGTGAGATGGACACAGACCCTATATACCACTCTAGATCAAAAGATGAAAACGTAAACTCAAGTAGAATGTCCATAATCAAACTGGATTAAGAGAGAAACAGACAAAAAAGAACAAGAGAAAAGCAACCATCGCTAAAAAGAAAAGCAATAAATTGGGGGCAAGAAAGAAGAATGTTGTAAGACGTGCAACAAACAGTTTTAGCCATCTCAACATTAGCCCCATAATCTCTGCAACCCAGATATCACTAAACTAAAATTGTTATAAGTTGATTCAAGAAATAATGGAAAAGTTTCATCTTCTCAGCAATAACTTCCATGATTTTTAAAGGCAACAAGTGGTGTAAGGCCTCTAGAGGATTTCAGCAAAAAAGAATTCATTAATACATAAACTTCAATATAGACAAGTACAGAAATAATACTAATTTTAAAATTTTTTTAAGTGAAAACCATTGCCATCAAGAATAAAATAGGGCTTTTATATGATTCTTTTGGTTGCCTCTTCTACTTGTTTGTGCAAGAAACCAAGCTATCCGATGTAAACTCCCACCAATTGAGATCCCTAAGCTCTTTCACATTCATTAAGCTTTTCAGGACTATATGATTGACATTCAAACTTTTTTGTCCCTTGTTAAGGGTAGAAACAACATACACAACTAAGTTTCTCTTAAAAAGATCACCCCCCTTGCATTTGATTCCTCATTTATGCAAGGAATTGATGTGTCTTAGGCAATAAAACCTACCCATTGATCCTGCCAATTATTCAACACTTGTTTATAATCTCCTTTGTCATTCTTTTTTTGCTCAATTAACAGTTCTAGATCCCCTCGAAAAACTTAAATTGTCAAATACATCTTATTCTATAATCCTCACCTCATCCTTCCCAGCTAACTTCACTAATTGCTTGCAAGTATCAAAGTTCTCAACAAGCCATCTTGCTAGCATTGAGGGGATTTTATCAATTCTCAAAGCCAACAAAAACTAAAATCCAAGATCAATTATATCTCTCTTCTACTCATCCGCTATATTAGAAAGAAAGGTACATAATCCAGAATGAGACTTTCTTGTCCTTAATTTGCTAACATCGAATTCCCTAGCTTGATGACCTTCTGGTTGCTGCTTGGAATCACCCTCTACAATTAAAAAAAATAAAAAAGACGTCTGTTGGTCATGCATATAAAGATTCAATACATGCTTATGACATCAATGAATCAAAGTATCAATGCAATCTTAATTTATTATAAAACATACTTGTGACCACATCATCTACGTTAATATGTTTATTATCATGACCAGCTTCCAGATTTTGCTCCTCCACTGATTTTACCAATTTCAATATTAGAATTTATCACTAAAATATTTGGAAGACAGTAATATATAGAGTCTTGTGACTACAGTGTTTGAAAATGCTTTGTATGCAGATATTCATCACTTGCTTAACCCAATAAGCCTGCAACATACCAATATCATCTCCTTGTTGGTGCTTTTTTTTTAAAAATCTTTTACATGCCACATGTTTGATCTGCTTCTTCTTTATATCACTATTATCAATGACAAAAATTAAAAAAGCAATTCAACTAAACATTTGCATTAATCTTACTGTTAGGAGCATCATTAAAAGGTTCACTATAAAAGGGGAAAACATACACACAAAGACATTAAAGGTTTGCCACAGCAAAGAAAAAGAATTAACAAACTTTGAAATGGTTTTCTTGCATATGTCAAAATGCCACAAACTACAGAAAAAATAATTTGAGGAACAATTGACCATATTACACGCGCATATCTGATCTTATAATCATTTAGAAATGAGGAGAAAAGAAAGGTAGCAACCATATAAAAAAAAAAGGTCGCCTCAATGTTGACTCAAGTAATAACAAGATTATTAGCCCTGCCCCAATATACACAAATACCCTAGGAAAAATCATCTTCTGGAGTTAATGCTATCGTAAGCTTTGTTTACTTGCACTGCACCGAAGCTAACTAACAAGTTAGACTTAGAACTTGTTATATATGCAAGTCTTCTAAGGACATAGGTAGGTCTTCTAAGGACATATGTTAACTGGAAGTTATCTATTCAACTAACTAATTCTGTGGTAGAAGAAAACTTTGAAGGAAAAAAAAAATCTATATTCATTCATATGCAAGAGTTATAGGTACATCAAGCTAGATCCCTTTTGAATGAAGCCATAGTTCGCAGATACAATCAAATCATTTAGACTTAATGTGATAATCACAAAAATACATGATTTATATATACATTTAACTCCTATATCATAAAGCTTAAGATAATAACGAAGTTCATTTACATAGAAGTGGATCTTGTCATGAAAAGACAAAGTAGGAAAATTGCTTGAATAACACAAGTGCAACAACCTTGTTCTCCCACTTTTGGGGCGAAAGTTTGTCAAATTTGAACATGAGCTTATTTAAAAAGACATTGAATTTGGACCCAAAAATCCTCTTGTAAGATACAAAGAAATTTTTTTGAAGAAATGGAAATTTTGTGCTTTCTTATCCTGAGGATGTTCAATATGTTCTGTGTTAAAACAATTCCAGAGAGTGCATATCAAATACATGAAAGAAAAATATCAGGGACTATGAAGATATTGATAATGCAAGATCTTTTGATAAGTATGTTGGCACTTCTTCATATGTTTCGCGATTGCGAATTCTATGAAAATTCTACACTCATCACTACTTTAGCCACAAATGTACAAACAAGAGTTTTATGTGAAGAATTATTTCAAAAGGCTAGAGAAGCTGTTGAGAAGGACAGAGGCTGTATGTACCATTCTGGATCAAAAAATGGAAATGTAAACTCAAGCAGAATAGTCCATAATCCCATTGTATTAAGAAAGAAAAGGCAAAAGAATAAGAGAAAAGAGAGCATGGCCAAAAAGGAAAGCAATCAATTGAAGGCAAGAAAGAAGAATGTTCCAAGACATGTAAAAAACAGTTTCAACCCTCTCATCATCAACCCCATAATCTCTATAGGCCAGGTATCACTATACTAAATACAAATTTGATTCAAGAAATAATGAAAAAGTTTCATTTTCACATTATAATTAAAGGAATAATTTTTGTGGTTTTTGAAGGCAACAAGTGGTGTAACGCATCCAGAGGATTCCAATAAGAAAGAATTCATTAATACATAAACTTCAATAAAGATCAGAATAAAAATAATACTAACTTTAAAAATATGTTAGTTAAAACTATTAACATTAAGAATAAAATAAGGTCTCTATATGAATCTTTTGATTGCCTCTTCCACTTGTCTGTGCAAGAAACCAAGCTACCCAACATAAACTCACATCAATTGAAATCCTTAACCTCTTTCACATTCACTAAGCTTTTTAGAACTATATGATTGACCTTCAAACTTTGTTGTCCCTTGATAAGGGTAGAAACAACATACACAACGAAGTTTCTCTTAAAAAGATCTCCCCCATGCCTTTGATTCCTGATTTGTGCAAGAAGTTGATGTGTTGTAGGCAATGCACATCCCCATTGATCATGCCACTCATTAAGCACTTGCTTATAATCTCCTTTGTCATTATTCTTTGCTTTGTCAATAGATGCCTTCGAAAAACCCATTGTCAACCACAGATCTTCTTCTATAGTCTTGAACTCATCATTTCCAGCCAACTTCACTAATTGCCTATAAGTGTCGAACTTCTCAACAAGCCATCTTGCTAGACCTGAGGGGATTTTATCAATTCTTAAAGTCAACAAAAATTGAAATCCAAGCTCAATTATATCTCTCTGTTGCTCATCCGATATATTAGAAAGAAAGCTACACAATCTTGAAGGAGACATTCTTGTCCTTAATTTGTTAGCATCAAATCGAATTCCCCAGCTTGATGACTTTCTAGTAGCTACTTTGAATCACCTCTACATTTAAAAAAAATGCAAAAAAAAAGGTTTGTTAGTCACACATATAAAGATTCAATACAAGCTTATTACATAAGCGAATCAAAGATTCAATGCAATCTTAATTTGTTAGAAAACATACATGTGCCCATATCATCTGCACTAATATGTTTATTATCATTATCAACTTTTTGCTCCTCCATTGATTTTTCCAATTTCAATATCAGAATTTTATCTCTAAAATTATTAGAAGATAGTAATATATAGAGTCTTGTGATTGTATTTTTTGAGAATGCTTTGCATACCAATATTCATCAATTGCTTAACTTCTCCCTCCCCACCCCCCTAAAAAAACAATATACCTTCAACATACCAATATCATCTTTTTGTGAGCATTTTCTTTTTGATCACCTATATGCCACATGTTATATCTGCTTCTTCCTGGGAGCATCATTAAAAGGTTCACTACAAAAGGGGAAAAACATATGTACCAAGAGATCAAAGATTCACTACATCAAAACAAAAGAAGCAATAAACTTTGAAATGGTTTTCATGTATGTCAGAATGCCACAAGCTGAAGAAAACATGATTTGATGAACAATTGACCATAATGCACGAGCTTGTCTAATCTTATAATCATTTGGAAATGAGGAGAAAAGAAATGTAGCAACCATATGAAAAAGGTCTTCTGAAACTTGACTCGAGGAACAACAATATTATTAGCCCTAAACAACCCTAATATAACACAAATATCCCAGGAAAAATCATCTTCTTGAGTTGATGCTATCGTAAACTTTGTTTGCTTACCCCCCACCGAAACTAACCAACAAGTAAGACTCATAACTTGTTATACGTCTGCAGGTCTTCCAAGGACACATGTTCAGTCTTCCAACAACATAGGTTAGCTTGAAGTTATCTATTGAGCAATTCTGTGGTAGAAGAAAACTTTGAAGGAAAAAAAGCTATATTCATTCATATGCAAGAGCTATAGGCACATCAGGCTAGACCCCTTTTGAGTGAAACCATAGTTCAAAGATATAATCAAATCATTTAGATTTAATGTCATAATCACACAAATAAATAATTTATATACATATTTAACTCAAAAAACATAAGTATATACGTATTCAACTCAAAAAACATAAGTCTTAAGATAATAACAAAGTTCATTCACATAGCAGTGGATCTTATCATGGAAAGACACGGTAGGAAAAGGGCTTGAATAACACAAATGTAGCAACCTTGCCATCCCGCTTTTGGGGCCAAAGTTTGCTAAATTTGAATATGAGCTTATTCAGAAAGACATTGAACTTGAAGTCAAAAATATTCTTGTACGATACAAAGCAAAAAAATTAAAGAAACGCGAATTTTGTGCTTTCATATCTAAGGATGTTCAACATGTTTTGTGTTAAAAAAATTCCCAAGAAGTACATATTAAATAGATGGAAGAAACATATCAAGGGCTATGAAGATGTCAATGATGCAAGAGCTTTCGAGAAGTATGTTGGCACTTCTTCATCTATTTGGCAATTGCAAATGCTGCAAAATTCACTACACACATCACTGCTTCAGCCACAAGTAAAAAAAAAAAAGAGCTTTATGTGAAGAATTATTTCAAAATGCAAGAGAAGCTATTGAGATAGGCATAGGCCCTATATAACATTCTAGATTAGAAGATGCAAACGTGAACTCAGGCAGAATAGTATATAACCTCACTGTATTAAGAGGGAAAGGGCAAAGAACCAGAGAAAACTGAGAATCATCAAAAAGGAAAGCAATCAATTGCAGACAAGAAAGAAGAATGATGGAAGACAGGCAACAAATAATTTAAGCCCTCTCAACACCAGCTCCATAATCTCTGCAGCCCATGTATCACTATGCTAAAATTGTTATAATTTGATTCAAGAAACAATGGAAAAGTTTCATTTTCACATGATAATGAAAGGGACAACTTTTGTAGTTTTTGAAAGAAACAAGTGGTGTAAGGCCTCTAGAGGATTCTAGCAAAAAGAATTCATTAATACAACTTCAATATTTGTTTTTTTTTTTTTGATAAAATACATAAACTTCAATATAGATAAGAATAAAAATAGTACTTATTTTAAAAATATATAAGTTAAAACCATTACCATCAAAAATAACAGAGGGCCTCTATATGAATCTTGTGGTCGCTTCTTCTACTTGTTTGTGCAAGAAACCAAGCTATCCCACATAAACTCACACTAACTGAGATCCTTAACCTCTTTCACATTCACTAAGCTTTTCAGGACTATATGATTGACCTTCAACTTTGTTGTCCCTTGATAAGGGTAGAAACAACATGCATAACTAAGTTTCTCTTAAAAAGATCCCCTGCCTTTGATTCCTCATTTGTCCAAGAAGTTGATGTGTCTTAGGCAATGCACCTCCCTATTGATCCTGCCACTTATTAAGCACTTGCTTATAATATCCTTTGTCATATTTTTTGCTTTGCTGATAGATATAGGTGCCCTTGAAAAACCCATTGTTAAACACACATCTTCTTCTATAATCATGAACTCATCATTCCCAACCAACTTGACTAATTGCCAGCAAATATCAAAGTTTTCAATAAGCCATCTTGCGAGCCTTAAGGCGATTTTATCAATTCTCAAAGTCAACAAAAATTGAAATCCAAGCTCAATTATATCTCTCTTCTGCTAATTTGACGTAATATAAAGAAAGCTACACAATCCTGAGGAGACATTCTTATCCTTAATTTGCTAGGATCGAATTCCCCAACTTGATGACCAGCCTGATAGCCTTCTAGTTGCTGCTCGTAATCACCCTCTACAATTGAAAAAAATGAAAACAAAATGCCTGTTAGTCACATATATAAAGATTCAATGCAAGCTTATTACATTAATGAATCAAAGATTCAATGGAATCTTAATTTATTAGTAAACGTACCTGTCCCATATCATATGTATTAATATCTTCATTATCATTATCCTCGATCGATTTTTTCAATTTCAATATCAGAAATTTATCACTAAAATATTTGAAAGATAGCAATATATAGAGTCTTGTGACTGCAATATTTGACAATGCTTTACTTGTAGATATTCATCACTTGTTTAACCCCCCTCCCAAAAAATAGTACACCTTCAATATGCCAATATCATCTCCTTGTGAGCATTTCATTTTTGATCTCCTACATGGCACACATTCGATACACTACAGGAAGCAAAAGGTACACTGTAGGAAGAAAATTTTCCAT
This sequence comes from Selenicereus undatus, assembly GCA_017589665.1. NCBI lineage: Eukaryota > Viridiplantae > Streptophyta > Magnoliopsida > Caryophyllales > Cactaceae > Selenicereus > Selenicereus undatus. The sequence goes on along the minus strand of JACYFF010031956.1, from coordinate 69,077,745 downwards.
TTACTTCAAAACTTTACCCACTTATAATGTACCTTTACTCCACTGCATTGTAACTGTAACAGCAAAATGCACTAATAGTTGTTTAACCAAATGTTTACGTGAAATTAAAGCTTCCAACCATGTCTTTTCCACAGCCCTTAAGCACAGTAGGTAGCTACTTTACCCACAACTATTTTAACCGAAAAGCACAACCTATTCACAACTGCTTTAGCAAAAAAACAATGCATTAACATCAGGTCTTGTCTTTCAACCCTTGACTTTCCCTTTTAATGCTAGAACCTTTCTTCAGCTTCTGCAATTGAGAACCACATTCTCTTCCTCTTTCTTGATGCTATTATGATAAGTTTAACCTTCTCAATAATTTGTGAAGTAATTATGTTTTCCTGACTAGTGCTGATGTTTTAGCAATATTTTACCCTAAGCTTCTTCAACAAGGGTGCTTGTTGAGAGCATAAAAGGTACACAAAAAACTTGTCACACTTTTGATGTTATAAATCACTTAATTATTACCTGAAAAAATAGTTAACTGACATTGGACTTCTTAAACCCGGTATTCCATTTCTCAACATCTCCTATGTACATCTCTAAGTGTCGCATTGCATACACCCCCTAAGTCAGGATATGCTTCTCTCAAAACTTCCTTCCAACATTATTTTAGTTGCTCCAATGGCAAACTCTCCAGAGAAATAGCTTTACCCCCTTGCTGACTTGGGGAGTTTCTCAAGAAAACACTTCAAAAAGAGCCGAAACTTTTAAAAAGTAGTATACATTTATAGCACATAACTTTAAATGTGGCAAACACTCTTCTTTGTCACGTGTATTCTTGTAATTTTAGCCACATCAAACATGCAAAAATCTTTAAACTTTAATCATAAGGATTAGGATATCAAAGGAGGAAAAGGTAAGATTGCAAATGACCAAAAGGGTGACACGGACAAGAATAGCATTGTTTTCCACATTTTTGTGATTAACAAATTGGATAATCTCCACCTTCTTTGCCAAGAAATTGAAGCACTCAACAAAGTAATATTTATTATAAAACATTGGAAAGAATATCGGCATATCAACACAGCTATAAGCATATTTACAAAATTGCATACAAAATAAAAACATTATCTGCCTTATTTCTCCCACAGGATAGCTTGCTTGTCTAAAAAAGATATACAATTTCTCAACTGCAAAGGGAAAAAATGTCTCAACATATACAATAACCTATCGATGCAATGACATAATAACAATGTTCTACGATCTTACTAGTTCTAAGTTTGAAAAATTAAGTCAACAAGTCATTTAAATTTCAGTGTCCAAAATATTGTTGAACTTTTTATACTTATGCACAGAAAATTCAGCACTCCTAACCAAACGTTCAGCCTACAACATCAAAAAAAAAGAAGTTTACATAAAGAAGACGATGAAATTTAAATATTTAAGCTAAATATTATAGAAAAACAAAAATTACTTACACACGCATTATAAGAAAAAAAGAATCTTGACGAGGATGATACAAAATCCTTCAACTTTTCCGAATGATTTAATAAATAAATGAATAGGTCAACAACACTAGGATGCAATTGATCTCCATAACCAAGAATCCTAAGTATAGATCTAGTGATGTTGAAATTCGCATTTGCAAATAATAGCTCGCAACAAAAAGAAAAAAATACAAACCATTAAAAACAAAAAAAAATTAAAACATATATAAATCATAAAAATAAAAAGTAGTTCATAAGATCACCTATCATAATGAACTTCATCCAAGAAAAAAAAAAAGCCCAATCAGAGACTTGTTTTCTCTAGGATTTAAGGACTTCAAGACATCAATGGGTCTTATAAAAAAGGAGATATAAAATGAGCGGCTAGAATCTTCTTCCTAGGTGGTAAGCCATGTACATGTCCAAGTGAATCTCCAACTAAGCTCTCCAAATCCAAGTGAGGACTTCTCTCCATATTGACTACCATATTCAGTACCACTTTCTCCTGCATCCCAACTTCCACCTTGTTTAGGATTGTCAGTTTGTCTCGATTGAGATTGCCCAAAACCAAACCTTAAGTCAAACCCCGGTGGTGTAAAATTACTGGACAAGCAGTCCCACCACTCTTCTCATAAGTCTTCAACAATTCCACACAGGCATCCCAAAATGATATATTACTTAGAAATAAGCCATCATCTTGACTTAAAGGAGTTATGTGATGACGACCATCAACATCTCTGGGCTGCTTTTGAGATGGACCAGTTATGTCCTTGAATGTTCCTAGGTTTGAGCAATTACTCAGAATTTCCACCAAAACACATTGAACTTTCTCCATTTAGGTGCTTATCGCAAACATCTGTTGTGCCTCATCCACAACCTCAATTACAGAGCATGCAAAGTAGTTCAACGATCTTGAAATCTTCTGAACACAATGCCTACTTCACAGTTAGTTTAAAACATAAAACAATCATCAAAACACTATAAAGGAAAAATAGATGCACCATAGGAAGCAAAAGGTACATTGCTAGAAAGAAAATTTGTCATTTGTAGTGAAACTTTACTCACTTGTTAATATACCTCTACTCCACTGCAGTGTTACTTTAACAGCAAAACGCACTAGTAGTTGTTCAACTGATTGTTACATGAAATTAGAGCTTCTAACCATGTCTTCGCACAACCCTAAGCATAGGAGCTAGTTACTTTACCCACAATTATTTTACACGAAAAGCACAACCTATTCACAACTATTTTAGCAAAAAACAATGCATTAACATCGGGCCTTGTCTTTCAACCATTGACTTTGCCTTGTATTACGAGAACCTTCCTTCAGCTTCTACAACTGAGAACCACCAGTCTCCTCCTCTTTCCTGATGCTATTATGATAAGGTTTAACCTTAACAACAATTTGAGAAGCAATTTTGTTTTCCTAACTACCGATGATGTTGTAGTAACATTTCACCCTAAGCTTCTTCAACAAAGGGGCCTATCGAGAGCAAAAAAGAGACACAAAAAACCCATCAAAGTTTTGATGATATAATTCACTTAATTAATGCCCAGAAAAAGAAATAGTTAACTGATATAGAGCTTCTTATATCCAATATTCCATTTATCAACATCTCTCATGTACATCTCCAAGTGTTGCATTGCATACACCCCCTGAGTTAGGATAAGCTTCCCTCGAAACTTCCATCCAACATAATTTTAGTTCCTCCAATGACAAATCCTCCATAGAAATAGTTTTACCCCATTGCTGACTTGGGAATTTTCTCAGGAAAACACTTCAAAAAGCACCGACTCTGTTAAAAAAATTAGTATACATTTATAACACATAACTTCAAGGATGGCAAGCACTCTTCTTTGTCACTTTTAATCTCATAATTCCAAACACATTAAACTCACAAAAATCTTTGAACTTTGATCATAATCTAAATATTAATTAGGATATAAAAGGAGGAAAAGGTAAGATAGAAAATTACCAAAAGGGTGACACGTACAAGAATAGTATTGTTTTCCACATTTTTATGATTAACAGATTGGATAATCCTCACTGTCCTTGCCCATAAAGCGGAGCACAAAACAAAGTAATATTTATTGCAAAACATTAGAAAGAATATATGTATATAAACATAGCTATAAGCATATTTATGAAATCGTATAAAAAATTTAAAAACATTATCTGCCTTATTTCTCCCACAGGACAGCTCTTGTGTCCACAAAGAGAGATACAGTTTCCCAACTTCTGAGGCAAAAAACATCTCAACATATACAATAACTTATCGATACAAAGATAGAATAACAATTTTCGATGATCTTAACAGCTTTGAGTCTAAAAAATCAAGCCAGCAAGTCATTTAAATTTCAGTGTCTAAAACATTCATGAACGCTTTATACTTATGCGTAGAAAATTTAGCACCCCTATTTAAAGATTCAATCTACAACATCAATAATAAAAAAGAGGTTTACATATAAACGAAGATGAAATTTAAATATTTAAGCTATTTATTATTAAAAAAAAAAGAATTACTTACACACATGACATTATAAGAAAAAAGGTCCTTGACGATGATGATTGAGGATCCTTCAACTTTTCCAAATGATTCAACAAATAAACGAATACGCCAATAACACTGGGATGCAATTTAGCTCCAGAACCAAGAATCCTAAGTATAGATCTAGTGATGTTGAAATTTGCATTTGCAAATAATAGCTCACAACAATAATAAAAAATACAAACCATTAAAAACAACAAAATTTTAAAACGTATAACAATAAACAAATATAAAATCATAAAAATAAAATGTAGTTCATACGATTACCTGTCATAATGAACTTCTTCCAACGGAAGAAGAGCCCAATCAGGGACTTGCTTTTCTCTAGACTTGCTTTTCTCTAGTATTTAAGGACTTCAAAACACCGTGTGTCGTACAAAAAAAGGAGATTGAAAATGAGTGGCCGACATCTTCTTCCTTGGCGATAAGCCATGTACACGTCCAGGCGAATCTCCAACTGGACTTTCTGAATCAAAGTGGGGACTTCTCTCCATAGGAGTGCTGCGTCCAGATTGACTACCAGTTTCAGTACCACTCTCCCCTGCATCTTCACTTCCACTTTGTTTACGATTGTCAGTTTGTCTCGATTGAGATTGCCCAAAACCAAACCCTAAGTCAAACCCCATTGGTGTGAAGTTGCCTAGACAAGCATCCCACCAGTCCTCTTTTAAGTCTTCACCAATTCCACACAGGCATCCTAAAATGATGTATTAATTAGAAATAAGCTATCACCTTGGCTTGAGGGAGTTGCGTGACGGGAACCATCAGCATCTCTGGGTTGCTTTTGAGATGGACCAACTATGTCCTTGAATGTTCCTAGTTTCTAGAAACTACTCAATATTTTCATCGAAACACCTTAAACTTTGTCCATTTGGGTGCTTGTCGGAAACATCTGTTGTCTTGCAACCACATCGTCCACAACCTCAATTACAGAGCATGCAAAGTATTTCAACGATCTTGAAATCTTTTGAACACATGCCTGAATCACAGTTAGTTCAAAACATAAAATAGTCATCAAAACACTTAAAAAGAAAAAAAAAAAGATGCATTGCAAGAAACAAAAGGTACAGTGCAGGAAATAAAATTGTCATTTGTGGTGAAACTTTACTCACTTGTAATGTACCGCTACTCCACTATAGTGTAATCTTAACAACAAAATGTACTAGTAATTGTTTAACAATTGTTTACGCAAAATTAAAGCTTCTAACTATGTCTTTCGCACAACCCTAAGTACATGAGCTAGTTACGTTAGCCACAATTATTTTAAACGAAAAGTACTACCTATTTACAACTTGTTTTAGTAAAAAAACAATGCATTAACCTCAGGCCTTGTTTTTCAACCATTGACTTCACCTTATATTGTGAGAACTTTCCATGTACTTCTACAACTGAGAACCACCAATCTCCTCCTCTTTCCTGATGCTATTATGATAAGCTTTAACCTTAAGAGCAATTTAAGAAGCAATTTTGTTTTCTTGACAAATGCTGATGTGGTAGTAATATTTCACCCTAAGCTTCTTCAACAAAGGGACTTGTCGAGAGCATAAAAGAGACACAAAAAACCCATCAAAGTTTTGATGGTATAATTTACTTGATTAATAACCCGAAAAAAACATAGTTAACTGACATTGAGCTTCTTAAACTCAGTATTCCATTTATCAACATCTCTCATGTGCATCTTCAAGTGTTGTATTGCATGCACCCACTAAGTTAGGATAAGCTTCTCTCGAAACTTCCATCCAACATAATTTTAGTTCCTCCAATGGCAAATCCTCCATAGAAATAGCTTTACCCCCTTGCTGACTTGGGGATTTTCTCCAAAAAATACTTCAAAAAGCACCGAACATGTCAAGAATTAGTATGTAGTTATAACACTTAACCTTAAATGTGGCAAACACTCTTCTTTCTAAATTTTATTGTCACAGTATTGGCCACATAAAACGCATAAGAATCTTCAAAATTTGATCAAAATTAAAATATTAGAGGATTAGAATATCAAAGGAGGAAAGATAACATAGAAAATTACCAACAGGCTGGCACAGACGAGAATAGCATCATTTTTCACATTGTTATGACTAATGAAATAGATAATCTCCGCCTTCTTTGCCAGGAAATTGAACTACATAACAAAGTAATATTTATTGTCAAACATTGGAAAGAGCATCTGCATATCAACACAGCTATCAGCATATGTACAAATTTGCATAAAAAATATAAAACATTGTCTACCTTATTTCTGCCATGGGACAACTTGTGTGTCTACAAAGATAGATGTAGGTTTCCAATTTAGAGGCAACAAACTTCTCAACATATACAATAGATGGTCAATGCAAATACAAAATGGCAATGTTCTACAGATTTACCAACTTCAAGTTGGAAAAATCAAGCCTGCAAGTCATTTGAATCTCAGTGTCCAAAACATTCTTGAACTTTTATACTTATGTGTAGAAAATTCAGCAACCCCATCCAATAGTTTAGTCTATAGCATCAAAAATCAAAAATAAGTTTAAAGAAAGAAGAGGATGTGATTTAAATATTTAAGTTGAACATTATAACAAGCAAAAATTACTTACACATGCATTATAAGAAAAAAAAAAGAACCTTGGGGATGATGATTGAGGATCCTTCATCTTTTCAAATGATTCAACGAATCAACTAATAGGATAACAACACTACGATGTAATTGATCTCCACAACCAGGAGTCTGAAGTATAGATCTAGTAATTTTGAAATTCGTGTCTACAAATAATAGGTCACTAAAAAATACAAAAGATTAAAAACAACAAAATAAAAAGCATATAACAATAAACAAATATAGAATCATAAAAATAAAATGCAATTTATAAGATTACCTGTCATAATGAACCTTATCCAACAGAAGAAAAGCCCAATCAAAGACTTTCTTTTCTCCAGTAGTCAAGGACTTCAAGACACTGATGTGACTTAGAAAAAAGGAGATAAAAAAAAGTGATTGGCATCTTCTTCCTCGGAAGTAAGCCATGTACATGTCCAAGTGAATCTCAAACTGGGCTCTTCGAATACAAGTGAGGACTCATTTCCATAAGAGTGTCAGGTCCATATTGACTACCAACATCAGTACCATTCTCCCTTGCATACATACTTCCACCTTGTTTAGGATTGTCAGCTTGTCTTGATTGAGAGTGCCAAAAACTAGACCACAAGTCAAACCCTGGTGGTGTAAAGCTACCTGGACAAGCTATCCTACCAGTCCTCTCATAAATCTTAAGCAATTCCACGTAGACATCCCAAAATGAAGGATCACCTATAAATAAGCCATCATCTTGACTTGAGGGATTTGCGTGATGACCATCATCAGCATCTTCAGGCTGCTTTTGAGATGGAGCAGTTATGTTCTTCAAAGTTCCTAGGTTTGAGCAATTACTCAATATTTCCACCAAAACACCATGAACTATGTCCATTTGGGTGCTTATTGGAAGCATCCACTGTGCTCACCCACAATATCCACAACCTTAATTATAGAGTGTGCAAAGTTCTTCAACGATCTTGGAATCTTCTGAACACATGCTGCACCACAATTAGTTCAAACCATAAAACAATCATCAAAACACTAAAAAAGAAAAAAAGGTAGAATGCATGAGACAAAAGGTACACAATAGGAAAAGAAATTTGCCGTTTGCAGCGAAACTTTGTTCACTTGCAATGTACATTTACCCTACTACACTATAACTTTAATAGCAAAATTCCCTAATAGTTGTTTAACCAAATGTTTGCGTGAAATTAAAGCTTCTAAGCATGTCTTTTGCACAGCCCTAACCACAGGACCTAGCTACTTTACACACAACCATTTTAACCAAAAAGTACAACCTATTCACAACTGTTTTAACAAAAAACAGTGCATTAACATCAAGCAATTTGTCTTTCAACCTTTGACTTCACCTTATAATGCGAGAACCCCTCCAGTCTCCTCCTCTTTCCTAATGCTATTATGATAAGCTTTAATCCTATCAACAATTTAAGAATAGAAGTAATTATATTTTACTGAGCAGTGATGATGTTGTAGCAATATTTCGCCCTAATCTTCTTCAACAAGAGTGCCTGTGGAGAGCACAACAGATACACAAAAAAAACCCTTCAAAGTTTTGATGGCATAATTCACTTAATTATTACCCCAAAAAAGTAGTTAATTGACATTGAAATTTTTAACCCAGTATTGCAGTTGTCAACACCTCCCATGTACATCTCCAAGTATCACATTGCACAGACCCCTTAAGTCAAGATGAGCTTATCTCGAAACTTACATCAAAAATAATTTTAGTTGCTCCAATGGCAAATCCTTCACAGAAATAGATTTACACTTTGCTGACTTAGGGATTTTCTCAAGAAAATACTTTGTAAACCACCAAACCCGTCAAACAATAGTATACATTTACAACACGTAACTTTAAATGTTACAAACACACTTCTTTGTCAATTTTATTCTCACAATTTTAGCCACTTAACTTTGATCATAATCTAAATATTAGAGGATTAGAATACAAAAGGAGGAAAAGGTATGATAGAAAATTACCAAGAGGCTAACACAGATAAGAATAACATCATTTTCCACATTGTTATGATTAACAAAATGGATAGTCTCCACCTTCTTTGCCAATAAATTGAAGCACACAAAAAAGTAAAATATATTGTGAAACATTGGAAATAATATCTACTGATCAACATAGCTATAAGCATATTTACAAATTTACATAAAAAATAAAAACATTGTCTGCCTCATTTCTCCTATAGGACACCTCGTGTGTCTACAAATAAAGATGCTAGCTACCAACTTTAGAGGCAAAAAGCTTCTCAACATATACAATAACTGATCAACATGAAGACACAATAGGAATGTTGTACGATTTTACCAACTTTGAGTTTGAAAAATCAAGCCAGTAAGTCATTTGAATTTAAGTGTCCAAAGCATTCTTGACCATTTATAATTATGCGTAGAAAATTCAGCACCCCTAGCTATGGTTCAATCCAAAGCATCAAAAATTCGAAAAAAAGTTTAGAGAAAAAGAGAATCTTGACGATGATGATTGAGAATCCTTCAACTTTTTCGGATGATTCAACATATAAACGAATAGGGTCAACAATACTAGGATGAAATTGATCTCCTCAAACAAGAGTCCTAAGCATAGATATGGTGATGTTGAAATTCACATATGCAAATAATAGCTCACTACAAAAAGAAAAATACAAACCATTAAAAACAAAAAACTATTAAAAACATATAACAATAATTAAGCAAATACAAAATCATAAAAATAATATGCAGTTCATAAGATTACCTGGCACAATGAACTTCATCCAACAAAAGAAAAGTCGAATCAAGACATGCTTTTCTCTAGTAGTCAAGAACTTCAAGACATCAAAGTGTCTTACAAAAAAGGAGATCTAAAATGAACGGCTGGCATCTTCTTCCTCGGTGGTAAGCCTTGTACATGTCCAAGCGAATCTCTAATTGTGCTCTCTGAATCCAAGCGAGGACTCCTTTTGATATGACTGCCAGATCCAGATTGACTACCAAATTTAGTACCACTCTCCCATGCATCTCCACCTCCACCTTGTTGAGGATTGCTAGTTTGTCTTTATAGATGTTAGCTTCGTTAAGCTTACAATATATTTTATTAATATGTTTTGATGAAAGACAAAAAGGAATTGGTTTATTGGTATATTTATATTTGGACCTACCTTACTATTTCTATTATTTAATATAATATGATTATAAGTAGATATTGACATGATTGATTTTATCTTTGGGATAATTTAGTATTTGAATTTGAATATGTGATCTTTATATTCAAATTTGATTATGTGATCTTGAGATAATATTATGATTCTCTATATGCTAATACTTTTGAAATAATCATCATTTGCCTAATTATGATAATATATTTTGAGCTTATTCTTTGGAAGGATGTTGATACTAAGAATCAGGTCTAGCACATCTCTCCAGCAAGGCAAGTAACCGTTGGAATCAAATCATGGACGTTGTAGCAGAACTGCCAGATTCAAGGGCTTGAAATAGAGGATTCAAGGCATGAACCAATGCTGAAAATCATTATTTCCTTCCTTGGAGCAACCGTCACTTTCCTAAAGTTCTTTCAACCTCTTCAACATCATTTGGCTATAAATTAAGAGGTTTTTGCAGCTAGAGAAAGACGCACAAGAAAGACAAAAGAGCAACAACATACACTTGCATACTTTGAGCTTCAAATTGCTATTCACTTATTTGAGTTGTATTGTTCAATATTGTAATTAGGTGGGATATAGAGTTGAAGGGTCAACTTGTAACTTGAAACTTAGAGGTGGTGTACTCTAGAGTTGTGTAATCCCTCCTAATAAAATTGGGTTAATCCTAGAGTTCGGGAACTCTATGCGGGAATTAAGCCTAGTTGAGGCTAACCTCGTTAAAAAGTTCTTGTGTCCTTTCCGCGTTTATCTTTTCGCTCTTTATTTCAATTAATTTACGATATTGATCATCACCCTATTCACCTCCTTCTCGGGTGATTTAACTAACCAAACCGGGCCAACAATAGAGATTGCCCAAAAACAAACCCCATGTCAAACCTGGTGGTGTAAAGTTGCTTGGACAAGCAGCCCCACCAGTCCTCAAATAAGTCTTCCCCAAATCCTTATAGCCATCCCTCAATGATAGATCACTAATGAATAAGCCACCATCTTAACTTGACGGAATTGTGTGATGACCACTATCAACATGTCTGGGCCACTTTTGAGATGGACCAATGACGTCCTTGAAAGTTCCTAGGTTCGAGTAATTACTCACTATTTCCACCAAAACACCTTGAACTTGTCCGTTTGAGTGTTTGTCGAAAACATCTACTGTGCCTCATCCATGGCATCCACAACCTCAATTACTGAGTGCGCAAAGTTCTTCAATGATCCTGTACTCTTTTGAATGCACGCCTGCACCACAATTAGTGCAAAACATAAAACAGTCATCAAAACACTAAAAAGAAACAAAGATGCACTACAAGAAACAAAAGGTACACTGCAAGGAAGAAAAGTTGTTGTTTGTAACGAAACTTTACTCACTTATAATGTAACTTTACTCCATCGCAATGTAACTTTAATAGCAAAATGCATTAGTAGTTGTTCAACCAACTATTTATGTGAAATTAAAGCTTCTAACATGTCTTTTGCATAACCCCTAAGCACAGGAGCTACCTCCTTTACCTACAACTATTTTATCCGAAAAGTACAACCTATTCACAATTGTTCTCGCCAAAAACAATGCATTAACATCAGGCCTTGTCTATCAACCTTTAACTTTGCCTTGTAATGCGAGAACCTTCCTTCTACTTCTACAACTAAGAACCACCCGTCTCTTCCTCCTTTCTTATGCCATTACGATAAGCTTTAACCTTATCAATAATTCGAAAAGCAATTATTTTTTCATAACTAGTGGTGATGTTGTAGCAATATTTTCCCCTAAGCTTCTTCACCAAGGGTACCAGTCGAGAGCCTAAAAGACACACGAAAAACTTGTCAAATTTTTTATGGTATAACTCACTTAAATTTTACCTGGAAAAAATAATCAACTGACATTGAACTTCTTGAACCCAGCATTCCATTTCTTAACATCTCCGAGTGTCGCATTGTATACACCCCCTGAGTTAGAATAAGCTTCTCTTGAAACTTCCATCCAAGATAATTTTAGTTGCTCCAATGACAAACCCTCCACAGAAATAGCTTTACCCTTTACTGACTTGCGGATTTTCTCAGAAAAATACTTCGAAAAGCACCGAACTTGCCAAAAACTAATACAGATTTATAACACATAACTTTAAATGTGGCAAACACTCTTCTTTTTCAATTTTATTCTCATAATTTTACCCACATCAAACACACGAGAATAATATAACTTTGATCATAATCTAAGTATTTGAGGATTAAAAAATCAAAAGAGGAAAAAATAACATATAAAATTACCAAGAGGCTGATGTAGACAAGAATAACATCATTTTCCGCATTTTTATGATTAAGAAAATGGATAATCTCCACCTTCTTTGCCAAGAAATTGAAGTACACAACCAAGTAATATTTATTGTCAAACATTGGAAAGAATATCTACATATCAACACAACTATAAGCATGTTTACAAATTTGCCCAAAAAATAAAAGACATTGTCTGCCATATTTCTCCCATAGGACAACTTATGTGTGTACGAAGAGAGGTGCAGGTTTCCAATTTTAGAGGAAAAAAAACTTCTCACCATATACAACAACCGATTGATGAGAACATAAAATAGCAATGTTCTGCGATCTTACCAACTCTGAGTTCGAACAATCAAGCCAGCAAGTTATTTGAATCTCAGTGTCCAAAACATTCTGGAATTTTTTATACTTATGCGCCGAAAAATCAGCACTCCCATCCAATAGTTCATTCTGCAGCATCAAAAATCAAAAAGAGGTTTAGAGAAAGAACAAGACGTAATTTGAATATTTAAGCTAAATATTATAATAAGCAAAAATTACCTAACACGCATATTATAAGAATAAAAGAACCTTGACGATGAAGATTGAGGATCCCTCATCTTTTTAGAATGATTCAACAAATAAACGAATAGCTTAACAACACCAAGATACAATTCATCTCCACAACCAAGAGTCCTAAGCGCAGATCTAGTGATGTTGAAATTCGCATTTGCAACAAATAGCTCAGCACAAAAACAAAAAATACAATCCATTAAAAACAACAAAAATTAAAAACATATTACAATAGCAAATATAAAATCATAAAAATAAAATATAGTTCATAGGATTACCTATCATAATGAACTTTATCCAACGGAAAAAAAGCCCAATCAGAGACTTGTTTTTCTCCATTAGTCAAGGACTTCAAGATATCGATATGTCTTACAAAAAAAGGAGATCTAAAATGAGCGGCTGACATCTCCTTGCTCAGCAGTAAGCCATATACATGTCCAAGTGAATTTTCAACTAGGCTCTTCGAATCCAAGTGGGACTCCTTTGCATAGGAGTGCTAGTCCATATTGACTTCCAGATTTAGTACCACTCTTCCCTACACCTCGACTTCCACTCGTTTAGGATTGTTAGTTTGTGTCGATTGAGATTGCCCAAAACCAAGCCCCAAGTCAAAACCCAGTGTTGTGAAGTGGCCTTAACAAGCAGTCCCACTAGCTCTGTCATAAGTCTTCACCAATTGCACACACATATCCCAAAATGATAGATCACTTACAAATATGCCATCATCTTGAATTAAGGGAGTTGTGTGATGACCACCATCAGCATACTCGGGTTGCTTTTGATATGCACCAGCTACGTCGTTAAGAGTTCCTCGGCTCGAGCAATTACTCAATATTTCCATCAAAAAACCTTGAACTTTCTCAATTTGGGTGCTTGTCAGAAGCATCTGCTGTGCCTCACCCACAACATCCACAACCTCAATTACTGAGCGTGCAAAATTTCTTCAACGATTTTGAAATCTTTTGAACATATACTTCCATCATAATTTGTTCAAAACATAAACCAGTCATCAAAACACTAAAAAAGAAAAAAAAGATACACTGTAGGAAACAAAATGTACGTTGCAGGGTGGAAAATTTTTCGTGTAGCAACAAAACTTTGAGCACTTGTAATGTACCTTTACTTCACTGCACTAGAACTTTAATAGCAAAATGCACTAGTAGTTGTTTAACTAACTATTCACATGAAATTAAAGCTCCTAACCATGTCTTTTGCATAAACCATAAACAAAGGAGCTGCCTATTTTACCCACAATTATTTTAACTAAAATTTACAACCTATTCACAACTATTTTAACCACACACACAAAAAAAATGCAATAACAATAGGCCGTGTCTTTCAACCTTTGACTTCACCTTGTAATGTGAGAACCTTCCTTCAACTTCTGTAGCTAGGAACCACCAATCAACTCCTCTTCCTTGAGGCTATTATGATAAGATTTAACCTTATCAATAATTTGAGAAGCAATTATAATTTCCTAACTAGAGATAATGTTGTAGCAATATTTCGCTCTAAGCTTCTTGAACAAGGGTGCCTATTGAGAGCATAAAAGATGCACTAAAAACTTGCCAAAGTTTTCACGACAGAATTCACTTAATTATCACCCGAAAAAAATAGATAACTGACATTGAACTTCTTAAACTCAGTATTCCATTCTTTAACATCTCTAGTGTGCATCTCCACTTGTCGCATTGCATACAACCCCTAAGTCATGGTAAGCTTCTCTCGTAACTTCATCCAAGATAATTTTAGTTGTCCCAATAGGAAACCCTCCTCAAAAGTAGCTTCATCCTTTGCTGAATTGGGGGTTGTCTCAAGAAAATACTTCAAAAATCACCGAATCTATCAAAAAATAGTGTACATTTATAACACATAACTTTCAATGTAGCAAACACTCTTCATTAAAACTTTTATTCTCATAATTTTGCCACTTCAAATTCACAAGAATTATTAAAATTTGCTCATAATCTAAATATTGAAGGATTATAATATCAAGGGAGGAAAAGGTAAGATAGAAAATTAATAAGACAAATAAGAATAACATCATTTTCTATATTGTCATGATTAATAGAATGGATAGTATCGACTTTGTTTTGCCAAAAAATTGAAGCACACAACAAAGTAATTTTTATTGTGAAACAATTGAAAGAATGTCTGCATCTCAACACAGCAATCAGCATTTTTACAAATTTGCATTAAAAAATAAAAAAAAACATTATCTGCCTTATTTCTCCGATAGGATAGAGATGCAGGTTGTGAACTTTAGCGGCAAAGAACTTCTCAACATATACAATAACTGATCAATATGAAGACAAAATAGCAATGTTGTATGATCTTACTAGCTTTGAGTTTCAAAAATCAAGCTAGCAAGTCATTTGAATTTTAGTGTCCAAAACATTCTTGAACTTTTAATATTTATGCACACAAAATTCTACATCTTCATCAAATAGTTCAGTCTACAGCATCAAAAATAAAAAAGAAGCATAGAGAACGAAGAAGATGTAACTTAAATGTTTAAGCTAAATATTATAAAAAGATAAAAATTACTTACACACGCATTACACCAAAAAAAAGAACCTTGGTAATGATGATTGAGGATCCTTCAACTTTTCTAAATGATTTAACAAATAAATGAGTGGGTCAACAACACTAGGACGCAATTGATCTCTGCAACCAGGAGTGTTAAGAATAGATCTAGTGATGTTGAAATTCGCATATGAAAATAATAGCTCACTACAAAAGGGGAAAAAACCTTTAAAAACAACCAAAACTAAAAACATATACCAATAAACAAATATAAAATCATAAAAATAAAATCCAGTTCATAAGATTACCTTTCATAGTGAACTTCATCCAATGGAAGAAAAGCCCAATCAGATACTTGCTTTTCTCTAGTAGTCAAAGACTTCAAGAAAATTTGTCATTTGCATCGAAACTTTACTCACTTATAATGTACCTTTAGTCCATTGACTTGTAACTTTAACAGTAAAATGCACTATCAGTTGTTTAACCAATTATTTACATGCAATTAAAGTTCTAACCAGGTCTTTTGCACAACCTTTAAGCGCAGGAGCTAGCTACTATACCTGCAACTATTTTAACCCTAAAGTACAACCTATTCACAACTCTTTTAGCAAAAAACAATGCATTAACATTAGGCCTTATCTTTCAACCTTTGACTTTGCCTTGTAATGCAATAACCTACCTTCAGCTTCTACAACTGAGAACCACCCATCTCTTACTCTTTCTTTATGTATGATAAGCTTTAATCTCATCAACAATTTGAGAAGCAATTATATTTTCTTGACTAATGATGATGTTGTAGCACTATTTCGCCCTAAGCTTCTTCAACAACGGTGCCTGTCGAGAGCGTAAAAGATACACAAAAAACTTGTCAAAGTTTTGATGGTATAATTCACTTAATTATTAACCGAAAATCTAACTCACATTGCACTTCTTAAACCCAGTATTCCGTTTCTGAACGTCTCCCATGTGCATCCCTAAGTCTTGCATTGCATACACCTAAATGAGTCAGGATAACCTTCTCTCGAAACTTTCATCAAAGATAACTTTATTTGCTCCAATGGAACTCCACAAAAATAGCTTTGCCCCTTGGTAGGTTGGGATTTTACTAGGAAAATACTTCGAAAAGCACCGAACCTATCAAAAAGCAGTATACATTTATAACACATAACATTAAATGTGGGAAACACTCTTCTTTGGCAATTTATTCTCACAATTTTAGCCACATCAAACTCACAGCAATCCTTAAAATTTGATCATAATCTATATATTAGAAGATCATAATATCAAGGGAGGAAAAGGTAACATAGAAAATTACCAAGAGGCTAACACGGACAACAATAGCATCATTTTCGACATTGTTATGATTAACATAATGGATAGTCTCCACCTTCTTTTGCCAAGAAATTGAAGCACATAGGAAAGCAATATTTATTGTGAAACATTTAAAAGAATATTTGCATATCAATAGAGCTATAAGCATATTTACAAATTTGCATAAAAAAATAAAAAACATTGTCTTCCTTATTTCTCCTATTAGACAGCTTGTGTGTCTATAAAGAGGGATATAGGTTGCCAACGGTAGAGTCAAAAAACATCACCACATATACAATAAATGATCGATACGAAGACAGAATAACAATGTTCTACGATCTTACCAACTTTGAGTTTGAAAAATCAAGCCAACAAGTCATTTGAATCTCACTATCCAAAACACTCTTCAGCTTTTTATACTTATGCCCAGAAAATTCAGCACCCTCTTCCAATAGTTTAGTATACAACATCAAAAATCAAAAAGAAGTTTAGAGAAAGAAGGAAATGTAATTTAAATATTTAAGCTAAATACTAAAAAAAGCAAAAATTACTTACACACGCATTACAAGAAAAAAGGAACCTTGATGATGGTTGTCACGGATCCTTCATCTTTTTCGAATGATTCAACCAATAAACAAAGGGGTCAATGACCCAAGGATGCAATTGATCTCCACAACCAGGAGTCCTAAATACAGATCTAGTGATGTTGAAATTTGCATATGCAAAAAATAGCTCACTACAATAAAAAATACAAACCATTGAAAATAACAAAAATTTAAAACATATAACGATGAACAAATATAAAATGATACAAATAAAATGCAATTCATAAGATTACCTGCCATAACCCAATCAAAGACTTGCTTTTCTCTAATAGTCAAAGACTTCAAGACATCCATGTGTCTTACAAAAAAAGGAGATCTAAAATGAGCGGTTGGCATCTTCCTCCCTAGCGGTAATCCATGCACATGTCCAAGTGAATCTCCAACTAGGCTCTTCAAATCCAAGTGGGGACTCCTTTCCATAGGAGTGCCATGTCCAAATTGACTAGCAGATTCAGTACCATCTCCCCTGCATCTCTACTTCCACCTTGTTTAGGATTGTTAGTTTGTCTTGATTTAGAATGCCTAAAAACAAACGCCAGATCAAACCCTGGTGGTGTATAGTTGCCTGGACAAGTAGTCACCAGTCCTCTCATAAGTCTGCACAAATTCCACACAGGCATCCCAAAATGATAGATCACTTACAAATAAGCCATCATCTTGACTTAAAGGAGTTGTGTGATGACCACCATCAGCATCTCCAGGCTGCTTTTTGATATAGACTGGTTATGTCCTTGAAAGTTCCTAGGTTTGAGCAATTACTCAATATTTCCGCCAAAACACCTTGAGCTTAGTCCATTTGGGTGCTTGCCGGAAGCATATGTTGTGCCTCACCCACAGCATCCACAACCTCAATTACAAAGCGTGTAAAATTCTTCAACAATCTTGAAATCTTTTTAACACATGGCTGCATCACAATTAGTTCGAACCATAAAGCAGTCATCAAACCACTAAAAAGGGGGGAAAAAAAGATATATATAGAAAACAAAAGGTACACTAGAGGGAAGAAATTTTGTTGTTTGTGGTGAAATTTTACTTACTTTTAATGTACCTTTGCTACACTACACTGTAACTATAACAACATAATGCACTAGTAGTTGTTTAACCAACTATTTACGTGAAATTAAAGCTTCTGACCATGTCTTTTGCACAACCCCTAAGCACAGGAGTTAGCTATTTTACCCGCAACTATTTTAACCGAAAAGTACAACCTATTCACAACTGTTTTAATAAGAAACAATGTATTAACAACAGGGCTTGTCTTTCGACCTTTGACATTGCCTTGTCATGCAAGCCCCTTCCTTCAGCTGCTACAATAGAGAACGATAAGTCTTCTCCTCTTTCTTGGCGCTATTCTGATAAGCTTTAAACTTATAAACAATTTGAGAAGCAGTTATATTTTCCTTACCAGTGATGATGTTGCAACAATATTTCGCCCTGAGCTTCTTCAACAAGGGTTCATGTCGAGAGCATAAAAGATGCACAAAAAACTTGTTGAAGTTTTGATGGTATAATTCCCTTAAATATGATCCAAGCAAATCATCAATTGACATTGAACTCCTTAAACCCAGTATTCCACTTCTCAACATCTCCCATGTGCATCTACAAGTGTTGCATTGCACACACCCCCGTCATGATAAGCTTCTCTCAAAGCTTCCATGCAAGATAATTTTAGTTGCTCCAATGGTAAACCCCCACAAAAATCGCTTTACCCCTTGCCGACTTAGAGATTTTCTTAGGAAAATACTTCGAAAAGCACCGAACCTGTCAAAAAGTTGTACACATTTATAACACGTAACTTTAAATGTGCTAAACACTCGTCTTTGTCAATTTTATTCTCACAATTTTAGCCATATCAAACTCACAAGAACCTTTAAGCTTTGATTATAATCCAAATATCAGAGGATTGTAATATCAAGTGAAGAAAAGGTCAGATAGAAAATTATCAAGAGGCTGACATGGACAAGTATAACATCATTTTCCGCATTGTTATGATTAACAGAGTAGATAGTTTCCACCTTCCTCTGCCAAGAAATTAAAGCACATAACAAACTAATATTTATTGTGAAACATTCAAAAGAATAACTACATATCAACATAGCTATAAGCATATTTACAAATTTGCATAAAAAATAAAAAAACATTGTGTACCTTGTTTCTCCCATAGGATAGCTTGTTTGTCTACAAAGAGAGATGCAACTTGACAACGTTGGAGGTAAAAACCTTCTCAATATATATGATAACTGATCAACATGAAGACAGAATAGCAATGTTGTAAGATCTTATCAGCTTTGAGTATGAAAAATCAAGCCAGCAAGTCATTTGAATTTTAGCGTCCAAAATATTCTTGAACTTTTTATACTTATGCTCAGAAAACTCTGCATCCACATTCAATAGTTCAATCTACAGCATAAAAAATTAGAAAGAAGCTTACAGAAAGAAGAAGATGTAACTTAAATGTTTAAGCGAAATATTATAAAAAGCAAAAATTACTTACACATGCGTTACAAGAAAGAAGGAACCTTGACTGTGATGATTGAGGATCCTTCAACTTTTTCAAATGATTCAACAAATAAATGAATAGGTTAACAATGCTAGGATGTAATTGATCTCCACAACCAAGAGTCCTTGGTATAGATCTAATGATGTTAAAATGCGCATCGGCAAATAATAGCTTACAGTAAAAAGATTACTTGTAATAATGAACTTCATTCAATGGAAGAAAAGCCCAATCAAAGACTTGCTTTTCTCTAGTAGCCAAGGACTTGAACATATCAATGTGCCTTACAAAAAAGGAGATCTAAAATGAGCAGCTGGCATTTTCTTCCTCGGCGGCAAGCCATGTACTTGTCCATGCGAATCTCCAATTGAGCTATTCGAATCCAAATGGGAACTCCTTTCCACAGGAGTGCCATGTCCAGATTGACATCTAGATTCAGTACCACTCTTCCCTGCACCCCCACTTCTACCTTGTTTAGGATTTTTGGTTTGTCTCAATTGAGATTGCTAAAACCAAACCACAAGTCAAACCCCGGTGTTATGAAATGGCCTAGACAAGCAGTCCCACAAATCCCCTCATAAGTCTTCACCAATTCTACTCAAGCATCCCAAAATGATAGATCACTTACAAATAAGTCATCATCTAGACTTAAGGGAGTTGCATAATGACCACTATCAACATCTTCGGGTTGCTTTTTAGATGGATCAACTATGTCCTTAACATATCCTAGGTTCGAGCAATTTCTCAATATTTTCACTAAAACACCTAGAACTTTGTCCATTTGGTTGCTTGTCGAAAGCATCTATTGTGCCTTACAAGGCATCCATAACCTCAATTGCTGAGCGCGTGAAGTTCTTCAACAGTCTTAAAATTTTTGAACACATGACTGCATCACAATTACTTAAAAACATAAAACAGTCATCAAAATGATAAAAAAGAAAAAGATGTCCTACAGGAAACAAAAGCTACACCGTAAGGATGAAAATTTGTTGTTTGCATCGTAACTTTACTCATTTGTAATGTATCTTTACACCACTGCACTGCAACTTTAACAACAAAATGCACTAGTAGTTGGTGAACCAGTTTTTTATGTGAAATTAAAGGTTCTAACCATGTCTCTGCACAACCCCTAAGCACAGGAGCTAGCTACCTTACTAACAACTATTTTGGTCGAAAAGTACAACCTTTTCACAATAGTTTTAGCAAAAAAATAATGCATTAAGATTAGGCCTTGTCTTTCACCCTTTGACATCGCCATGTACTGTGAGAACCTTCTTTAGCTTTTGCAACTAAGAACCACTAGTCTCCTCCTCATTCCTGATGCTATTATGATAAGCTTTGACCTTATCAACAATTTGTGAAGCAATTATGTTTTCCTGACTAGTGATGATGTTGTAGCAATATTTCACCCTAAGCTTCTCCAACAAGGGCACCTGTCGAAAGCATAAAAAAATGACAAAAAACTTGTCACAGTTTTGATGGTATAATTCACTTAATTATTACCTAAAAAAAAGGTTAACTTACATTTAACTTCTTAAACCTAGTGTTTCGTTTCGTAACATCTCCCATGTACATCTTCAAGTGTCGCATTGTATAAAACCCTTGAGTCAGGATAAGCTTATCTCGAAACTTCCATGCAACATAACTTTAGTTGCTCTAATGGCAAACCATCCACAAAAATAGCTTTACCCCTTGCTGGCATGGGGATTTTCTCCGGCAAATACTTCGAAAAGCACTGAACTTGTCAAAAAGTTGTATACATATATAGTGTGTAACTTTAAATGTGGCAAACACTCCTCTTTGTCAATTTTATTCTCACAATTTAGCCAAATCAAACTCACAAGTATATTTTAACTTTGATCGTAATCTAAATATTAAAGGATTATAATGTCAAGGAAGGAAAAGGAAGGATAGAAAATCACCTAGAGGCTGAGACAGAGAAGAATAACATAATTTTCCACATTGTTATGATTAACATAATATATTGTCTCGACCTTCTTTTGCCAAGAAACTGAAGCACACAACAAAGTAATATTTATTGTGAAACATTCAAAGAATATGTACATATCAAAACAGTTGTAAGCATATTTACAAATCTGCATAAAAGATAAAAAATATTGTCTTCCTTCTTTCTCCCATAGGACAGCTTGTGTGTCTACAAAGAAAAATGCAGGTTGCCAACTTTAGAGGAAAAAACCCCCTTCAACATATGCAATAACTGATTGATATGAGGATAGAATAGCAATGTTATACGATCTTCCCTGCTTTGAGTTCGAAAAATCAAGCCAGCAAGCCCTTTGAATTTCAGTGTCCAAAGATTCTTCATCTTTTTATGCTTATGCGTAGAAAATTCAGCACCCCTATTAAATTGTTCAGTCTACAACATTAGAAACCAAAAACAAGTTCAGAGAAAGGTGAAGATGTAGGTTAAATATTTAAGCTAAATATTAAAAAAAATTAAAAATTACTGACACACGCATTATAAGAAAAAAAAACATTGATAATGATGATTGAGAATCCTTCAAATTTTTTGAATATTCAATAAACAAACAAATAGGTCAACAACACTAGGATGCAATTGATCTCTATAACAAAGAGTCATAAGTATAGATCTAGTGATGTTGAAATTGCATCTGCAAATAATAGCACACTACAAAAAGAAAAAATGCAAACCATTAAAAACATCTAACAATAGACAAATATAAAATCATAAAAATAAAATGCAGCTCATAAGATTACCTGTCATAATGAACTCCATCTAGCGAAAGGAAAACCCAATCAAAGACTTGGTTTTCTCTAGTAGTCAAGGACTCTAAGGCATTGATGTATCATAGGGAAAAAGGATATCTAAATAGAGCACCTGGCATCTTCTCCCTCGGCAGTAAGCCATGCACATGTCCAGGTGAATCTCCAACTTGGCTCTTCAAATCCAAGTAGGGACTCCTTTCCATAGGAGTGCTAGGTCCATATTGACTAGCAGATTCAGTAACACTCTCCCCTGCATCCCCACTTCAAACTTGTTTAGGATTGTTAGTTTGTCTTAACGCCAAATTAAACCCCAGTGGTGTGAAGTTGCATGATTAACATCATCAATATCTCCGAGCTACATTTAAGATGGACAAGTTGTGTGTTTGAAACTGCCTATGTTCAAGTGACTATTCAATATTTCCACCAAAACACCTTGGACTTTGTCCATTTGTATGCTTGTCGAAAGCATCTGGTATGCCTCACCCATAGCGTCCAGAACCTCAATTATAAAGCATGCAAAGTTTTTCAGTGATCTTGAAATCTTTTGAACACATGCTTACATCACAGTTAGTTAAACAGATAAAGCTATCATCAATACACTAAAAAAGGAAAAAAAGATGTCCCGTAAGAAACAAAAGGTGCACTACAAGGAAGAAAATTTGTCATTTGCAGTAAAAATCTACTAACTTATAATGTGCCTTTACTCCACTGTGCTATAACCTTTATAACAAAATGCACTGGTAGTTGTTTAACCAATTGTTTATGTGAAATTAAAGCTCCTAACCATGTCTTTTGCATAGCCCCTAAGCACAGGAGCTAGCTACTTTATCCACAAATATTTTAAATGAAAAGCACAACTTAGACACAACCATTGACTTCACTTTGTAATACGAGAACCTTCCCTTAGCTTCCACAATTAAGAACCACTAGTCTCCCCGTCTTTCTTGATGCCATTTTGATGAGTTTTAACCTTATCAACAATTTGAGTAGCAATTATATTTTCCTGACTACATTTTAGCAATATTTCGCTCTAAGTTTCTTCAACCAGGGTCCCTGTTGGAGCAAAAAATACACACAAAAACTTGCCAAAGCTTTGATGGTATAATCACTTAATTATCACCCAGAAAAAAATGGTTAACTGACATTGAACTTCTTAAACAAGTATTCCATTTCTTCACATCTCCCATGTAAATCTCCAAGTGGTCCATTGCATACACCCCCTGAGTGAATATAAGCTTCTCTCATAACTTCCATCCAAGAAAATTTTAGTTGCTCCAACAGCAAACCCTCCACAAAAATAGCTTAACCCTTGCTGACTTGGGGATTTTCTCAAGAAAATACTTCGAAAAGCACCAAACATGTCAAAAAGTTCCAAACATTTATAACACATAACTTTAAATGTGCCAAACACTCCTATTTATCAATTTTATTCTCACAATTTTAGCCACATCAAACTCACAACAATTTGTAAACTTTGACTATAATCTAAATGTTAGAGGATTATAATATCAAGGGAGGAAAAGGTAAGATAGAAAATTACCAAGATGCTAACACGGATAGGAATAACATCATTTTCTGCATTGTTATGAATAGCAGAAAGGATTGTCTCCACCTTCTTTTGCTAAGAAATTGAAGCACACAACAAAATAATATTTGTTGTGGAACATTTGAAAGAATATATGCATATCAACACAGCTATAAACATATTTACAAATTTGCATTAAAAATAAAAAACATTTGTGTTTCTCCCATAGGACATCAATTGTGTGTCTACAAAGAGAGATGCAGCTTGCAAACTTTGGAGGTAAAAAACCTCTCAACATATACGATAATTGATCAATATGAAGGCAAAATAGCAATGTTGTACGATCTTACCAGCTTTGAGTTCGAAAAATCAACCCAGCAAGTCATTTAAATTTCAGTGTCCAAAACACTCTTGAACTTTTATACTTACGCGTAGAAAATTCTGCCCCCCACTAGTTCTGTCTACAGCATCAAAAATCAAAAAGAAGTTTAGACAAAGAACAAGGTGTAACTTAACGTTTGAGCAAAATATTATAAAAGACAAAAATTACTTACACACGCGTTACAGGAAAAAAGGAACCTTGACGATGATGATTGAGGATCCTTCAACTTGTCCGAACGATTGAACAAATAAATGAATACATCAACAACACTAGGATGCAATTGATCTCTACAACCAAGAGTCCCAAGTATAGTTCTATTGATGTTGAAATTTGCATCCGCAACTAATATCTCAGTGTAAAAAACAGATAAAAGCCATTAAAAACAAAAAAAAATTAAAAAAATATAATAATAAACAAATATAAAGTCATAAAAATAAAATGCAATTCAAAAGATTACCTGTCATAATAAACTTCATCCAATGGGAGAAAAGTCCAATCAAAGACGTAATTTTTTCTAGTAGTCAAGCACTTCAAGACAATGATGTGTCTTACCCAAAAAAACAAAAAAAAAGATAGAGAGAGAGAGCTAAAATGAGCGTCTTGCATCTTCATCCTCAGTGGTAAGCCATGCACATGTCCAAGTGAATCTCCAACTGGCTCTTCAAATCCAAGTAGGGACTCCTTTCCATAGAAGTGTCGGGTCTAGAAAGTCTAGCAAATTCATTACCACTCTCCCTTGAATCCCCACTTCCACCTTGTTTAGGATTGTTGGTTTACTTTGATTGAGGTTGCCCAAAACCAAACGTCAAATCAAACCCTGGTGGTGTACAGTTGCCTGGAGAGACAGTCCCACCATCCTCTCATAAGTCTTCACCAATTCCACCTAGGCATCCCAAAAATATTGATTGCTTATAGATAAGTCATCATCTTGACTTGAGGGAGTTGTGTGATGACCACTATCAACCTATCCTGGCTGTTTTGATATGGACTAGATATGTCCTTGAAAGTTCTTAGTTTCGATCAATTACTCAATATTTCAACCAAAACACCTTAAACTTTGTATGTTTAGGTTCTTGTCGGACGCATATGTTGTGGTTCATCCTCAGCATCCACCACCACAATCACAGAGTGTGTAAAGTTCTTCAACAATCTTGAAATCTTTTTAACACATGGTTGGATCACAATTAGTTCAAAACATAAAACAGCCATCAAAACACTAAAAAAGAACAAAAATAATACACTGTAGAAAACAAAAGATGCACTACAAGGAAGCAACTTTGTCGTTTGCAGTGAAAATTCACTCACTTGTAATGTACCTTTGTTACACTACACTATAACTATAACAACATAATGCACTAGTAGTTATTTACCCAATTGTTTACTTTAAATTAAAGGTCCTGGCCGTATCTTTTGCACAACCCCTAAGAAAAAGCGCTAGCTATTTTACATGCTATTATTTTAACCAAAAAGTACAACTTATTCACAACTACTTCATAACCTCTGACATTGCCTTGTAATGCGAGCACCATTCTCCAACTTCTACAATTGAGAACCATTAGTCTTCAGCTCTTTAATGGTGCTATTACCATAACCTTTAAACTCATTAGCAATTTGGGAAGCTATTATATTTTCTTGACTAGTGAAGACGTCATACAAATATTTCACCCCCAACATTTTCAGCAAGTTTGCCTGTTGAGAGCGTAAAAGATACATGAATAACTTCTCAAACTTTTGATGGGATAATTCCCTTAATTAATAGCCCCAAAAAAA
>JACYFF010031956.1:68982607-69036825 GCA_017589665.1 Selenicereus undatus | reverse complement strand
CACACACACACACACACACACACACACACATATACATGCCCGTGAGTCAGGATAAGCTTCTCTCAAAACTTCCATCCAACATTATTTTTGTTGCTACAGTGGCAAGCTCTCTGTAGAAATTGATTTATCGCCTAGCTGACTTGGGGATTTTCTCAAGAAAATTCTTTGAAAGCACCGAACCTATCGAAAAGTTGTACACATTTACCACACGTAACTTTAAATGTGGTAAATACTCTTCTTTGTAAATTTTTTTCTTATAATTTTGGCTATATCAAACTCACAAGAATCTTTAACCTTTGATCATGATCAAAATATTAGAAGATTATAATATCAAGGGAGGAAAAGGTAAGACAGAAAGTTACTAAGAGTTTGACACGGACAAGAATAGCACATTTTCTACATTGTTATGAATAAAATAATGGATAGTGCCAAGAAATGAAAGCACGCACCAAATCATTATTTATTGTGAAACATTTGAAATAGCATCTATATATCAACACGGTTTTAAGCATATTTTCAAATATGCACAAAAAATAAAAAATATTGCGTGCCTTGTCTCTCCTATAGGACAACTGGTGTGTCTACAAAGAGAGATGCAGGTTGCCAGCATTGGGGGTAAAAAACTTCTCAACATATATGATAACTTATCGATATGAAGACAGAATTGTACTTTCTATGATCTTAGGAGCTTTGGCTTCGAAAAATCAAGCCAGCAAGTCATTTGAATTTTATTGTCTAAAATATTCTTGAACTTCCTATACATATGCAAAGAAAATTCTGCATCCCCATTAAATATTTCAGTTCACATCACCAAAAATAATAAGGAAGTTTAGAGAAAGAAGAAGATGTAACTTAAATGTTTAAGGTGAGTATTATAAAAAGCAAAAATTACTTACATAGGCATTACAAGAAAGAAAGAACCCTGACGATGATGGTCGGGGATCCTTCAACTTTTTCAGATAATTCAACAAATTAACGAATATGTCAACAAGACTAGGATGCAATTGATCCCCACAACCAAAAGTCCTAAATACAGATCTAGTGATGTTGAAATTCGCATCCGTAAATATTAGCTCACTATAAAACGAAAAAATACAAACCATATAAACAACAAAAATTGAAAACATATAATAATAAACAAATATAAAGTCATGAAAATAAAATGCAGTTCGAAAGATCACCTGTCATACTAGACTTCATCCAACAGAAGAAAAGTCCAATCAAGGGCTTACGTTTCTATAGCAGCCAAGGACTTCAAGACATCATGGTGGAGATCAAGGCAGCAAGGACTGCAGTGAGCATAATGAGGTCCAAAGAGCATGTTCAGGTCCTGATGAGCTCAAGGAGGCCATGGTATTGATCAGGGAACACTTCTAGATTGCATCCATGAACACTAATTACTCGGCCAGTTTCTAGCCTCAGTTTGTGACCGTGATCAGTAATTATCATGAGTAATTGGGGGGTCCTTTAAACCCTCACATTTTCAGCTTAGCTTATTTTCAGTCCAATAAGTCAAGTTTCAGCCCTTTTGGAGGTCAGAAGGTCGAGCAACTAGAAGCAAAGTGTTGACAGTGTAGCCTGGACTGTAATACAACATAGCCTAGTTTTCAGAGGGAAATTTGAATCCTTTTGGCATACATCCTTCACGTGCTTTCAGGGCCAGAAAGGGTGTCTAGATATTTATCAAATAAGCTAAGGATGGAGATTAGCACCCCCACAGCTTGCTATTATCCACTGAAATTAGACACAAAATACCCTTTTACCCAGGCTGTTGTACCTATTGTTCAGCATCATCATTAGCCTTCTAATCATGCTGTAACTTGCACAATCAGTCTCTTTTTAGCAAGTTTTGGGAGCTTAAACTCAGCCACTTATGCTAAGAGCTTTGACACCTCATTTGATTAGCAAGAAATACCATTTTAGGTGTCACCGTTCTACTGATTTTAGCTCTAATCAGGTTGTAATGTTCTAGGCTGATGTGTTTGGCATTTGTACCCTGTGTTTTCTTAGTTAGCCGTTGTAATTGTGAGAGAGGGAGTCATATATAAAATCCTCTCATCGTGTTTGTACCCAGATTATGCATTATTGAATTAGAAACTTGAGTTTGAACTCAGTTTCTCTCCAAATCCCTAGTGGCCGTATCTTGAGTTGGTAGCTCAAGTGGTGATACACTAGGTCATTTTGGCCCTTCTTGTTGGTGTTTCTGTATCCAAGAAGTTCTAAAGTGACTGCCCAAGTGAGTTCAAGTGTGGTGTTTCTGTATCACCTGAGTAATCACTTGATCATCCAACTCTATCCCTGCTGTTTGTATTTGTTAGCTAAGCACTTGAGTTTCTGGTCACTTGAGGGAGTAAGGCTCACATCGATGTGCCTTACAAACAAGGAGATCTAAAATGAGCGGCTGGCATCTTCTTCCTTGGTGGTAAGCCGTGTACATGTTCTGGCGAATCTCCAACTGGACTCTTCAAATCCAAGTGGGGACTCCTTTCCATGGGAGTGGCAGGTCCAGATTGAGTAGCAGATCAGTACCACTCTCCCCTACATCCCCACTTTCACGTTATTTAGGATTATTAGTTTGCCTTGATTGAGATTGTCCAAAACCAAACGCCAAATCAAACCCTGGTGGTGTGAAGTTGCCTAGACAAGTAGTCCTACTAGTCCTTTTATAAGTCTTCACCAATTCTACTTAGGCATCCTAGAATGATAGATCACTCACAAATAAGGCATCATCTTGACTTGAGGGAGTTGCATGATTGCCACCATCAACACCTCCGGGTTACTTTTCAAATGGTCCAGCAATGTACTTGAGAGTTTGTATGTTCGAGTAACTACTCAATATTTACACCAAAACACCTTGAACTTTGTCCATTAGGGTGCTTGTCGAAAACATCTAGTGTGCCTCACTTACGGCATCCAAAACCTCAATCACAAAGTATGCAAAGTTCTTCAACGATCTTGAAATGTTTTGAACACATGTTTGCATCACTTAGTTCAAAACATAAAGTAGTCATCAAAACACTAAAAAAGGGAAAAAGATGTCATGTAAGAAACAAAAGCTACACTACGAGGAACAACATTTGTTGTTTACAATGGTACTTTACTCCCTTGTAATATAGCTTTACTCGACTGCACTATAACTTTAACAGTAAAATGCACTGGTTGTTCAACCAATTGTTTACGTGAAATTAAAGCTCCTAACCATGTCTTTTGCATAACCCCTAAGCACAGGAGCTAGCTGCTTTACCCACAACTATTTTAACCGAAAAGTACAACCTATTCACAACTGTTTTAACAAAAAATAATGCATTAACTTTAGGCCGTGTCTTTCAACCTTTGACTTTGTTTGGCAAGACGAGAACCTTCCTGCAGCTTCTGCAACTGAGAACCACCAATCTTCTCCTCTTTCCTCATGCTATTATGATGAGTTTTCACCTTACCAACAATTTGAGAAGCAATTATATTTTCCTAACTAGTGGTGACATTGTAGCAATATTTCACCTAAGCATCCTCAACAAGGGTCCCTGTCGACAGCAAAAAAGACACATAAAATACTTGTAAAAGCTTTGATGGTATAAATCACTTAATTACCTCCCAAGACAAAAAATGGTTAACTGAAATTGAACTTCTTAAACCTAATATTCCATTTTTCAACATCTCCCATGTACGTCTCCAAGTGTCACATTGCATACACCCCCTCAGTAAAGATAAGCTTCTCTCAAGACTTCCATCCAACATAATTTTAGTTGCTACAATGACAAACTCTCCATAGAAATAGCTTAACCCCTCTTTGAGTTGGGGATTTTCATAGGAAAATACTTCGAAAAGCACTAAACCTTTGTCAATTTTATTCTCACAAATTTAGCCACATCAAACTCACAAGAATCTTTAACCTTTGGTCGTAAATTGAATGCTAGAGGATTATAATATCAAGGGAGGAAAAGGTGAGATAGAAAGTTACCAAGAGGATGATGCGGACAAGAATAGCATCATTTTCCGCATTGTTATCATTAACATAATGGATTGTCTCCACCTTCTTTTGAAATTGAAGCGCACATCAAAATAATATTTATTACGAAACATTCGAAAGAATATCTGCATATCAAAACAGCTATAAGCATATTTACAAATTTGCATTAAAAAATAAAAAACATCACCTACCTTATTTCTCCCATAGGACAACTTGTGTGCATACAAAGAGAGATGCAGGTTGCCAACTATGGAGGCAAACAATTTCTCAATGTATACAATAACTGATCAATATGAAGATAAAATAGCAATGTTGTATGATCTTACCAGCATTGAGTTCAAAAAATCAAGCCAACTAGTCATTTGAATTTTAGTGTCCAAAAAATTCTTGAACTTTTTATACTTAGGCATAGAAAATTCTTCATCCCCATCCAATAGTTCAGTCTATAGCATCAAAAATCAAAAGAAGTTTAGAGAAAGAAGAAGATGTAACTTAATTGTTTAAGCTAAATATTATAAAAAGCAAAAATTACTTACGCACGACCTTGACGATGATGATTGAGGATGCTTCAACTTTTTCGAATGATTCAACAAATAAACGAATAGGTCAACGACACTAGGATGCAATTGATCTCCACAGTCAAGAGTCCTAAGTATAGATCTAGTGATGTTGAAATCTACATCCGCAAATAATAGCTCACTATAAAAAGAAAAAATACAAACAATTAAAAATAACAAAAATTAAAAACATGTAACAATAAACAAATATAAAGTCATAAAAATAAAATGCAGTTCAAAAGATTACCTGTCATAATGAACTTCATCCAATGGAAGAAAAGCCCAATTAGAGACTTGTTTTTCTTTAGTAGTCAAGGACTTGAAGACATCGATGTGTCTTACAAAAAAAGGCAAAAATTACAAGTAGATACCCTGCACTTTGTGGAAATCATAATAAGGGTACTATGTTATTAGAATATATTTAAAAGGTTCAATATTCTATGAAAGCTATTATAAGAGAACAGTTTACTATTTTTATTTTTATCTATCGCCCTAAACTTTTTATATTTTCATATTTTACCCCAATACTTAAAAACTTACTTTCAAAGATTTTATTTTTGTACATGTTATATTCTGCTTACAAGTACTACTCGAAGCTCTCTTTGATCTGGTATCAGAGCTATGTGACAATAATTAGGATAATTAAATTAATAGCTAATTAAGCGTATTAACTGTGTTTAATACTAAAAGTGTCATCTACTTTTCTTGGTACTAATTATTCACATATTGTGCACTCACCAGAAGGAACCACTTCAGTAGTACCACAATTAAACAATATCACTGATATAGTATTACAATTAAAAGCTAAATTAGCGAAATTTAAGATTGAAGTCAAGGAGATAAAAAAAACAATTGTAATCCACCTTTCTTTAACTAACAAAATTACACATAGTGGAAATCTTATTTAAGTAGTATTACTCCATTTTAACATAAATATCCTTTCCAAAACCTAAAAAAACAAAAATCCATTTCCATTGCAACGATATAAAAATCCAAAAAGAAGCAGTAGAAAAATCAACTAAATCATCTCAAAAGGTAGAGAAAGAAAAATAGAATGGAGCATAAGTAGTATAATCTTGAGGAACTATAAAATATGTTTGATAAAGAACAAAACCCAGAATAATTAAACAAAATCATGAGTGCAATAGTTGAAAAACAAGATGTATTATTTGATGATAATAAAGAGACAAATAACGCCCAATTAGAAGAAGAAATATATCAACATATGAACTTGATTAAACTAGAAGATCCGAATGTTTTACCTTTAGAAGAGATTATGAGGAAACTAGATTAAAAAAAGTATGGTAAAATGGTATTTGACGATAAAATCAATGAGATTTGAGAAGAACTCAACACAGAAGAAATCGTGCATAATCTAGTTAACAATGTTGTTCCTAAAACTGAAGAATTTGATGAATCTTCTAAAAGAAATACCCATTTTATGAGACCTAGATATGTTCCAATAGGATGTATAACAAATTTTTCCCTTAGGTTCATCCCAAGAAAAACCACCTCCTTTGAAGGAATTGGCCTTACCCCAATTAGCCAAACAAAATACATCCTAAACATCAATGAAGTCCTTAATAGAGAAGGAATATTTGAGCATTGAAAAAGGAGTATGAATAGTGTCCTAAACTTGAATACCATATAGTCTACAGAAAAGTTTCTAAACTATATCGAACATAGTTTTTCTAACACAGTGGCTAACTGGTATGACTCATTAGATTAAAAAGGTAAGAATGTATTAAGAATGATAGAAATATCAGCTGCTATGTTCAAAAAATTATGTAAAGAAACTAAAACTAAAATTATCGAAGCTAAATTTGATTCCGAAGAAAAAGTTAGAGAATGGCAAAGAAAATCAATAACATAGAATTATGGGATATAAGATATCTAGATAACTATATTGCTAAATTTACTTAATATTATTACAAAATTGAGCATAATGAAAACAATATTGGTATGTTTTATGACAAATTACCATATCCGATTAATTTTACAATCAATAAAAAATACATTACATGGCTTGAAAAAGCAGATGTCATTGATACCCTTGGTACAAGAATCTCTTATCTAAGAGTTTAAATTTGGATTAATGCCTTGATCTCCAAAAGCAAAAGAAAATGAGCAATTTCTAGCCTGTTGGGATAATCCTTAGCAATGGGGAAATGAGCCTGAGAAAAGAAGAAAAACATTATTTTATAAGAAAAAGATTTCTCCCAAAAGAAAGTATTATAACAAGCCAAGCCCCCAAAAGAGGAAGATGTTTTAGAAAATTGTTTATTGTCCTACAAGAAAAAATAATTGTAAGTGTTGGACATGCGGAGAAGTAGCCCATTATGGAAACAAATGTAAAAATAGGAAGAATAACAAGCTTATAGAAACTTTGGATGGTATAGATTGTTTTAAGCTTAGCTAGAAATATGCACTAGATCTAGCCCTGAAAACCAACAAGGGAATTGTTGAAAAATTGTACTAGAAGATGAATATGAAGAAAGTGATTATGAAGAAACTGGTTATATGATGGAAAGTAGCGCAATTAGTCATGGTGACCTTCAAGGAGAAGAATTCATTATAGATAATGAGAACGAAGATATCAAAGGAGATTGAGTCCTTCCTATAATTAAAAAAGATATCATCTATACAAAATCCCTCTTTCAATTAAAGAGAAGGTACGTATGTGAAGTGATGGAAGGAGATCTAGAAATAAAAAAAGTGTGAATATGATGTGCGAGCAATGAATCTCATTAATTGCAAAAACATCCTTAAGCACAACAAAATTAGAAAATACAGGTATATTGACATTGGAAGTGTCCAATTGCAAATAACTCCATTGCAATATTGTTGTAAAGATATTAATCTTTATGTTTTGCTCTGTGATATCAGGCATACCAAATTTAATAATCAAATTATCACATGGACTAAGACCAATTTATGTATGGATCAATATGATTGAATTGTCGACCTGAATATTATGCAAGCCTAAAAGATGAATTTGTCAAAAACTTGTTATTCCTTAGGATGAAAACAGTTGGGATGGAGATGAAAAGAGGAGGTTATCCACTAAGAGTATTTTGGAAAATAATCTACAAATTAGATAGTACTATATATCCAAAAATTGAGATAACAATGATATAGGCAGAAAATTTTGAGACTCCTACTCTAATGCAACAAATTTCAAGAATAAAATCCAATCCCTAGGAGATAAAAATCGATAGGTCTTGGTGATAGGGTCGCAAGCGCACGGTGGTATTGTAGCAAATCAAGGTTGTCTTCCACAAGGACTAAGTTGATCTATTGGGCCTTATTCCCTTAAGATAGGCTAAGCGAATCAATGCTTGATATTGAAATTAAACTAAGCAACTATCTAATCTAATGGATAAATAATTAAGGAATTACAAAACTAGCAATCTCTCAATTCATGTATCAATCAAGCACTTCTTCCTCAATAAACTTTTAAAACCAACAATCGAAGTATCACAACCTTCTTTCAAGGTGAAGTGAAATACCTTAATATAATCAATTACCATTTCTCAAGGGCTCTCGATTTGTTTAGGTTCATTAAGCATGATATTGTAATATTTGTGGTTTCTTAATTGGTGTGACCTTCCCATCACACAATTAAGTCGAATCCTAGGGTTCTAGTAGTATTGAATTTCACCTTTCGATTCTTCATCTAATACCCAAAACATGCAAGAAAGTGATCAATTTTCTTACAAGACAACAATCATCTAAGATTCAATAAAACAATCCAACAATTCCAAAATACTCAAAGATATAACAACAGATCAAGAATATAACTAATATTTGCATAAATCCAAAATCAAAACAACAATAAATAATCAAAATTACAAAACATAAATCCAAAGATTATGAGAAAAGAAAAGAGAAGAGAAGAGAAGAGAAAAGAAACGCTCAACCAATTAACACGCTTGAATCCGTTGATTGCAAACCCAGCATGAAATCCTTGCAAATCTTCACTTCAATTTTCTCTCTCTCTCTCTCTCTCTCTCTCTCTCTCTAATCTAAATCATAATCTAAGCAGAATGGAATGGAGCATGGGGATGGGATGATGGATGTTGGAATGAGGTTGAAAACAGCCTTTTTATAGCGAAATTGCTTGGAAGTCGAACAGCCATGAGAAATAATGAAATTAAAACTACTTGGAAGTCGAATAGTCACGAGAAAACAAACAGGCTCGAGGGAAATGAGGACACCATGGACCATGGGCACCACCACAGACCATTCGTGGTGTCCACTAGCTTGACATTCTTGTGTTCTTTCTTCCTTCCACGGGCATAGTGACTTGGGGATGTCTGTGGGGGGTCAAGCTACACTCATTTATGGTCAAATTTGGGATAAAATGATCCAGACACCTGTAAAATACAAAAAAGAATCATACCCCAGCGTAAAACAGAAAAGGGAGTGCATAATATAGCATAAAACACATAATTCTCCCTAAAAATAGCACAAAATGACCTCAAAATAGAATGCACTTTAAGGACTTATCACTTGGATATCTAGATTTACTAATCCCATAAAAATAAATAAGAAAAATGTAATAAAATTTGATAAGAATGGTAAAATTACCATTGAACCCCAATTATTAAGAAGCATGAGTGCAAGACCAAAATGGGTATAAGGATCTTTGATAGCTAAAGACGAGCTTCAAAAAGATTGTACAATTAGTATGACCAACGAAATTAGTAGAATGAGTTTTGAACCTGCAACACAGTGTAGATGAGTCTAGATATGAAAGTTATTAAGTAACAAACAAAGACTATTAGTGAGCCAATCTATGAGGATGGATTAGTCAAAAATATAACTATGGTGATGTGCTATGAAGTCACCAATACAAATTCTAATAGCATCTATATCCCAACAAATGCAGGCTTAGAGGGATATAATAGATATTAATTGTGTGCCTATATCAATAGTGTGTCTGTTTTGAAAAAAGATCTTTATTTCCAAAATTTATGTGGAAAAGCCAAAATCCTTTGCAAGTAAGGATATATAACCATACCATAATGAGTCATAACGAAGCCATAGAAGGGTTATCTATAGAAATAGGAGTTCAATACATTATACCAGTTTTATGAGCTACTGATCAACCCTCTCATGATATGATTATTAGAAATAATTTTCAGATGATATATTCTCCATGCACACAAATTATAAAACAAATAATATTCATAATAAATGGTCACTCAATTCCTATAGATAAGTTAAATAAAGCATACACTCATCAAAGGATTGAGTTTGCATGCAGCCAGCGCAGTCAGAAGGTAATACCTACACAATATGAGATAACACTAACACTCTCACTACTTGAGTTATCTATTAAAGATCATATTGCTGAAAAACACAAGTAATTATGCGAAGAACTCTACTTTGATAATCCTCCAACATTTTATGATAGAAAAGACATCTTCAAAGATTACCTTGTTAAATCCCAATACTATTATTCGAGTCAAACAAATGTTGCATACATACCAACGTATCCAAGCATGTGATAAACAAATCAAAGAACTTCTACATAAAGGATTAATCAGAAATAGCAAGAGTCATCACACCAGTCCCACTTTCATGGTAAAAAATCATGCTGAAGAAAAAAGAAGAAAAGCTAGAATGATAATCAACTACAA
Source organism: Selenicereus undatus (assembly GCA_017589665.1). Classification (NCBI taxonomy): domain Eukaryota; kingdom Viridiplantae; phylum Streptophyta; class Magnoliopsida; order Caryophyllales; family Cactaceae; genus Selenicereus; species Selenicereus undatus. The sequence goes on along the minus strand of JACYFF010031956.1, from coordinate 69,026,656 downwards.
AAAGCTTAATGACAGTATTGTCTTTCATGGCTATTGTATTCCTAACAAAACAATCCTTTTCAATAGAATTTAAGGAGTCTCTTGGTTCTCGAAAACGGATTGTACAAGTGGATACTAGCAAATAAAAATGGATGAAGAAAGCTGTAACACTCCAAATGTACATAACTCACTCTTTGCGTTCTCATCAATTAACATCATCAATTAGTAGTGATATCCCAAATGATCGGGGCATCACCGTCATCCAAAAGGGACAAGGCTTGACTTAAAAATAATTAAACATAACTAAGCAAAACATCGTTTCCACCACACGGCATTTGTAAAAGCAAACCATCAAACCAACATCAACAGTAACTAACGATCTCATAATTTACATCAAAATATAGTAACTCTTAGTAGAGTATATAGTTCTAACTTCAAAATATCTCACAATACAATGCTCAAAACATTTCAGCACTAAAACACCACTATTCCTTATAGACATTTCCGCTCATTTATCTTCTCCATTCGACCTGCCAGCCGAAGGACAATTCACTGAGCAATTCCCTAAAACAAAACATGAAAACATTTCGTACTGTTAGCCGAAGCTCAGTACATGCATTTCTGTATTGTTAACTGCACACTGAAAAACTGGTTGAGCCCGCATTGCAATTCATTTTAATGTAAAACAAGGAATGAGATGAATATAAAATTGCATTATCAATTATTATCTTATAGTGAACCCCTAGTGACTGTTACGATCTGAAGATAGGTGTACACCTGCCAAGCCGATCGGGGGACCTAGCATGAAGTCGCGCGGGTAACTGAATGGCAATGCCCTATAACTGATAACTGATGAGGTCACCAATTATGTGATAAACCACTAATTAAACTGATTCATTGATGTACTTACGAAAACATTATAATTTTGATAAATACATGCTGATTTCTAAAGATACAGATAATGAACATACCTGGGACTTTTAATGAAATGTCACTGAGTATAATTATGCACAAAAGGGGACGAAATGATAGTTTAGGCCCTAATGCTCTACAAAAATATCATTATAGGAACATATAGTTAGCAAATGTATTTATTTTCATAGTTAATACTTTAGTAAAAGAAAAGTAAGGGCGTAATAAAGGCTAAAGTAAATGACTCGTAACCTAATCTCTTGATCTCCATTTAAGACCTAATTTCCCAATATAGAAAGCTTAAGAAGTCCTGAAAAACTTTCATCTAGAATACAAAACATGATTCCCACGATAGGATTCCCAAAATGGGGCTAGAACACAAGTGTGCCGGTTTTGGTGTAACCTGCACAGTTCTAGTAAAATTACCATAACGTTTTTTACAAACCTAGGATTAAGGTGATTCAAAATCCATTTAAAAGGTAACTCACTGATCTATCTACCCACTAAAAATCATAATTTTTGGTTGGGCTGTTCATTACCAGTTTATTAGCAAAGCCTGCCCTGTTTTCTGCCATTTCCCAGCCCCAATTGTCATTGTTTTCTCCTCTCTTTTCACACAAATCCTCATCTAAAATCACTCCTTAAAATCATGTAACAAAGCTTTGGTCCTTCTCATCACCATAAAAAACTACCACACTCAATTTCACTTCATAATCATATACATCAAAGACTCGTTTCTCAATCAAGTATACACAAATAATATGCTTGCTATTAAAGGAAGGTTAAACCTTGCATAATCATTAAAACCCTAAATTTTGGCCAACTTAGATTCACCCTTAACTCCTCCAAAACCATCCAAAACTAGAACAACTCCATGATAATCATTGATAATGCTAAAGATCACCAAATCAAATACAAATCAATCCATAAACATGGTTTTAACTTGAGCTTGCATGAACATGATCAACCTCAACCTTTAGTTACTATCCAACTTATCCAACAAGTAAAAGATCCAAAATAACTCCTTTTTCCATCAAAACAACATGATCAACCACCAAAACAACAAAAACAAGAATCAAAACCTAGATACAAGCAAAATCAATGAGAACAAGGTTAGGTTTTACTCACTTTGCTTGAAGAAAAATAGGTGAAAGTGAAGTTTGATGCTTCAGGGGCGCGTGGGGATGGATGATGGTTGGCTTGGTGGCTAGAGGGTGGCTATTGGGTGGCAGGAACAGTACAAACCAGCAGCTGAGAGGGCTAGGTAGCCGTGTAGAGAGAGAGAGAGAAGTGAGAGAAAATGTGGTTTTGGATTTGGGTTGTATTTTTGTGACTAATCTAACAAACTTGGCTGAGTTTTTATCCTCAAAAATTACTTTTACCTAACTATGGTTAGGCTTAATCATGGTAGTTAACTAGGTTAACTAGACAAGCTTGTTAAGCTTTCAATTGGGCCAAAATAAGTTGGGTTCGGAAATAAAACGTGTCGTAACAATAATATTTTTGCGTAACTCAAAATTAAATTTTTTTGATGTTACAAAAAACAAATAAAATCACTTAGATTATAACTTATTAGGGCCTACTATCAATTCTCCCAAATTTTTGTTAATAACTAAATAAATAAATAAAACTCAAATTGTCAAGTGAGGGCACAAATGAAATTATTATTTTCTTTTTTCCACCGAGATGGTGAAATGCGATAAATAAATATGAGGAAAGCATTAACATGAGGTAATTAAATAAATAAACATAATTTAGGGTTTGGCTATTACAGCCCTCCCCCTTTAAAGAGTTTCGTCCTCAAAACCTATGAACTTTATCATGTCATGCAAGATTACCTCAAATAAATGTGGGCGCTTGGCTTTCATTTCTTCTTCGGTCTCCCAAGTGGCCTCTTCGGAGGTATGGTTTGTCCAAAGCACCTTGACTAAAGGTATCTGCTAGTTGCGTAGTTGCTTAGTCCTGCAATCTAGTATTTGGTCTGGACACTTCTCATATACTAGATCCTCAGTGATTTCAATAAGTTCAGATACAATGGTGTAGTCCGGATCTGGAATATACTTCCTGAGCTAAGAGACATGAAATACGTTATGCACATGTTCTAGTTCTACCGGCAGATTCAGTCGATATGCTACGGGATTTATTTAACTTTTCAATGATTTCATAGGGTCCAATATATCTTGGATTCAATTTGCCCTGCATTCCGAACCTCTGATGCCCTTAGTTGGCAAAACTTTCAGAAAAACTTTATCGCCTACTTGAAACTCCAAGGGTCTTCTTCTTTTCTCCGCATAACTCTTTTACCGGCTCTAGGCAGCCTTAATATGCTCTCAAATTCTTCTTATTGTTTCCACAGTTTCCTGGATCATCTTGGGACCTATGATCAATGCCTCATCCAAATCACTTCAGCACAGCGGGGTTCTACATTTTCTTCCATATAAAGCCTCAAACGGGGCCATTTTGATAGTGGACTGGTAACTATTGTTATAAGAAAACTCCGCCAATGGTAAATCGTCTTCCCATTTCCCCTGGAACTCCAATACACAAGCTCTTAATATGTCCTCCAAAATTTGATTCACTCTTTCAGTTTGCCCATCTGTCTCAGGATGATAAGAGCTACTAAAGTTCAATTTGGTCCCAGAGGCTTTTTGAAGTGCTTGCCAAAAACAGGCTTGGAATCTTTGATCCCTGTCTGATAGTATGTCTAAGGGAATCCCGTGCAGGTGGACTATCTCTTTAACATACAGTTAGGCTAGTTTTTCAACTCCCCAAGTATCCCTAATTAGCAGAAAATGGGCCGACATGGTAAGTCGATCAACTATGACCCAGATAGCATTCTTTTTCGAAGCAGAAAGGGGTAAACCCATAATGAAGTCCATGGAGATCGAATCCCACTTCCAAGTGGGAATTTCTAAGGGTCGCGGTCCACATACGCGATGTTGATGCTCTGCTTTAACCTTCTGGCAAGTTAGACACTTGTCATATATTCTGCAACCTCCTTCTTCATATTATTCCACCAAAAGTATTGCCTTAAGTCTCTGTACATCTTGGTGCCTCCTGGATGCACCGAGTGGCGATCATTGTGAGCCTCCTCTAGGATCTATTTCCTCAATTCCTCATTTTTGGGTATGCATAGACGATTTTGGGATAGAAGGATCCCATCCTCATGTACTTCAAACCCAGGAGACTCCCTTTCTCTAGATTTTGCTTTATTCTTTGGAGTTCAGGATCACTTTCTTAGTTCACCCGAATTTCCTCCACTATAAAAGGCTGTAAGGTAAGTGCTGATAATTGAACATTTGCTTGCCCATGGGATACTAGTTGAATTCCAAAGTCCTCAAGCTCTCTCAAGAGACTCATCTGAGTAATCACCACAGTGCTTGGGCTATGTTGCGCCTTTCTACTCAGGCATCTACTACAACATTTACTTTTCCTGGATGATATTGAATCTGCAAATCATAGTCTTTAAGCAACTCAAGCCAATGTCATTGTCTTAAATTAAGCTCCTTCTGGGTGAAGATATACTTCAAACTTTGATGGTCAATATACATCTTGCATAGTACCCCGTATAAGTAATGTCTCCAAATTTTCAATGCGAAGACCACAGCTGCTAACTGGAGGTCATGGGTAGGGTAATTTTTTCATAAGGTTTGAGCTGTCGAGAGGCATAAGCTACTACTTTGTCTTCCTACATCAGCATACACCTCAAACTGTTCTTCAAAGCATCACTATAAATGGTATAATCTTTACCCTCTACTGGTAGCGTTAAGATTGGGGCGATAGTTAGTCGTTGTCTTAACTCCTGAAAGGCACTTTCATACTTCTTTGTCCACTAAAATTTATTCACTTTCTCTAGCAAATTAGTCAAGGGTGAAGCTATTTTCGAAAGTTCCTTAACGAACCTTCGATAATAGCCCGCTAAACCTAGAAAGCTTCTAATCTCAGTGACGTTGGTAGGCCTTGTTTCATTCTGTGATTGCCTTCTCCTTCTGGGGGCCAAGTTTGATTCTTTCTTCTGTAACCACATGCCCAAGAATACCGCTTCTTTTAACCAAAATTCACACTTCTTTAATTTGCCATAAAGTTGATGCTCCCTTAGGGTTTATAACATCATCCTCAAATGATCAGCATGTTCCTCCCTGCCTTTTGAATAGATAAGGATGTCATCTATGAACACCACTACAAACTTGTCTTGATAGGGTCTGAAGACTCTGTTCATAAGATCCATGAAGGCTGTGGGAGCATTGGTGATGCCAAATGGCATTACTGTAAACTCATAATGACCACACCCGATCCTAAACACAATCTTGGGGATATCTTCAAGTTTAATCCTAAGTTGATGGTACCCTGACCTCAGATCAATCCTAGAGAAGACTTCTGCTCCCTGCAGTTGGTCAAACAAGTCATTTATTTTGCGGAAAAGGGTACTTGTTTTTTATGGTGATCTTGTTCAACTCCCTATAGTCAATACATAGCCTTAAAGGTTCCATCCTTTTTCTTTACGAACAACACTGGAGCACCCTATGGTGACACACTTGGCCTAATAAGCCCTTCTGCAGCAGCTTACCTAACTGAATCTTCAGTTCCTTAAGCTCAGTTGGGGCCATACGATATGGGGCTTTGGAAATAGGTTGGGCATCAGGAATTAATTCAACTCGAAAATCAATTTCCCTCTGTGGGGGGTCATCCTGCTAACTCTTTAGGAAAAACATCTTCAAATTCACAAACTACAGGAATATTTTCTGCTTTCTTTTCTTTTGTTTGCGTGTTAATAACATAACACCAATACCGACTACACCCCTGACATAATAGTTTACTTGCTTTCATAGCATAAATCAAGGGACAAGATTTTTCTCTGTTTGCCCATAGAAACATACTTCTCTCCTTTTTTTCATCCTTTAAAATAACCTTAAGATCCTCACAGTCAATCTTACCTCCATAAGTGTGCAACCAATTCATTCCCAAAATGATATCAAAATTAGACAAATCAAATTGAATCAAATCCACAGGGAAGGTGGTTCCACCAATGGTAATGGGAATAAGTTTGTAGGAGATGGGGCACTCAATCACAGAATCGTTGGGTAGCTTGATCCTATAGTTGGTTTCCATCCTCCTACCCTCCAGGTTTAATTACGTGGTAGATCAAGTGGATATAAATGAATAAGTCGCACCCGAATCAAATAATACACAAAATGTCTTTGAATTCAAAAAGAGAGTTCCAGTTACTACCATACCTGATGTGGCAACTTCCTTCTTGCTCATTTAATATGCCCGTCCTACTACTGCAGGCCTTGGTGGTGGGGCTCCTTGCGAGGTGGGGCCAAGGATTTTGCTGCACCCTTATCTACAGCCTTCAACCATCATGGGCAGGCGGCAATAAGGTGTTCAGGGCTTTTAAACCACATACACTTGTTGGCTCCTACATAGCATTTAGGGGTGGTGTGATGGGTTCTTCGACACTTCCCACAGGATTTCATCGAGCCTGCAGGATGGCTCTTGGGAGGAGCAGGAGAAGGTTTCTTATAGTTCACACTCTCACTCGAAGTTCCTCGCTCAAACCCCTTTCTCTTTTGGTTGATTGGGTTCAGGGCTCTCAATTATGTCTTCACTCGCTCCACTTCAGCAGCTCGCTCATGTAGCTCTTGGTAAGTCAAGATTGGTTGCCCAGCTAACTGATTTCGAATATAGAAGGCCAAACCCTCTTTAAACCTCCTCATCTTTAACCTTTCAGATGACACAAATTCAGGAACAAACCTGGATAATTCTGTGAACTTACTGGCATATTGCGTCACAGTCATGTTGCCACTCATCTTTAGCTCCATAAACTCTTTCTCCCTTTGTCTTTGGACCACAGCTAGGTAAAATTTTGCCCTCAACTCACCCAGGAATTTACTCCAGGTGAATTTAGGCCCTACGAGCCTATCCTTAACAGTGTTTCACCAAATATTAGCTTCACCAGTCAAATAATATATCCCAATGTTTACTTTCTTTTCTTCTGGTACCTCTTCCACTGTAAAGATTTTCTCCATTTTCCTTACCCATTCCTCTACTACTATTAGATCATAATTTGCATCATACACTTTAAGGTTGCATCGAGCTACCCTATATGCTAATTTATCATCTTTATGAGGGGTTTCAGTAGGTACTTGAGGAATCCACTTCATCAATTCAGCTAGTAAGGCAGGTCAGTAGTTCGGGTCCCCAATGTTGTTAGCAAACTCAGAGGGAATTGGTGGCATTTGGTAAAATTTGGTGGCACATGATGTGATGAGGCTTGTTCACTCGATCCCTGGCCATGATCTAAGTTATACTCTATATGAATCTCTGCATTGTTTTGTACTGACTCAAACATTCTGATCATACATTAGACGAAACAATTCAATCACTGAAATACCCAAACATATAAGATAAGCATGCCCAATAAATACATTTAATATGGCTCAAATATTATTCAAAACAAAACCCAAAGTTTCATTATATCATTTTATAACTACTTATTTACATACATAGCTGTCTGCTTATATACATGATCAACAAAATATAACACATCTACCTAACTAAGTAAGATCATCCCTAGCTCCCACCTAAAACACTAACTAGCCCCCAGTCCCTATGTCCGCCACATGCCCAAAAAAGAAATGGACCATGCCATCACGGTCGGAAAGATTTGACTAACTACATACAATGTCATGTGCTACACAAAATACAACTATCCAATCTGACCATACTATATACATGCAGGGCTCAAAATGTACCCTACCCAAGTCAACACCTGAAAAAAAAAAAAAAAAACCTAACGATCCCTAGACGGATCATAACCTGGGTCAGACTCATCCTCTGGCTCATCGCCTAAGTCGAAGCTGCTGCCCAATGCTCCAAACTCTACCTCATCAATCTCCTGATCCACTTGCTGCTCTCCCACATCCTCGTCGACCTCCTAGTGTATCTGTTGCTCCTCTACTACCTCATCAATCTCTTGATCCTCTTCTGGATTGTCTTCTTCGTCTAAATGGCCCTCAAAACCCTCCATGGGCTCATCATCAGAACTAACTACCATGATCTCTGGGGTATCGGGGAGATCCACCACCATATGAGCCTTCCCAGGATTGTCGGGCATCTATGGAGTACCCAGTATAGGCGGTGAATGTGGTCCCTGTGCTGGTGCTGGTGGTCCAGGTGGGGGATGTGCCTAGTGTAGATGAAAGATGCGCTGAAGAGTCTCCATAGTAATCCCCCTCTGCTCACACTTCTCTCGCAACATCAACTCCGAAGTGATGGCAGCCCAAGCCCTCTGGACCTGGAACCTAGGTTCGTCCTAACCTGGGTTCCCCTTCATCATGAAGTGATGATAATGGAGCCTGAACTCTACCCACGAATCAACCGTGGGTAAGGACCATAGCAATCTGAATGCACGGATCATGATGTTGTAAAACTCAGAGAAAAGGTCCTGTGCATGAGCTATCATGCTACCATGCAATAGTGAAACGTGGGCCACCATAGACGTATCAAGCATCATATTAACAACATAAGGATTCATCTAGTAAGGAAAATACAAATGAGGGGCATGCAGAAGATAAACAATATGCATTTCTAATATCACAAATCTCTTATAGTATGCAATATTCCTTATTAATAACCCTTCTCACCTTCCTATATCTAAACTCCATACTCCGTATCCCATCAGAAAAATCAAAACTTGGCTCTGATACCAAATCTGTAACACCCCAAATGTACATAATTCATTGCGTGCGTTCTCATCAAGTAACTTCATCAATTAGTAGTGATATCCCAAATGATCAGGGCGTTACCACCGTCCAAAAAGGATAAGGCTTGACTGAAAAATAATTAAACATAACTAAGTAGAACATCGTTTCCACCACACAGCATTTGTAAAAGTAAACCACCAAACCAACATCAATAGTAACTAATGATCTCATAATTTACATCAAAATATAGTAACTCTTAGCAGAGTATATAGTCTTAACTTCAAAATATCTCACAATATAGTGCTCAAAACATTTCAGCACTAAAATACCAGTATTCCTTTTAGACATTTCCACTCACTCATCTTCTCCAGGCGGCCTACCATCCAGAGGGCGATTCACTGAGCATTTCCCTAAAACAAAGCATGAAAACATTTTGAACTGTGAGCCGAAGCTCAGTACATGCATTTCTGTATTGTTAACTGCACACTGAAAAACTGGTTGAGCCCGCATTGCAATTCATTTTAATGTAAAACAAGGAATGAGATGAATATAAAATTGCATTATCAATTATTATCTTATAGTGAACCCCTAGTGACTGTTACGATCTGAAGATAGGTGTACACCTGCCAAGCCGATCGAGGGACCTAGCCTAAAGTCGCGCGGGTAACTGAAGGGCAATACCCTGTAACTGCTAACTAATGGGGTCACCAATCATGTGATAAACCACGGATTAAACTAATTCATTGATGTACTTACCAAAACATTATAATTTTGATAAAAACGTGCTGATTTTTAAAGATACAGACAATTAACGTATCTGGGATTTTAATGAAATGTCATTGAGTATGATTACGCGCAAAAGGGGAGGAAATGATATTTTAGGCCCTAATTCTGTACAAAAATATCATTATAGGAACATATATTAAGCAAATGTGTTTATTTTCATAGTTAATACTTTAGTAAAAGAAAAGTAAGGGCGTAATAGCGGCTAAAGTAAATGACTCGTAACCTAATCTCCCGATCTCCATTTGAGACCTAATTTCCCAATATAGAAAGCTTAAGAATTCTTGAAAAAATTTCATTTAGAACACAAAACATGATTCTTACGATAGGGTTTCCAAAATGGCGCCAGAACACAAGTGTGCCAGTTTTGGTGTAACCTGTGCAGTTCTAGTGAAACTGCATAACTTTTTTCACAAACCTCAAATTAAGACAATTCAAAATCCATTTGAAAGCTAACTCACTTATCTATCTACCCATCAAAAGTTATAATTTTTTATTAGGCCGTTCATTAATAGTTTATTAGCAAAGCCTGCCCTGTTTTCTGCCATTTCTCAGCCCCCACTATCATTACTTTGTCCTCTCTTTTCACACAAATCCTTATCTAAAATTAATCCTTGAAATCATGTAACAAAGATTTGGTCCTTCCCATTACCATACAAAACCACCACACTCAATTTCACTTCATAATCATATACATCAAAGATTCATTTCTTAATCAAATTTACACAAATAACATGCTTGCTATTAAAGGAAGGTTAAACCTTGCATAATCATTAAAACCCTGACTTTTGGCCAACTTAGATTCACCCTTAAACTCCTCCAAAACCATCTAAAACTGCCACAACTCCATCATAATCATTAATAATGCTAACGATCACCAAATCAAATACAAATCAATCCATAAATATGGTTTTAACTTAAGCTTACATGAACATGATCAACCTTTACTTTCTATCAAACTTATCCAATAATTTAAACTCCAAAATAACTCTTATTTCTATCAAAACAATATGATCAACCACCAAAACAACAAAAACAAGAATCAAAACCTAGATACAAGCAAAATTAATAAGAACAATGTTAGGATTTACTCACTTTGCTTGAAGAAAAATAGGTGAAAGTGATGTTTGATGCTTGAGGGGGTGTAGGGCTAGCTAGTGGTTGCCATGGTGGCCAGAGGGTGGCTGTTGGGTGGCAGGAATAGTACAAATTAGCAGCTAAGAGGGCTGGGTAGCCGTGTAGAGAGAGATAAGAGAGAGAAAATGTGGTTTTGGATTTGGGTTGTATTTTTGTGACTAATCTAACAAACTTGGCTGAGTTTTTATCTTCAAAAATGACTTTTACCTAACTATGGTTAGGCTTAATCATGGTAGTTAGCTAGGTTAACTAGACAAGCTTGTTGGGCTTCCAATTGGGCCCAAATAAGTTGGGTTCGAAAATAAAACGCTCCATAAGAATAATGTTTTTGCGTAACTCAAAATTAAATTTTTGTGATGTTACGGAAAACAAATAAAATCACTTAGATTGTAACTTATTAGGGTCTACTATCAATTCTCCCAAATTTTCGTTAATAACTAAATAAATAAATAAAACCCAAATTGCCAAGTGAGGGTCCAAATGAAATTATTATTTTCTTTTTTCCATCGAGATGAGAAAATCATTTAACATGAGGTAATTAAATAAATAAATATAATTTAGGGTTGGGCTATTACAAAAGCATTCATTTAACTACTTTTAGTGTCCTTTAAGGACATTATAAGCGGATAATATTGTCCTTGTGTCTTAAAAATGCACCTCAAATATTCCAAAAAAGAATGGATAATATCTTCAAATATCTTAATCACTAATGCCTAGTTTACATTAGTGTTATTCTTGTCTTTTCTAAGACCATAGAACAACACAAAGATGATGTTCTAGCTATCACCTAAAGATGTATTAATCAAGATATTATTCTTGGTAAGAACAAGTGCATTTATGCTGAATAAGAAATTAAGTGTTTAAGTTCCAGAAATAAAATATGGACAAATCATCCTATAAAAGCATATTTTAGGAAAAATAGAAAATTTCCCCAAAAAAATTAAAGATAGGAAGCAATTAGAAAAATTACTTGAATGTCTTATCTATGATTCAGATTTCATTAAAGATCTAGCTAAATTGAGAAAGTCATTGCAGCATAAACTTAAGAAAAAATATTTTTGTTCTTAGTTTGCTTAATGAAGGGCATGATTTAATTCTTAAGACAAAGGCCAACAATGAGTGTTGGAGCAAAGTACTCAAAATCAAAGAAGAGAAAAACTCTGCAAATATTACAATGTAAGTTTTAATAAAGTAGAGTACAACTATCCCATGATGAAAAAAGAAATCTTTACGGTCATAATGGGAATTTAAAAGTTCTGAATCTGTTTAGCCCCAAAACCTTTTCTTATTCAAACTTATTGTAAAGAAATACTTGGTTTTGTGAAAAGAATTCATAAAATATGCAAGCGCAAGGGCAACTCCTGCATTGACACTTATGACTTAACCAATTTTCTTTCTCTATTGAACATATAGGGATTGATGAATTCTCTCCCAGATAGTTTAACTTATAAACTCGCCAATGGTAATCATCAGAGCATAACTCTTGCCAAAAATGGAGGAAATCCAAAATGAAATGTTGTTACTACTAGAAAGGGCTTCTCCTTTTAGTAGAGTCCTTATAGATATTTTGGAATTTCATACAAAAAATAGATCACGCTTTGGTTCATTATCTTCTACCTATCTAATAGTATAAACATTCAATCTCTTAGAGTTACACATGAATTACCTAAGGTTTCCTTATGATATTCAAGAAAAAATAAGTTCCTTTGTAGGTTACTACTAGAAAGGGATTGCTAGTGAACCATCAAAGAGATTGGAAGGTAAAAGTGTTCCAAATGTCGTGGTTATGGACACTTCCAAGCGGATTGTCCTAACCAAAAGACCCTCACCATTAGAGAGGTAGAAGAAATTCAAGCTAATGAAGAAGCTACTAGTGAAGAGAAAGTAGAGGATGAGAATCAAACTTTGTTCACTCCTTGGTGATTCGGAGAGCACTCCATGTCCAAGAGGCTCCTTGTGAGCCAAGCCAAAGGGAGCAAATTTTCTATACCCGATGCACTATCGGAGGCAAGGTGTGTGAGCTCATAATTGATGGAGGAAGTTGCACCAATGTAGCTTCCACAATACTCATTAACAAACTTCAATCACCCACCAAGGTGCATCCCACCCCTTATTCTCTCCAATGGCCCAAACAAGGAAGTGAGGTAACCATTTCTAAGCAAGCACATATTCCATTTTCGATTAGTCCATATTGTGGTGAAGTACTATGTGATGTTCTTCCCATGGATGCATGTCATTTGTTGCTTAGTAAACCATGGTTGTTTGACAATCATGTGATTCATGATGGACATGCCAATACTTATGCATTCAAGTACATGGGTCGTAATCTTACTTTGACACCGCTACCTCTACCTAAACTCCTCAAATCTAAGCTAAGGAAGGGAAGAGAGAAAAGCCTATTTATGAGTGAAACACGGGTGGAGAGCCATTAGTTAGAGCAAGCCTTTATTTGCCTTACTTATGATAGAATCAAACGCAAGTAAGGGAGTGAAACCCATGCATCCCTTAGCTCAATCACTCTTGAAAGAGTTTGAGGATGTATTCCCCAATGATTTACCCCCGAGGTTGTCTCCTTGAGAGGAATTGAGCACCAAATTGATCCCCTACAGGGCGCTCCTTTTTCAAACAAGTCGGCCTATAGGTGCAATCCTAATGAGTCGAAAGAGCTTCAACAACAAGTCCAAGAGTTGCTTGATCGTGGGTACACTATGGAAAGTTTGAGTCCATATTCGGTTCCCGCCCTTTTGGTACCTAAGAATGATGGCACTTGGCATATGTGTGTTGATTCTAGGGCCATAAACAACACCACCAACAAGTATTGATTTCCTATTCCTTGACTGGATGATATGCTTGATGAGTTGCATGGGTCCAAGGTTTTCTCCAAAATTGACCTCCGGAGTGGCTATCACCAAATTAGAATGAAAGAAAGAGATGAATAGAAAATCGCCTTTAAGACCAAGTATGGGTTGTATGAGTGGCTTGTGATGTCATTTGGTCTATCTAATGCTCCTAGTACTTTCATGAGGCTCATGAATGAAGTCTTGAGACCATTCAATGAGAAGTTTGTTGTGATGTATTTTGATGATATTTTGGTGTATAGTTGTGATGAAACATCTCATGTAGAGCATCTTTCTCAAGTGTTTCAAGTATAGCGACAACAAAAGTTATATGCCAAATTGAGAAGTGTGAACTATTCACTTCTTAAGCAGTCTTTCTTGGCTATGTTGTGTCTGGTGAGAGAATTCAAGTTGATGAATCTAAAGTTAAGGCTATCAAGAGTTAGCCTACTCCCAACCCCTTCACGGAAGTGCGAAGCTTCCATGGGTTGGCCTCTTTCTACTGCCGGTTCATCAAAGACTTTAGTTCTATTATGGCTTCCTTGACCGAATGCATGAAAAAAGGAAACTATGAGTCTATGAGTGAACAAAGGCTACCCACAGGGCCTTTGAAACCATCAAGGATCGGCTTTATTCGACTCCTATCTTAGCTCATCCCAACTTTGGTCTTCTATTTGAAGTTGAGTGTGATGCTAGTGGCATTGAGATTGGTGTGGCTCTCACTCAAGCTAAGCGCCCTTTAGCTTTCTTTAGTGAGAAGTTGAATGGTTCGAGGCTCAACTACTCCACTTATGATAAGGAATTCTATGCCATTGTTAGAGCTTTGAAACATTGGAGTCATTACTTCAAGCCTAAGCCCTTTATGCTCTATTTGCATCACAAGGCATTGTCCTATATCAATTGTCAACACAAGTTGAACTCAAGTCATGCTAAATGGGTTGAGTTCCTTTAATCTTTCACCTTCTCTTGTAAGCATAAGAGTGGGAAAGAGAATGTTGTGGTCGATGCCTTATCAAGGAGATATGCTTTCCTTTCGGTCCTTGAAGCCAAGGTTCTTGGATTTCATTCCATCAAAACTCTATACCATGAGGATGAAGACTTCAAGGAAATGGTGGAGAATCCTTCTAACTTTGGCTCTTTCACTCTATAAGATGGTTTCCTCTTCAAAGGAAACAAGCTTTGCATCCCTAAAAGTCCTCTAAGGGACTTGATTGTTAAGGAGGCTCATGGAGGAGCGTTAGCAGGTTATTTTGGCATTATCAAGACCCTTGAGATACTCAAGGATCATTTTTATTGGCCCAAGATGGGTGGAGATGTTCATAAGGTGATCTCAAGATGCAACATCTATCACATAGCTAAGCGTCATTTCCATCAAGGTCTCCACACTCCTTTTCTGGTCCCCTCAAGGCCTTGGGATGACATTAGCATGGACTTCATTGTGGCCCTTCTAAGAACCCCTCGGGGAAAATATGTTATCATGGTAGTAGCGAATCGACTCTCCAAGATAGCTCACTTCATTGCATGCCACAAAATCGATGATGCTACCTACATTGCGGACCTCTTCTGTCAAGAAATTATGAGGCTCGATGGCATTCCAAGAACCGTCGTGTCGAATAGGGATGCCAAATTTCTATCTCACTTTTGGAGATCCCTATGGAGGCTTGTGGGGTCTAAGTTGCTCTTTAGCACTACTTGTCATCCACAAACTGATGGAAAAACGGATGTGACAAATAGAACTCTCACAACCTTGCAAAGGGGTATAGTGAGTAAGAGTTTGAGGGATTGGGATGTCAAGCTTGCTCATGCCAGATTCGCATACAATAGGGCTCCTCCTATGCTACCTCTCACTCTCCCTTTGAAGTGTGTTATGGTCTTAAACCCCCTTACTCCTATTAATCTTATACCTATTCCTCAAGAATCAAGGGTGAGTTTTGAGGGCGAAGCAAAAGCAAAGAAATGAAGAAGCTACATAAGTAAGAGCACAAATTGAAAAAGTGAATGAGCAATACAAGCAAAAGGCCAACAAGAACCGCCCACATCTTAAGTTCAAACCGGGTGATCTTATGTGGTTACATTTGAGGAAGGAAAGGTTCCCCTTAAGAAGGAAGAACAAGCTCATGGCTAGAGGAGATGGTCCATACAAGGTGGTACAAAAGGTGGGAGAGAATGCATATAAGATTGAACTTTCGGCACATACGCAAATATCTATCACCTTTAATGTTGGGGATCTCACTCCTTACCTTGAAGATGATGAGGAGCATGATGAAGATTTGAGGACAAATCTTCTTCAAGGGGGAGGGGTTGATGCGGAGCAACTCCCGACCTTAGGCCTACTCTCACTGGTGAGGGCCATGAGCCTAGTTGGCCCAATGTTGACCATAGGTCAGGGACTCGGTCCCCCTAAGTCAATATTGAGTTGGGGCCCTTAAAAAGATCTAAGAAGGGTTAGGAAAGGTGGTTAGGCCAATAGTTGCCCTAAATAAAGAGTTAACCACTTAATCCTCCCAAAAACCACCTCATTAGCTCATTTTTAGTTTTTAGGCAGAACCCTTTTCTTCATTTCTACCTCAAATTTAATAAGGCAATTGAGCTCCAATTTCTGTAAATTATATATGGATGGAAAACCCCGAATTTTTATTTTCTAACAAGTCTTGAGTCACACTGAAACTCTGAGTATTGAGGAAGTTATGGACTAAATTCTAAGCAAGGGTCGGTCCAAGATTGGAAAATGCACGATTCTGAATATGGGCTTAATTGAGGAGGTTAAGGCTATAATTTTGAAGATTAATCAGCATGGAATCATTCTTCACACACAAGGGAAGAGTTGACAAGTACCAGCACCTCATTTGGAGGAGTAGAGCCTACTCATGGCTCTCAAGAAAATGGAACCCACCATGCATCAGCAGTTCAAGGGCAAATTTTGACTGCAAAGGAATGGCTCACGATGTTGAATTATGCTTATCACTATAGAAACAGAATGATCTAGTATAATGAGCGATCATACACTACAAGATGAAGCCATTTGACAACTTATAGATAATTAATTATGATGTTTAGGGCTATCAAGTATTAAGCTCATGCCCACTGTCTGTACACTTGTAGTAAGTTATGAAATTTTGAAATAATTCGTAGATCCTGTATATGATTTCTACAACTGTAGTCAAGACAACTTGCAAGTCGAAATACATGAACATGTTCCCTGTGCTCAACTGATAATCAAGATTTTAAGAGCTGGGTGATCAGTTCCCAAAATGGATGTCTTTGAAAGTTTCATAGCCTTCCCTTTCTATCATAGGTCACCCCAGCATCAGGTTTCACAAATATGAATGTAATGGAAGTCGCCATTGCATAAACTCAAATTCATCTTGCATAACCAAAGGATTGGACTTATATATGTCTCAATGTCCCCGAAAAGGACTTCAAGTCAAGAAGTCCCTAAATACAAGATGATTTACAATCTGGGAATAATACAGAATTTACACAATAGAGTCTAGCCAATGGATAAGGCCATTCACATTTAAGATAGACTATCCGTTGGAACCTTTCAAATAAAAAAAGGCACCACATCGATCCCACAAAATGGCAAAGTAAGCTTCCAACATAAACTAAAGACAAAATGCTAACTAAGCATAATCAAATGCATTGTCAAGTTAGATCATAGAGTAAAAGACAGGCAGAATGTATCACAAATGATATCATAATAAAGTACACTATGAGCAAAAAATGTTCACTAAAAAAACTTGAAGTAAAAAATAGAACATTTTTCACCCCAATATCTTCATCTTCTTCTTGGATGCATAGAGTTGGTTTCTCAAGCGCCTTAATTTTGTCCTCCTCAATCCCCTTATGGAAGCCTTGACAACTGTTCAACTCAAAATTCATTCTAGCCCATAGATCTTTGTTGGTCTAATTTGATACAATAGGAAATTCCCTACCAATCTTTCTTTTCTTACATAAGACACAATCCATATGGCACATCTATAACGAAACATAAAAAGAAAAAAAGAATTTACTAATACATAAACTTCAATAAAGATAAGGGTAGAAATAACACTAATTTGAAAAATATATAAGTTAAAACCATTACCATCAAGAATAAAATAAGCCCTCTATATGAACCTTCTAGTTGTCTCTTCCACTTGTCTGTGCAAGAAACCAAGCTATCCAACGTAAACTCACACTAATTGAGACCTTAACGTCGTTCACATTCACTAAGTTTTTTAGGACTATATGATTGACCTTCAAACTTTGTCCCTTGATAAGGGTAGAAACAATATACACAACAAAATTTCTCTTAAAAAGATCACCCCCTGCCTTTGATTCCTTATTTGTGCAAGAAGTTGATGTATCTTAGACAATGCACCTCCCCATTGATCCTTCCACTCATTAAGCACTTATAATCTCCTTTTTCATTCTTTTTTGCTTCGTCGACAAATTTGGATCCCCTCGGAAAACCAATTTCCAAATACACATCTTCTATAATCCTCAACTCATCCTTCCCAACCAACTTCACTTATTGCCTGCAAGTATCAAAGTTCTCACCAAGCCATCTAGATGGCCTTGAAGGGATTTAATCAATTCTCAAAGTGAACAAAAATTGAAACCCAAGCTCAATTTCATCTCTCTTCTAATCATCCAATACATTAGAAAGAAAGCTACACAATCTAAAAGGAGACATTCTTGTCCTTAATTTGCTAGCATCGGATTCTCCAACTTGATGACCTTCTGGTTGCTACTCAGAGTCACCCTCTACACTCAAAAAATGAAAAAAAAAATCCTATTGGTCACATATATAAAGATCTAATCCAAGTTTATTGCATCAATGAATCAAAGGTTCAATGCAATCTTAATTTATTAGAAAACATACTTGTACCCATATCATTTGCGTTAATACCTTCATTATCATTATTTGCTTCCATATTTTTCCCCTCTAGTGAATTTTTCCAATTTAAATATCATAAATTTATCACTAAAATATGTGAAGGATGGTAATATATAGAGTCTTTTGATTGCAGGTTTTGACAACACTTTGCATGCATATATTCATCACTTGCTTAACCCTCCTCCCCCCCCCCCCAAAAAAAAGAAAACAATATGCCTTCAACATACCAATATCATCTCCTAGTGAGCATTTTCTTTTTGATCTCCTACATGCCATATGTTTGATCCACTTCTTCCTTGTATAACTGTTATCAATGACAAAAATTAAAAAGAAATTCAACTAAAAGTCAACTTTAATCTTACTATTATGAGCGTCATTAAAAGGTTCACTACAAAAGGGAAAACATGTTCACCAAGACATCAAAGGTTCACTACAGCAAAGAAAAAGTAGCAACAAACTTTGAAATGGTTTTCTTGTATATGTCAGAATGCTAAAAACTGAAGAAAAAATGATTTGATGAGCAATTGACCGTACTCCATGAGCATGTCTAACCTTACAATCATTTAGAAATGAGGAGAAAAGAAATGTAGCAACCAAATGGGGGAAAAAAAGTCTCCTCAAAGTTAACTCAAGTAACAACAACATTACTAGCCCTAAATAACCCCAATATAACACAAATACCCTAGAAAAATCATCTTCTTGAGTTGATGCTATCATAAGCTTTGTTTACCTGCACAAGCACTTAAGCTAACCAACAAGGCAGACTTAGAACTTAGACTACATCTGCAAGTCTTCCAAGGACACAGTCTAAGTCCTCCAACGACACAGGTTAGCTTGAAGTTGTCTGTTTAGCTAAATAATTATGTGGTAGAAGACAAATTTGAAGGAAAAAAAGATATATTCATTCAGATACAATATAGGTACATCTAGCTAGATCCATTTTGAATGAAACCATAGTTCAAAGATACAATCAAATCATTTAGATTTAATGTCATAATCACGAAAATGCATGATTTATATACATATTTAACTCCTAAAACATAAGGCTTAAAGCAATAACAAAGTTCATTCACATAGCAGTGGATCTTGTCTTAGGAAAAGGCCTTGAATAACACAAGTGCAACAACCTTGCTCTCCCGCTTTTTCGGGCCAAAGTTTGTTAAATTTGAATATGAGCTTATTCAAAAAGACATTAAACTTGGACTTAAAAAAATTCTTGTAAGATACAAAGCAAAAGGTACTTATCTAATATCTCTAAAGATGGTCAAAAGTGTAGGCTCCAAGAACAACCAAATCCAAGCCGAGAACACCCCCCCCCCACACACACACACACACACTCGCGGAGGGAGGGAGCAAAAATATTTTTGCATTGTGGATGTATGAGTGTGGTGTTTTTTATTTGTTTTGGCCCCTCCCTCCATGGGGGGAGATCTCAATTTGGCTATGGTTATTCTTAGAGCCTACTCATCTTTTTACATATCCATTGAAATTTACAAATTTATAATTCCTAAAGCAATGCACAAAAGGTTCACTACAATCGGAAAACAGTTCACTATATAGCATAAAAGATTCATTGGAGCAAAATTGAGATGTAAAATCACCAAGAATCTACCATCACCAAATATGAATCAATAGTAGCATTTACATCTACAGTTTTAAATCAGCAAATTGTTCTGATATCTATAAATTCAATGAGAACCAATATCATTCATGTATATTTTTAATAACAAAAAGTTTAATTGTGCTCAAAGAAATGGTGGTGTCATCCTGCTATCAATTCTGACATTCATACTTTCACCAAATTCTTCTAGGTGCACCATCTCCGACAAACACCATGGTGCATGCCCCATGCATCAACAAATATTGTGTCCTTTAATTGTAAAATTTTCCTATGTACATTTCTTAAAATATATAATGATTTTGTAGCTTCTTACCTCAGTAATTGTCGTTCCAACATTAGTATTGAGCATACTAGAATCCTCTAGATGCCTTACACCACTTGTTCCCTTCAAAAACCATAGAAGCTATTCCTTTAATTATAATGTGAAAATGAAACTTTTTCATTATTTCTTGAACTAAATTATAACAATTTTAGTATAGTGATACCTGGGCTACACAGATGATGGGCCTGATGTTGAGAGGGCTAAAAATGTTTGTTGGCTTTCTTGTAGCATTCTTCTTTCTTATTCTTTTCCCCTTTCTCTCTTAATCTAGTGGGATTCTGGACTATTTCATTTGAGTTTACATTTTTATCTTCTGATCCAGAATGGTATATAGGGCCTATGTCCATCTCAAATAGCTTCTCTAGCCTTTTGAAATAATTCTTCAAAAAACGCTCTTGTTTTTGCATTTGTGGCTGAAGAGGTGATGCGTGTAGTGAATTTTCGCGACATTTGCAATTGCAAAACAGACGAAGAAGTGCTAGCATACTTGTTGAAAGATCTTGCATTATCAACCTCTTCATAACCCTTGATATTTTTCTTTTAATATGTACTTCTCGAGAATTTTTTAAACACAAAACATATTGAACATCCTTATAATATGAAAGCACAAAATTCTCATTATTTCAAATTTTTTGCATGTGCAAGAAGCTTCTTGAGTTGACCAATTAATGTTGACAACGTGGCAAAACTCATCAACATTGTCCCGCCACACTTTATATGCCATGCATGAGTCGGTCTCTTGAACCTTCTCTGGGGCACAAGTTGTCCCCTTTTTGTAGTCTTCTTAAAAAATATGATAAAGCTCAGTAGTGTATACCTTCGTTACATGATTCAATATACTTACACTTGTAGAACATGTTTTCGACCTTCCATCCTAAGAGTCATAGTCATTTCCATTCTCCTTACTCCTCCATTCAGCAACAACATCAAGGAAGCTCTCATAAAATTCACACAAGTCAATGATTGCATGAAGTCTCCAAGATATTAAACTACCGGTTGATTCAACCTTTGTGAAGACAAAATAACCCCAGAAAAGTACTCTTTACCGAATGTAGGACGCCAATGTTCCCTGCTATTATAAAGTTTTTTTAGCTAATCATTGTTAGCACAATTGTATTTAATGTAGGAAAATCCAAGGAAAAAGATGTTCTTAGTGGATCTTTTACCCAGTTCAATGAATCTTTGATATTTGCAGTGAACTTTTGGTCCCCTTTTTAGTGAATCTTTTCCAATATTATATATTGTTGAATTTATGAACCTTTTTCCCTTTGCAGTGAATCTTCACTTTGATGAAGTGCATCTTTTTCGCATTGCGAAGGCAAAATTTAGTAAAAGAATCTAAACTAAAGCCCTGGCCTATTTTAATGACAATTGAGCTCTACTTCAATATCATAATGCATGAGAATCTTGATGAGTTTGTCTACTCATTGATGTTGGCTCCTCGACATATAGATGTGAATTCTTGAATTTTCAAAAATCTTCCATATACACAATCTATGCTTTGTTTCTGAGAAGACAATCCTAACAGTAGTTGCAATTGAATGTGTTTGATCTGTCGTTATAATCCTTGGATGCATTCTACCCATTGATGCCAAGAAAGTCCGAAAAAGCCAAATGAATGATTTTATTATGTCATTCATAATAAACCTACATCCAAGCATTATATTCTTGTTATGATAACTCATGCCAACAAAAGGTGCACAAATCATGTTACATTTGTTGGTCCTACAAGTGGTGTGAAAAGATAACCACGTCTCTAAAGATAAAACCAAAGTAAAAGTTGTGAACTTCAATTTTACTTTGCTTCAACTTTTCCATTGAAGTATTATTATCGGTACCATCTAAATTCTTCCTTTTCATCAACAGCAAGCGCATTATATGTTATCCTTGTTAGTGAACCCAAGGGCTGGTGAACCACCTACCTCTTTCTTCAACATTGCCAAAGCATCAGACACTTTGCTCCTACATGATCTCATAAGTTTCAGCAGCTCCAGTTATTCTTCTTTGATTGCTCATTAAGATTTCAAAAGGGGAAGTCTACTGAGATTACAAAATGGACGGTTATGGACCTTATCATGCCTTGTAAGAACCATAGCTTTGCAACCAACTCGAGTTACTTTTTTGCTATATGACCTTGTGTCAATATGTTCTTCATTTTTCTTAGTTGTGTTTCTCTTTGTACCTTGCTTTGAACAACAATATCTCTTCGTCGTAATGCCACTTCAATCAGCTCTTGTCTTTCATGAATCTCTTTGAATGTTGAACCCCACTCCTAGACCATAATATATAAATCATGTGCTTCTTCCTCATATTCAACACTTTGTCCAATCAATTCAAGTTCATCATTCTCAATATATTCCTGTTCGATGAGTTCTTGATGCTGAGGAA
Organism: Selenicereus undatus; assembly: GCA_017589665.1. Taxonomy (NCBI): domain Eukaryota; kingdom Viridiplantae; phylum Streptophyta; class Magnoliopsida; order Caryophyllales; family Cactaceae; genus Selenicereus; species Selenicereus undatus. The sequence continues at coordinate 69,004,089 of JACYFF010031956.1, read as the reverse complement.
CTGCAATTTAGGTTGTCAATAATGTCAGAAATTATTATATTCATTACTGTATTTTGAAGAAGAGATAGTAGAAAAATTGCTAAAGCAATGCACATAAGGTTCACTTCAATCAGGAAAAGTGAGAAGGTTCACTACATATCATAAAAAATTCATTCGAGCAAAATTATCATGCAAAATCACCAAGAATGCATCACCAAATAAGAATCAATAGTAGCGTCCACATTTTCTAATTTGGAAATTACACTAGTTAGATGACATTGCACTGAATTTTCATAGTTTTAATCATACATACCGATTGCTTTTTGTAGTAATAGTGCTTGAGGATCATATTCTTGTTTGGTGGGTTCTTAATGCTGGGGACCTTCAATATAATAATAATGTTGGTAGTTATTATATTCATAAACTTATAGTTATTTGATGAATAAGACAATTTGAGACTATTAGTTGATAATCTTTGGTGAATCTTTTCGACAATGCAGTGAATCTTTTTTTACACTACAATGAACCTTTTGATTAAATTAATGTATCATCTTTATCAACTTATGGTGTTATAATCGTTTCTTTAGGAAATTTTATTGAACATATTAGTCCAAGAATTTTGCAATTTAATAGTTTGCACTGAATTTTGATATATATAATCATTTCTTTGAGGAATTTTGTCAATCATACATACTTGGAGCATCAACTTCTAGCAACAGTAACTCTTCAATGAGCAATTTTTCTGCTTCACTACTATCTTTTCCTCAAAATTCATTGTTTTAAGAATTTGCAAAATTATTTTGCAATTGTTAATTACATATTTACATTTGCAAGAATTCTTGGCAAGACTTCACTGCTTCAATGAGTTAGCGTGGTGGGCCGCCCAAATTGAAAGAGATAGGGTCCAATATTAGGAGAAGGTGCAGGCTGGGGGAATTAGGTGCATGCTTTCTTGCTAGACTAGGAGAAATGCAATAGTGACTTAACCCAATTACATGATGTCTCTTATATAAATGTGTACCTTAACATGGTACATAAGTATGCACCTTAAAATTGTTACTGACCATCCTGTTGTACTTTTGCAATGGAGGGTAGGGGGATGAGATTTAGTAATTTCCCTAATTTTTCTCTGTTTTTTTTACTTAACCCAACTCTGTATTCGCAAATTTTACTGGCTTTTTTTTAACTCCCTTATCTGCGACGGCCAATCATCATGACATTCATAGCCTCATTAAAAAGTTTAGTGGTGGGACTGGTGCAAAAATATTCATTGAATTTTTTTAATCAAACTAGATAATGTAGTGCAGTTTTAGCCAAACATTTCATTCCTCCTGCACCTTTTGCATCAAATTCACCATTCTAGATAGGGTTGTCAAAATTTAATCTGACACAATTATCGAACCGAATCAAACACGAAATTAAGTAAGTTTGGATAAAAATTTTCAACCAGCTTAATTAAATGAATTCACATATTTAACCCATTTAATTAATTAGATTATGTTTAGGTTAAGAATTTTGATGCGAAAAAATACATAATTAAATGTATTAAATAAGTTGATCCATTTACCAAATTATCATGTACTTTTGGGGGGAAATTGTGAAAATTTGAGGTTTAATCAAGTTGATTTCTATTTTGTGATTGTGAATCTTGTGAATCATAAACAAACGACAATGGTTGCATTCTGATATTATATTAAAGTCACAAAATTGATTTATAATACTCAGTAATCATATTTTAGTCAAGATATTAAACGGACAAACAGTTAACCAGATAACCTAAACATGACATGTTTATATTAAACGCGTGCATTGGTGAATTTCAAATCAACCCGTTTAAAAAATAAACGGGAACAGGTCAAAATTTTCAACCCATTTAAAAAACATGTTAAGATTCAAGTTGAAGATTTCTCAACCCGTTTAAGTTCGACATGAACACGAATTCAATCCGAACTAACCTATTTGACAATCCTAATTCTAGATAGTCCTTATCTTAAGTCTTTGGACAAGTAAAAAAATAGAAGCATTAAAAAACCCAACCTTCTCATGTGCAACAGGGCGTATGATTAGCAGGACCAAAGAAGCATGGGGATGCCCAAAGCTGTTGCATGGAATGGAATATCAAGACACGAAGTGTTTAGCATGAGCATAAAGTATATACGTAGACTGCATAGTCCTTATAACAAAATAAGCATGAGAATATAAAGTACGTCTATAACCTGCATTTTTCTCCCGACTAAACTAGCTATATAACCTAGATGAACAAGATAAAACTGCGGCCGGAACCTGATTTAGCTGAACAATGATCGGATTATCAACATCGACCATGGCCCACGGGAAGCCAAGAGAATGCTCTGCGCCCTCATAAATGATACCAAGGGCCGACAAGAATTTAAGAGAGTGAGTCATCAAGACAAATCAAATCGACATGCATATGAGAAAGAATCAAAATCCAATACTTCCAGGATCTTCCTCTCTTCTCTACTGACAAGGATCTCAGATCATCTTAATCCAGATTGTACTTGACATGTCCAAGGTATAAACCACAGGCAGGGGCCATGGGACTTGCAGCAGTTACATCTTTGGCGTTCAGGATCCTTTCCACTGAAACAAATCATTATTTTAGTGCACTGTTAGAGAAAACCTAATAACAAAACAGTCCTTTTTCCTCTCCCAAAAGGGAAAGCAATGAGGAACAGAATGCACAATACAGATAAAAGAACTCAAATGCCGGAAAAAGGTAACCAGGAAAAGAAAAAAGTACATACCATCTGCAACTGTTAGCTGCCCGGTTCCAACACACTTTAGAACACCGACCAGTAACCTAACCTGAGCAGAGTCATGGAGAGAAATTACGATACACGATTAAGCGTTCGTCTCAATTCTCAATAGAAGAAAAACGCAACTTTCCATGCATTTCTTTTCCATCTACAAATAAAATCCCGTTGATCATTTTTCGGGAGAAGGTTTTGGTTATGGGGAGATAAACAATGGCGGAGTTTCTGTTCTGGACTTTGCAACTGTTTATGAATTGTTGGTGGTAAATTCCTACTTTAGGAAGGAGGACTACTTGTTGACCTTTAAGAGTGACTCCACAAAGACTCAAATTGATTACTTCCTAGTTAAGACGAAAAATCAGCAGCTATGTAAGGACTGTAAGGTGATACTTAGTGAGTATTTAGAAACTCAGTATAAGTTGCTAGTATTGGATGTGGAGGTCAAATGTTCAAAGTAAAAGAAGATGAGTATTAGGTACACTAGAATTAAGTGGTGGAAGCTTACTAAGGAGAACACTATAAAATTATCAGAGATGATTACTGAAGAAGGAGCTTGGAAGCAGGTAAAGGACGCAGATACAATGTGGGAGACAATAGCAAAATGCATTTGAAGATCGGCTAAGGAAATCCTAGAGACATCTAGGAGAGGTGGAAACAAAATGAAGGCAGTTTAGTGGTAGAAGGAAGAAGTAAAAGAGAAAGTCAAGGATAAAAAAGAGACATACGATACTTTTTATGAACAATGGAACGGATGAACAGAAAGCGATTAGTAAAGTTAGATATAAAACAGCAAAAAGGGTAGCTAATAAAGCTATTGCTATAGTTAAGAGCATGGCTTATGATAAGTTATATCGAAAACTGAAAACCAAGGAAGGTGAGAAAGAAACCTTTAAATTGGCGAGGGCTGGGGAAAAAGGAACTAAGGACTCGGTTGTCGTGAGGTGCATCTACGACGAAAATGGTAAAGTGTTGTATGAGAATGCAGAAATCGAAAGATGGCAAATGTACTTTTCCAAACTCCTCAATAGTGAAGGAATCAAAGATTTTCGTAGTAGAGAAGGAGATAGTTGTGAGAGGCGTCTCGATGCTCAATTGTGTGAACCCATCAGCAAAGACGAGATTAAAGAGACCCTAAAGAAGATTACCAACGGGAAGGTAGAGGAACCAAACCAAATACCAGTAGAAGTATGAAAATGTTTGAGTGAAGAGGGATTAGAGTGGTTAACAAAGCTTCTCAATGTTATTTTTAGAGCCGCTAAGATGCTCAGAGAATGGAGATTTAGTACAATCTCATTGTACAAGAACAAATGAGATATTCAGAATTGTAATAATTATAGGGATATAAAGTTGCTCAGTCACACAATGAGGTTATAGGAGAAGGTGACTGAGAGAAGGTTGCAGAAGTATATTTCGATAACAGAGAACCAATTTGATTTTATATTTGACAGGTCAACTACAGAGGCAATTCACCTCCTTAAAAAGTTCTTGGAATTATATAGAGACGGAAAGATATATCTTCATATGGTGTTCATTGACTTAGAAAAAGCATATGATAGAGTTCCGCGTGAAGTGTTATGGAGATGCTTGGAAAAGAAATTGAGTATCACCTGCGTAGATTCAAGTTATGGAGGCCAGAAGGGGCTACATATGACTTCAACATTGGTATGCGCATGCATCAAGGTTCCACTTTAAACTCTTTTCTTTTTATTCTAATTATGGATGAACTTACAAAAAGAATTCAAGATGAGTTACCATGACGTATATTATTTGCAGATAACATCATTCTTATTGATGAGACCAGAGAGGGAGTTAATGGCAAGTTGAAGCGATGAAAACATACACTAGAGTCTAGATGTTTTAGAATAAGTAGATTAAAAACTGAATACTTACATTGTTATTTTAGTGAAAAGGAAGATGCATTGAGGAGAAGTCACCATTGATGGGATGACAATACCAAAAGTCGAGAAATTGAAATATCTAAGCTCGACTATTCAACATAATGGGAATATAGACGAAGATATTAACCAGCGTATAAAAAAAAATTGTTGGCAAAAAAAGAACTATGCTTCAGGTGTTCTGTGTGATAACAGAATGTCTGCATAATTAAAAGGCAAAGTTTATCGTTTGGTAATTAGACCGGCTGTGCTGTATGGATCATAATGTTGGCCTATAAAAAAAGTTCAAAAGTTGATGGTAACAGAAATGAGGATGATCAGGTGAATGTGTGGTTATACGAGAATTGATAGAATTAGAAATGGGATAATCAGATATTTAGTTAAAGTAAATCCTATAGAAGATAAGATGAGAAAAACAGGACTCAAATAATTTGGTCATGTAAAAATAAGTGTGGATGCTCCAGTAAGAAAATGTGACAGGATTAACATCCCAGAAGGTAATAGAGGGATGGGACGACTAAATAAGAATTTAGACAACGTGATTAAAGTTGATTTGAAAGTAGTAAGATTAACGGAGGATATGGCTCAGAATAGAAAACTATGACGGGATAAGAATAGGATCTTAGACTACAGAGAGTTATTCACCTGATTTGGATGGGTTTTTTGGGTTGCAGTAGGGTAGGTTTGGTTGTGGTTTTTTTTGTATGTCGTGTTTGTATACAGGTTGTACACTCATCTAAGAAGAGACATTGTTTGTCTCCCTCTATTTGTTAACGTATAGTACATTCCTCTGCTTTGATGTACTTATGTTGTACGTTTATTTACATAGTTACGGCCACCTAATTTATTAGTATTTCTTAATTCATTCCCTAGTGTGTATCCTTCATTTTTTTTCCATTCAATATTTTCATAAAATCCTTCTTCTGTTAAATGTTTGCACAAAATCTGATTTTTGTGGGTCTCTTGAATTCCGCCTCTCTACAGGCAGAGATGCCGGTAAAAATAAGGTTGTTTATATCTTAATCTCCCCAGAACCCGCGAAAGCGGGACCAATACTGAGAGGTGGTGGTGTTGATCATTGTTCGAGAGTGTGGCGGGAGCGGAGTTTGGGTAAACCAATACAGCCATAATATACTTCGATCTCCAAATGCATGTCACTTTGCAATGACAAAATGGAAGTCAGAAGCACGTACAATGTCATGCACCACTTGTTATCATGCTTTACCAAATCATCATATAAATGCAGACATTGTAATAGTCCATTATTATAGAAATTCAACAAGCATTACAGGCAACCAAAATTATAAAGTTTGGCAAACATAGTTGGGGACAGAACGATCGTAAGTTTGCACAAGTTAGGGGCTTAGCAAATTGAGGCCTTGATATAATAAAGGAAGTGAGAATAGCTTAGTGGTGGAATTTGAGAAAACAAAGGAATTAAGCGGACCATCTTCAATAAGGGAGAGGATTTCCATCTCTATTGCTGCCACACAACTACCTTCAATAACAAAAGGGGGAGAGGGTGAGAGAGAAGCACGAAATTGTGATGGGGATTCAAAGGAAAACTCAATATCTAATAATTAAGACAGTCTGTTTAGATTACATATGGAACACGGACAATACTTGCTCCAATTTCACTATAAATAAATCCCGCATCCCCCCTACCCCAAAACACAAACACATACCCCATTGTCGGCCACAAACTGGCAGCCGACCTGGGGCAGTTTTGAAGCATGAGGGTACTAAAGGGATGCAACATAGATTCTCATATTAAAAAAGCTCAAGGCGCACAAAACCGCAAAGGGTCCTGGGGCTCGGGGCGCAAGCTTCAAGGCGAAGGCACGGCTTTTCGAAAACGGGGAGCACTTTTACTCAACGATGCTTGAAAATTACTTCCAAAGCATATTTTTGACAAATAAGTGAGAAGGTAGCATTAAACAAGTATTAGACAACATGGCAGACCACACTATAGTATCTTATATAGGGTTCATTAATTCTGAAGGCATTTTAGGAAGAATAGAAAAAAAGGGATGAAACAATATTTGACAGCATATTAGGATGAAAGGGATGTATATTCTTTAATCCCTCTTTCCGTATTATTGGTGTTGGCAGCACCATATTTCCCATCTAGAGAGAGGAAGAGACTGGCGTAGATCAACCGTCGGAAAAGTATAGGAAAAGATTGATCAACTATATCTTTATTAAAACATTGTTCAAGCCTTCAACTACAACCAACCCTCTAGGGTTCTTCAATTTAGTCTATATTTGAAACAACTGCATGCAATTAGATAAGGGTTTCTACCCCAGATTGAATAATATAGCAAAGGTAAGGGTGAATCTAAAGGTATTTGTGTTTTTCCATAGTGTGTGTTCTCTCTTTTTTCTCTCCTCCATGATCTTTTTCCATAAAGCACGGGCTTGGGTCGTTTTGAGCCTCGGTCTGAAGCAAAAGAAAGTGCGACTTCCATGGACTTAATGAATGAGCTAGGCTTGACCCCCTTACAAGGCGCAACAAATTGAGCTTCAGGCTTTTGTGAGCCCAAGCGTGCTTTTTTAAACACATAATAGATTAAATTGATTTGCCCGAGTTCAACAACATGAATTGGACTAATTTACCCTGTTATAGTTTTTCTAAGCTAACCTAATGTTTCCTAGAGCAACTGGCTTTACTCACTCCACCCATGGTAAGCAGTTCCACTTTACAATGGATGCCCTCAAAAATGAAGACCAGAAACTTGGGAAGGGGGGAGGGGGGGAGGGGAGACCCTTGTTTATATAGAGAAACACTAAATTAATTGATCTCCCATGCGTTGAGACCACCTCATCACTCATTGGAAACAAACCTTTTTTCCTTATCCATTAAATGAACTTCAACAATTACTATGATATAATTTACCATGGACTTTTCAATTAACAATTGTCATGCATATGAACATAGTTAAACACAAAAGAAGTCGGCAAGCTAATAGACTAAGGCATTTGGATTTATTAACTAAATACACAAGCACATTATTTATTTAGCTCTGTGAATGTAAGTCATAGAACTTTGCCCATAAAGTATTTGCCAGAAAGATATTATTTTTCCAATCGAATTTTAAAGAATAATTTTCAAAGACCAGGCAAAGCACTGAACCATATTCTTTGTCTCTCTTCACATTCATTTATCATCCTTCTTCAGGGTACTTAAAATCAGTTCCATCCAGAAAAATAATTAGTAGCACTTAATTTTACGATAGATGCAATTTGGGATATATGAAATATTAGTCAAGAACTGAAAGAAAGAAACAAGAAAAGTTATGCGGTTCATACTCATACAAGGGATAATTTCTCCTCTTTGAAGTGGAGAGCAAGCAAAAGAAACATAAGTGAAGAAGATAAAAGGATAAATAAGTACCGAAGTCCACGACTTTCATGCGAATATACAACGAACGATACGAATTCACAGTTGGAAATCAAAGCTTTTGTTCAAAGGGGTAGACTAACCTTATTGAAGAGTAACTTATCACCCTATTTATTTCATGTCCTTGTTCACTATCCCAGCTAGTGTCACCAATCGTTTGGAAAAAATTATGAGCGACTTTCTTTGGTCAAACAATAAAACTAGTGGTGGTTTCGATTGGGTTAATTGGAAAGAAGTTCGTTGTTCCAAGCAAAAGGGAGGGCTAGGCATAAGACCTCTTTGCCAAATGAATGAAGCTCATAAGACCACGTGGCTTGGGCGTTGTACTAAAGAGGAGAATGCTCTTTGGAAGAATGTGATCAATGAAAATATGGGGTTGATTTTTTGGGTTAGTGGACCAAAAAGAGCCCCTATGCTCATGGGGTGGGCTCATGAAAGCGTATTTTAACAGGTTTGGAACGTTTCAAATCTTTGCTGCATTTTGAAGCGAAGAATGGGTCTAGGGTGCGTTCTCACATGATGTATGGTGTGGGGATCAACCTCCCAAGATTTAATTTCCTGATCTTTTCAACATGGCACTTCTAAAAGATGCTACGGTGCATGATGTGGTCTATTGGAATGGTGACCAAAGTTATTGGAACATAATTTTTTGTCAAGAAGCCCCAATGATTGGGAAGAGGATAGTGGGTTGCAATTTTCTGGCAACTCATGCCAAGATGAAGGTATTACCTGAGGGCATTGATGAGATCGCCTAGCCTTATGACTCTAAAAGCTCCTTCTCTAATAAGAGATTTGTCAAAGGCTTTATGAAGGTGAGAATTGTCCTCATTTTCCCACTAATGCCATTTGGAAGTCTAAGGCATCTATGAAAGCACGCTTCTCTACTTAGGCAGCTACTAAACAAAAGATCCTCACAAAGGATGAGCTTAAAGCAAGAAATTTTAACAGGCCTAGTAGGTACTCCATGTGCCTCGAGGAGGAGGAATTGGTGGACCATCTCCTTATCCATTGTAGTTGGGCTTCCTCTCTTTGGCATTTATCTCTTTCCTTGATAATGTCAATTGGGTGTAACCGTCTTCAGTCAAAGATGTGGTGGTGGCTTGGAAAAGAAGAATGAAGAATAGTTGGATTTCTTGTGTTTGGAAGATGATTCCTTTGGCCATTGCGGGGTGTACTTGGAAGGAAAGGAATCGTAAGATTTTGAGGACAAAGTCTTGTCCTGTCAAAATTTCAAGCTCTACTTTTTGAAACTCTTGCATGGCTAGAGGCTTGTGCTTAACGATGGGAAAAACTTGAGTCTTTTTGGATTTTGTAGAATATTAATGCATTAGAGCTTGAGGGCATACTAATTTTTTGTAATTAACCCCTTTGGTACATGTGGTGGCATCCCCTTGGTGTATATCTAACGCATACTTTGATTAATCACTCCCCCCCCCCCAACCAAAAAACACACATCTTTTTTTATTTCATGAAGTATCTAAGAAAGATGACCCACGTCTCGCCAATAAAGCCACTGGTGACAAGGGTCGGTAACATCACTTAGTTTTCATTACAAATAATTCAGATTATATTATGTACTCAAACACCAAGGTTGGATTTTCAAAGGAAACATGCAACAAATCGGATTACTTGGAGCATTTTTCCCAAAATAAATAGGTCAACAACTGTCCACTGTCACTATTGCAAACATTACAACTCCCAGTGTGGGTCCCGCTTGCTCAGGGTCTAGGGAGATCCAGCTGTAAGCAACCTTACCTCTACCAGCATTCCTACCCGTAGAGAGGCTGGTTCCTCACTATTGCAAGCATTGACAGTTTGAAATATTTTATACCAGAAACTTATTCCCTGCCTTAAAATTGCCGGCAACAAATACCATTCCATTGAAAAATTGGGTGTGCGAAAAACACCCAAAGTTGCAAGGGCTTGACAGAGTACTGACCTGATGATAGAGAAAAGAGCGTGCACGTGCTTTCAGAACCAAGCAACGGTGTGCTTTCCGAATGCCAAATCCTTCACAAGATCCATTGGCAGCCTCTTTAGCAATATCAGTGGAAGCAACAAGAGCTACATCTGTTAGGCATGGAAAACATGGAACAGAAACAGACTCGAAAACTTGAAGCTCATCTAGAGTCCTAATGGGGGAGATAGCCTGTGATATATCAAGAGACCAAAACAGCCATCAGAAACTACCATAAATGTGAGCCCATATTGCACAGATATTTTCTCAAAAAGGAAATACTTAATGTGCACTGGAGATGAATGCAGTAAAATAAAACTGGTTGTCAGTTTCACAATGCCGAATGCCGTGATACTCTCCCTCACTCAGCTAGACAAAAGACTGCAATTAATTTCAGAAGAAATCAGAGGCAAGTAAATGAAATGAATGGGAAGGGATGACAAAAAGGTTTCTTTTCCTGAAATTCATGCTCAGTAAACCAATTTGGCCAACAATTCTGTAGAATCATTCGAAAAATCACAAGCTAATTTGCCAAACTATGTACAATATTTCATAATCACATTGTAAGGCGCAAACAGTTTGCTTTGAGCAAGACAATAGACATTACATGGACATGTTCCCATTGAAATAGCATGTTTCATTTGAACAGAATGCCATACTCCTAGGTCAGGACAAATAATGTAGTTATGAAACAAATCCTCCATATATGCACATAGAGATAGAAGAGACCTAAAGCAGGCTCGTGTCATGTTGGGATGGGTTGTTCTTTCTTCCACATGCATTTACACATTGTACACTATTTATAGATATAGAAAGCTTGATGGGGGGGATAATGTTGCCATAGGCAGACCAAAGGGGACAGATCACCCTGCAGTACAACAATAAATGCCTAAACTGCAAAAGAGGGAGATTAGTTTTTTGCCCACAAAAAGGAAAAATTCACTTGCAATAGAGTACCCAAACTTCGAAAATTGAACCTTTTACTTCACCACCTAATTAATCCAGATTCACATAGTCACACTCAGCTGAACACGTCCATTGTCTGCGGTCTATTAAATGGAACATTCTGAAACTTTAGAGGGAGATATTTTAGTTCCATTGACTTCCATAAAGCCTTCTGTCTCTTTGAATTATTAAAATTTTGATGGTTTACCAAGGAAATGGTTGATCTTGTGATGGTAAAGACCGTTTGGTACAAGGCACTCATGATTAATGTAGAGAGGGGAAACAACCTGATGACCAGCAGCGCTGAAAGAACTGAAATCACAGCACAAGGCACTCATGATTAATATAATGAGAGAGAAACAACCTGACAACCAGCAGCCCTGAAAGAACTGAAATCATGCTTCCCAATAAGAACTTTGCATGCATCCTGAATAAAAATGATTATAAATAAGAGCGCCTCAAACATTATCTTGACACAAGATCGGCTATTCAGACAAACCTGCATTGCTTGAAGATTCAATTCCTTTGGGACTTGCCATGCCCGATCTCTCTCAAATATTGACAATGATTCTGGTCCAGACAACAAGCGGTAGTAATACCTTCACAAAATTACTGCATTTAGACCTCAGGGAAACTTTGAAGTCATGGAAAAAATATAAATGAATTAGGTCACCATTAAGCAATTAACTGTAGGACAGATACGTTCACTAGGCTTCAACATATAAATATGGCATTGCAACAAAATGCCCAAAGCTTAGGGTACTATAAGAAACACCTCTATCCAACCCCCCCCCCCTCCAAAAAAAAAACACAAACTACCATCACCAATCAAGGACATCAAACCATATACCATGTCCAGTAAAGTATTTGAGTCTGATATTGCAAATGCAAGAAAGCTTTAGGTATGACATTAGAAATTTACCAAAAAAAAAAAATAAAAATCAAAGCAGTTCTCGGCAAGCAACAACAGAGTTGGAAGTGGTTTCCACTGATCCCCCCCTTTGGGGTGGGGGTGGGGAGAGGAGGTGGGTCCAAGGAGCATATGCAGTACGTTCACTGGGATCGCTGCTTCTTCATCGGTTTGTTTGCAATTTGTCATTTTTACCCCACCAATGTGCATACTCCGTGAACCAGGAGGCAAACACAAGTGACGTTCACGGACGGTATTCTTCCCTTTTTTTTCCCATTTTGCTTTATTTAATGTTAAGTGTGTCAGACCATATTCTGTATAGTTGTAAAATTGTGTATTTATGGATCCATCATCCAAATACACTAAAATGACTAAATTATTGTTTGGAGATTTACTTTTTGTAAAACCCTCAATAGAGGAAAGAAGGTCAATTGTTAGCTTGCAACCCAAATAGAGCAACCTTATTGTAGGTACAATAAAGTAATAATAAAAAAAACTGTTTTCTTGAGAAAAAATTGGGACTTTATTTTCCGTTTTGGATGTTAAACAAAAAGGCCACACCACCAAGAAACCCAAAACAGACCCAGACTCATACTTAGAGCATGACATATGATCTAAGCTTATGCTGAAAACAGAACATGGGGGTGAAAACATGATCATTTTGTTGCATAAATAACGTCATACCTCACAACAGGATACGTAAATTGAAATAGGAAAACAATGCCTTCAAATTAAAATAGGAAAAATGAATACCTACGTGCGCTCTTGGGCCTTATATCTGGCATGAAAATCAGAGGGAACATTTCGGATGTCGACAACCGTAACGTCACCTTCTTTCTGCCAAATAATATAGCAAGATTTTAGGATATTACTGATGTACACGAGAATATATGAGGAAGAGATGAAGGAAGACAATGCCAAAAGATAACTCCAAGGCAGAAAACATACTTTGCTTGCCCTAGTACAAGGTAAGGATTCGTCATTTCTACTACTTTTAATATCAAAGTACTCCTGAAGATTTCCTTCTTCCATTGCAATATTTCCATTTTCACTTATAAGCAGCACAATCAGGAAAAGAAATTGTGGATCACTCAGGGAAAAATTAATTTATCATCATTACCACAAGAAATTTACTGTATATAAGACTTAAGTCTTAAACCAACCATAGGAAAATAACTCACGTAATTTCCAAGTTTCTAAAACTGTGCAGCAGCACCTTAGATGATTTACATAACTACTAAAGATGTCTAAGGACCCAGTGGGCATGCCCAATGCTTCATCGTCCATCTTCTCCAAGTTATACCAAAGATGTTAACAGAAGGTTATTAAGGTCGGACGAAGGCGAATGAGAAGAGCGTGGGATGGGTTAGGGAGTAAATTGCAATGAATGTTGTTATTTTCAAACTATTTCAAAACGACTACAGCCAATTTTATCAACTTCAGACGATACTGAGCCAATTAAAGCAAACTAACTCACAAATATCCCATTGGCTTTTCTCCTCTTGGAGTAACCAACCACACCAAAGCCAACACAACACCAGAAATACCAAATAGGTAGGGTATGAAAGCGTCAAATGTGAATAGCCTTAGGACCAAGTCACAGAGAAGATGTTTCTGTTGAAGAAATACCAGGCAGTAATGCTTTTCATTTAAGATACAGAAGAAACAACCACTCTGCAATTCAATTGCAAGGGGAAAACCAAGATCACCCCCACCCCCCAACTCAAAAAAAATGTTTTCCCCACGGCAGGGTATCATGTTTACGTTTAGTTTGTTTTGGAAAGAACTAGAGGAAAAAAGAGAGATGGGTAACAGAAGGATTAAACTGAAAAAACCCCATCCTTTGACATATAATGACACGGCCCCATATGCAAAATCATACAAAGAATGTTTGTACATTGGCCACACTATTGTATCTTCCTCATCTCATTATAAACAAGAAGTCTATGTCCAAAAATTTAGCATATGATGGCATTAATGACAACACAAACTTCATTTATTAACTAGTCAATTACTTGGTTATTATTCTTCAAATTCTCACACACTAATGAGACCGAAAGGCACATAATACAAACCATAAGAGAAACAAGCGAGCGGCATTATATGCGCTTACAGTGTAACTCATGGTTCTTATGGACCTTACCATATCAATTTATGCAGACAAAAGAAATGAAGGGAGAGGGAGAAATTGACAATATAATTCAATTGATTTAGAAGATATTTTATTGACCTGAAATTACCTGTAAAAAATGATTGACAGCTCTTCTAACAACAGAAGGCTCGTGAGGTTGCAACTACAAAAGCAAACGCCAAAGAGTTAGGGTGTCAGTCAAGAGAGATGACTACTGGCAGTTTGAATTGCTATGAATATAAAAGCTTGCAGTTTAGTGAAGTAACAAGAGAAACAGAAGGGTAGTTAGAGCTAGTGCTGCCAATACAACTTGCACTTTAGTCAAACAACAAAAGAAACATAATAACAGAGAACAGAGGAACTCAAATGAATAACATAATGCCACAACTAAAAATGAGAAGAAACATGACTACTTGAAGTAAAGAATTAAAGAGTAATAAGTTCAAACTCAGTCTTCCAGCCACCACAACCCAAGAAGGATATGGAATTGTTTTTTTTAGGGGGTAGGGGGGGGGGGGGGGGGGCCACCAGTCAAAGATCATGATGCAAGTTGCTCAGAAGCTGAGATTGCATGTGACGGAAGGTAATAGGATTTGTATGGAGTTCCTTCTGTTGAAGACAAATAAATCATAAGGTAACGTACCGCTTCACCTGGTTTTCTCTTACTAATACGCTCCACATCGACGTGACAGACATTTGATAAGGCATGAACGCCTGCATCCTGCAACAGTAGAGGCAGAGAGGTTCAATTTTATCAGCCATCTTTATGTTTCACAGGCTTAAAGACATGAAAAAGGTATAATCCAACAAAACCAACTTGATTGAGTTGTGAGTTTATAACCTTCCATCCTCAGAGTCAGAACCAAGGTTCAAACCTTGGTGGCCACAACTTCCTTGTTGTATAGGAGGTGGCTTAGTTAGGCCCGCTTGTTATCCCCCCTCGCTCTCAAGCTAAGATGGGAAGCTACTAAGCCCAACCTTGCCTAACCCAAACAATGCTAAAGGCATAATCCATAAAAGAAGTCAAGTCCAACATTTGGGAAGCCCCCTCCCCTCAAAAAAAACCAAAAAAAAAGAACAATGTTCCTCCAACATGGGCATCCAACACAACACAACACAAGATGACACAACAGGGGCTTGGCATGAAACATGGATTAACCCACGGCCTAGCAATTCAGCACGCTTAAACATAGCATTTTATTTATGCAGTAAATCACTGTCTACAGTTTTTACAGAAAAGTATCCACATTGAAAAGATTACAAACCATGCCTAAATCATCACAACTGATCAAAACCAATATAAACACATTTATTAAGTTACATCAGAGGGGGGGAAAAGGGTTTTCAGACCCTAGGGGAAAAAGAGTTTAATGTAATGCATATTAATGAATACATATCTGTGCTCCTCTATCTGTCTCCCAGACAGAGTCCAAGGGTCTTCATATTAATTATCAAGGGGTGCTACAGAGTACAGACCATGTTTGACATGTCCCAAGCAAGTTTGATGACAGGACCAAAAGTAGCAACCTTCTTTTGTTGTCATTTGCATTTTCTTTCTCTCATTGTCATTTGTAAACCACAAAGCTATCTCATTGAAAGGACACCAAAGTTGTGTGAGGTGCATCACACAAGGACATAAATTACAAGGTCAAGCTACAAGCATCATCAATCTTCTACATTATCTCTGTTTTCACAAGGCATAGATGCACGTAACCTATGTATGGGTTGTGATTCGAAGAAAGTGAGAAATCGCACATCCAATGTTAAGTCATTCTATAGTTTGAACCATAGTTATCAGGAACGCTCACTTCCTAGAACGTTTAGTTTGGGACACTGATCGCTCCTATTTGCAGAAATTTAGTTCAATTTAGGCTTCAAATCGTTTGTTCCCAGAAAGTGGACCGCGGTGGTATGAGGCATTCCTAGTAACTATCGTTTGAACAAAATGGGAAAACCAATTAAAGCCAACAAGGAGTGAAGACCTTGCCAAGCCAAGGAAATAGTTCAATGCAAAAGTACATGCTCTTAGGGCCTATTCTCTTCGTAGGTAAATTAGGGTGGGTAAAAGGGTGAAGTAGGTTGAGGTAGGTTGAGGTAGGTTGAAGTAGATTGAAATGGGTTGAAGTGAGTTGAATTTTTTTATGTGATAAATTGAACTTGGTTAAAATAGTAGAAGTGGGTTGAAGTAGGTTGAAGTGGGCTGAAGTAAGTTGAAGTGGGTTGAAGTAGGTTGAAGTGGGTTAAAGTGGATTGAGATTGGTATTTTAGAATTGACCCACGAAAAGAACAGGGCCTTAGTTGTTAATAACAAGCTTTCACACAACAACGACAGCACTATGCATCTACGCACCGGTATAAATCCTACCAACAATATTTCTAGCCAAGATATGCTTAGCACAAAACACTATGTAACTGTCACAACATACTACATTCCACCAACAGACAGATGAAGCATTAACTTACCGTGCGACTGGAGCAAAAGATCGAAACTGGTTGCCCAACAAATTTTTGAAAAGCCTCCTGCGACAACCACGTCAATATCCAGAACACATCAGCTCCAGTACAGTATTTGTTATCTTTGCACTAGCTTACCTAATTAGCAAAACATCCCAAGTACTATCACATGAGACTACCACCTTCAGTAGATACATATCAAATCTATCTGATGCAACCAGTGTATCATACCACCTATGGAACCCGCCCAATCACACATTCCTGTGATTGCACTCACCATTCGAAGTGTAAAACACAGGCTCAACTCCATACATCTAACGGCACGGCTCATATAATGCACGGCTAATATGCTTAAATAAACCAACAAATGGGCAAATTATCCAAATGGGTCATTTCTAATTTTCCAACAAATCCTTTAAATCCCCAAAATTGCACAAAAGGGGTGGACACAGAGAGAGAGAGAGTAAGAGAGAGAGACCTGAAGAACACCCATGACAGTTCTCTGAGTCGCCTGCTGCTGGGACCCTGCAAAGCGGGTACCAATGTACTCAACAGCAACCAAGTACCTCTGCATTCTAGGCTTTGGGTTCATGCTTTGTACCTTCTCCGCCTTCACCTCTCCCTCTCCTCCTTCGTCGGCAGGATCTTCGTCGACCCTCGCAACCTTCGGAGACCGTTGCGGTGACTCCGGCCGTAGATCAAGCCGGTGCTTCGACTGGAAACTTGGTTGCTCGCCGTTAAATGCAGTCGTTGATTCTTCACCGCGCTCATCACTCATCGTCTTCGCGCTGCTTGATTTGGAACGTGAGTCGTCGGGGGTTTTAGCTCACTCTGGGTCAGCAATGGATCATTTGCACTAGGGTTTCAATTACAGTATTGCGCCCCGGTAATTGCAGGCGTTTTTGAGAACTCTTTGGAAGTGTATCACAGCATTCGAGCGTGATTTCTAATTTTTGAAACTCAAGTATGTTACATACTCACACTAGCATTAAATATAGGCTTCATATGCTCACATTAGCATTAAATTCGTATTGACATCTGTAATCTTTAAACTTGTCAGTGAGGACAGGTTTGTTAAATATTGAGTATATTTAGGCTCGAATAAAATACAGATCAGATGTATTTTGAGTTTGGGTAAAACACGGACAAATGTATTTCAGCTCTACGGATTTTGAGTCAATTCAACAAGTTTGGAGCGTGTTTTTAATGAGTTATTTCTCTTTTTGTTAAAATCAAAATCTTGGCATGTTTATTACTTGAAATAGTTTATATTTAATGAATAAGCATTCTAATTATAACTTTTTAAAACAATATAAAAAATATTTAAACTTTTCAATATGATATATGAATGCCATGTACCGGTGGATACTAAGTCACGTTTGAGTGGGTTGGTCCGTATATTAAATATTAATAATAGGCCAGATCATTTATGAATCAACCCATCTAAAGTAGGATAATGGGATCGAGCGGTTCGACCCGTTAATAACCCATTTAATGATTCGATATTTTATTAATTAACCTACCATTACCTGATCATGTATGCTTTATTAGTTGGTCAATCCTAACACGAACACAAATTAGTCTATTGCTCAACACTGACATCAAGTTCGAGACCAATTAGAAGGAAGTCATATGAAAGAATATTATAGATGTACAAGATATTACCATCGATACTATATAATAAAAGCAATGTTGTGGTGATGTGGAATTTTCTTGCACTCTCATTAATTAGATATTTTGAACCATTTGATTCATTTTCTCTCCTCATCACAACCATCAGATTGTTGAAAAAAATTATTTTCTAATTTTCAAATCTTTTGCATAGCAATAAGGGAAAAAAAACCATTATTAAGGAAATGATCGTAAGAAAGTATAATCTCATGAAGTATAAGTCTATAATTGTGGAAACAAGGATTATGGAGTATCTATATCTCACTTCTCCCTCTCTCTTTCTTCTTTCTCTCTCTAAAAATCTAATTGCCGCCCAACTAAACGGGAAGGACCAAATGAGAATAAATTAGTGTTGTTTTCAGAAAAGTAAAACTAGATACGGTCACCCCCTCCTCTTTGCGATCCATTTTTTCTGCTACGTAGAGGTAAATTTAATTTCCATATTATCTATGTATATGCTATATTAATAGTAATCCTTAAAAACCTCTAAAATATAGTAACTTAAATTTATTTGCAAACTTTGGTTTAATCTTAGCTATAAAAATTATTTATTTATTATATCTAAACAGGCGATTTTAAAAATAAAATATCCCTTTATCTTCATTTAAAATACTCCGCATAATTTTGGATACACATGATGAAGGATAGATAATATCTTATTATATGTGAAAAAAATATGGGTAGTTATATTTATTCATTACCTAAAAAAATCCCTAACAGTTAAATAAAAAGTGATAATCTTTGTAAAACCCTAAAATGCTGCAATTGAAGGATTTACAGAATTTGATGTAATCTTGACCTTTAAAAATATTTATTCATTAAGGGTCTGTTCTATTTCGCGTTTTAGATAGATAGATAGATATAAGGAGATGTAATGAGCTGTAAGAAGCTGTAAGGAACTGTAAGAAGATGTAAGAAAATGTAAGGAGCTATGAGGAGATGTGAGGAACTGTAAGAATATGTAAGAAGCTGTAAGGAGCTGAAAGGATAGATGTAAGGAGTTGTTGAATTATTGAAGAGTTGTATAGTATAATTTGTTTTACAATGAACGTTTTTGGATGAAAAATAATAATATTAAAATAATATACTTATTGAAAATAAATAATTAATTAAGTTAATTACACAAGAATAAAATATATTGATCCCCATAAATTTGGTGAATAAAATTCCGTCCACTTGAGGTGATTTTTTATATGAACATTAGTTTGATCGAATAAGCAAAGTATAACAAAAAAAAACAATTTTTTTTGATAAAATTGAATTCAACTCTTCAAATAAATTCCTATTTTAAGTAAATAATCTTAAATATAAATAAATGTATTGTCATCTATAATAATATATATTTCATGTCCAAACACAAATATAATTTACGTCGTTATATTATGTTTTTATGTTTATGTAAATGTTGTGTTCATAAGATATTTATAAATTTTGTATATTGGTAGTATCATTAAAAATATATATATATTTCTGTAACTAAAATAAATGAATGTTATAGAAAATCTAAGAGATGTAAGAAGATGTAAAGATATGTAAGAAGATGTAAGGAGATATAAGAAGATGTAAGGCTTATGTTAAGGATGTAAGGATTATGTTAAGGATGTAAAGAGCTGTAAGGAAATATAAGAAGATGTAAGCTCTTAGCTAAATCCTAAAAAACGCGAAATAGAACAGGGTCTAAATCTAAGATGTAGATTTTTAAAGTTAAGAGATTCCTTTATTTCTTTTTTAAAATAACCCATGGTTTTGGATATATATGATAGAAAATAAATGATGATTCTATTATCTAGGAAAAAACCTATGCAATTATATTTATTCGGTACATTCAGAACAAAAAACCTTACGTTATCCAAGTAAAATACCGATTTATTTTTATTTTCTAAAATTCTTCATAGTTTTGTTTATATGTAATAAAGAGTACATGATAATCCTACTATCTAAAAAAAACCGCAAGCACTTAAAAAATTGCAATAATCTTTCAAAAATGACAAAGTGCTAACAGGAGCAATTTGCGGGATTTGATGTCATTTTAGTCAGAAAAATTAGTCATCTTCTAAATCTAAGCCATCGATTTTATCTTAGAAAATAATGCACCTTCTGCCAAAAAAAAAAATCTTTATTACTAATTTTTTTAAAAATACTGATATTTTCAATTATATATGTGATAAATGATATGATAATCCTATATCTAGGGGGAAAAGCAAATGATACGCCATTAAATCAATTCAATTTTTTATTTAAAATATACCCATTTGTTTCTATTTTTCCAAAAAAAAATCATAATTTCAGTCATATGTGACAATGAATACATGATAATCCTATTATCTAAAAAAACCATGCAATTAAAAGAAAACATGATAATCTTTGAAAAATTCTAAAATGCTGCAATGAAAGTGATTTCAAAGTTAGGATATTTCTAAAATAAATCCCCTAAGATTTCGCATATATATGACAAAAGACGGATGATGATCCTATTATCTAGGGGGTAAACCTAGGTAGTTATATTTATTTATTAAATCTAAACCATAGATTTAAAATTTTAAAAAAAAAACTTACCCTCCCTAAGCAATATACCTTTTTATTTTTATTTTTTAAAAATATCTTATAGTTTTGGTTATATTTAGTAGAGCATACATGATAATCGTATTATCTAAAGCAAAACTCAAACAGTTACTAAAAGATGAATAATCTTTAAAAATTCTATAATGGTGCAATGAGAATGATCTGCTAGTTTTGGTGTAATCTTATCCATACAAATTAGTCACGTAATAAATCTAATCCATTGATTCTTATTCTAAATAATGTATCTTTTTTCAATAAAATATCTATTTGTTATTATTTTTTAAAATAATACCCATTATTTCAGTTATATAAGTAATAACGGACATATGAGAATCCTATTCCCTGACAGAGGAAAAAAGAAAATAATCTGCCATGATATCACTTTATTTTTTATTCAAAAAATACCATTTATTTTATTTTTTAAAAAAAAACCCTAAAATTTCAGCTATATATATGTATAAAAAGGATTCATGATAATCTTATTATCTTTTAAAAAAACACACGTAGTTAAAAAAAGGTGATAATCTTCAAAAAATCCTAAAATGATGTAACGGAAGTAACTTGCGAGATTTGATGTACAATTATCTTACTTATAAAAAAATATTCATCGATTGAATCTAAAATGTCGATTCCTATTTTCAAAAAAATACATCTTCTCCAGATAAGACATCTCATTGTTATTGTTATTGTTGTTGTTGTTGTTGTTGTTGTTGTTGCTGTTATCATCATCATCATCATCATCATCATCATCATCATCATTATTATTATTATTATTATTATTATTATTATTATTATTATTATTAT
>JACYFF010031956.1:68957891-68972607 GCA_017589665.1 Selenicereus undatus | reverse complement strand
CACACACACACACACACACACACACACACACACACACACACACACACGCACATATATATATATGTATGTATGTATGTATGTATGTATGTATGTATATGTATGTGTGTGTGTGTGATCAAAACTAGTTTACTGAAAATTCAGTTAGTCGAAAATTGGTTAACCAGAAATTCAATTCAAAAAGTTGTGAACCGAAATCTGAACTGAAAGTTTCGGTTAACTGATTTTCGGTCAATTGAATTTTTCGGTTCGGAAAAAATATGAACTGTAATCGATAGGGGGAGTTATGGTGGGGTCACGTTGGGTCAAGTGACCCCACTTAAAAAAAATGTGGCGGTTATCAAAAATAAAATTACTATTAGTGTGATATTGTCACTGCAATAGAAGCCTGTGAAAGGGCTTAGCACAGTGGTTAGGGAAAGGCAAATTAAATCCCGGTATGTGGCAATTTATGGTGATTGTTGCATATGTTCAAATCTCGTCGCTTTGTCTTTCACCCAGAAGCTATTTTTTTTTAAAAAAACTTTTCCCTATGTTTTCGAATTAAACCAATGTACCCAATTAGTTAACTCCAAGCCCTAACTTTCGGTTTCTCCCTCTCTACATAGAAAGAGCATAGGAGCTCCCTCTCCTTTGCTCTGCACCTTTTTGCCAACGGCTATTCCTTCTCCCACTTGCCCTACCACCACCACTAGCACCAAAGCTACATTTGAAGGTACAAATCCTAAATCTACTAAGTTTTTTAATTTTAATTTTAGCTTTTGTTTGTCAAATTTTCAATCGTTCAGCCTTTAATTGATTAGATAGTTAGATTAATTTCGATTGTTTAAATCACATTTCAATTGTAATTGTATTTGTTGTTCATTACTTGGATTTGTATTTATTTCTTACAATTGTTACTTGGCCAATTGAATTTATTTTTCTCATTAAAGAATGCATAGATACTTCAAAAAGTTAGCAATTAAATAGATGTTCCATTCAAGTTTTGCATTTGAAAACTCACCTTTGAATCAACCAAGTGGAGAACACAACAATCAAACACAACTATCAAATTGTGAGGCAAATGCTAATCTCTCTTCTTTTGCGAGAAGCCAAGTTTATTTAAGTATTTGAGCTCTCCTAGTTTGCATCTACTCGTGGCTTTACTTTTACCAGTTTCCAATTCAATTGTTGAAAGGATATTCTCAATGAAGAATATAATGACCAATTTGCACAATAGAATATCTGATAGGTTTTTAAATGATATTATTGTTACTTATTTTGAGTTTTTAAATTTGATTCTTACTTTACTAAACCTCTATATTTCACGATAATATACACATTACTTTAATTTGAGGATGATTTTTTTTTAATGATTATCAAACGATTATATTATGCATGGCTTTTAAGATATGAAGGTTCATCAAGGACAAATGCGTTTGACTATATTAGCTTTGTAATTTCATTTTTATGACTATTGTTAAATTTGTATTTTCAAATTACATGTGTGTGTAAACCCTGACCCTGCTTGATTTAATTCCTGCATTCGTCACTGCCGTAATCGAACCGAAAAACTCTGTTAACCGGATTTTCGGTTCTGCCATCCATTAATTGTTGATTTAAATTGTTAATTATCAGTTTTTATTTTTTAATCTAATTTAACTATTTATCACACCAAATATTAACTTACACATTACTCTATGTTTAGTCTTATCTTTTTATAACTGTAAAATCTACATGTGATTAATATAAAATTAATTATTTTTTAAAAAAAATTGAAGTTTTGGTTTCGGTTAACCATTGGTTAATTGCGTGGTTAATCAAATTTCAAACGGTCGAACCAAAATCGAAATGGAAACCACTAAATTTTTGCAATTCGGTTAACCGAACCGAATTTTTTTACAAAATTGATCCGATTAACTGGTTTTTTAGTTCGGTTTTTTGGTTTTCCGATTCGGTTTTTCGGTTTTGGATTTTGTCACTCACTCCAATGTATATATATCTATATATATCTATATCTATGTTTCCACACATGTAAACATACGCGCGCGTGTGTGTACGCATGTATATTTGTATGTATGTATGTGTGTATGCATGTAAGTATGTTACTATTCACTTCGTGTCGACTATTCATTATTAGTCATGTTTACTATTCATATAAGTTCATTTATGTGTCATTTATTTCAATAGTTATCTATGTTTTGTTAATTAATTTTAATATTATTTTCAAAATTTAAATTTATATTTGGTCCTGTGCCTTCAATTGGTATTAGAGTCAAGTGTCTACCAAGTGTCAAATTTTAACTTTGAATCATGATAAATCTAGGTTAAATCGGTTAGGATTAGTTGAGGGATTTATCATTTAACCTAAGGAAGATCAATTTACCTTTAATCACATATGAATATCCTTATTAAGGACTTAAATAAGTTAGTCACTTGGCATGGAGTTGTATTGGTCAGCAGCGTGTTAGTGTCGGTGAGTCCTTCGAACCCCCTGGTAAGTCCATTGGCCAGTCCGATGATTGGTGATCCCGACAATATAAGGTTTGCATGGAGGTGGTTCCGCAGTAATTATTATTAAGTGACTAATGAGTTTCTGTCTACAATAAAAACATTTATGTGTCATTTCGTGTTGATTAATTTCTTTAGTTTAATTTATTATCTTAAGACTAATCATTCTATCATCATTCTATCATCATCATCATCATCATCTAGTAGCTTTTTTTTACATTCAAGCATTGCTTATAATGAGAGTTTGTATTTTAAGCAAAATGAATGGTCACACCCTATCAAATCAAGCTATTCTACCAAAGTTTTGAACTTTCAAACTTTTCAAGAAAAACTTCATTTTGAGATAAACTATATTACCAAAATCAAATTTCAAGTCACTAGATTCTGTTTTAACAAAGAACTTTACCAAGATTACAATCAAGCATATAGAGAATGGTTCTTTTCTTATTTTTCTAAGGACATGCAGCTATTACTCAAAACTATTTATTACAAATACAATCAATTAGCTAAAATCAAAGAAAATATACCTTTTTTCAATTGGCTACACACTTTTCTGAAAACACACCAACTTGTTATTCCAAACTACCATCCGTCAATATGTGCCATACAAAGACAAGCAAAAGTATGGCATAATTCGACTACAAAAGAATCAACAATTTTTATCCATTCTTCGGTACACACTACATCTATTTCTGCATCTGAAGGTGAATCCGTTACAGGCAATCCTTTTAAAAAAAAACACGGGAGGGAGATAGGGGAAAAGATTCACAAGAATTTCAAAAAACTCATGAAAATTTTGAAAAATCTTCAGCAAAAGCAATATTTTGTGTTGATAAACCACCCTATAGCAATCAACTTGAGAGCTCAGATTCTGAATCAAGCAACTCAAATAAACCAAATTTTATTTAAACCATTGAAGATAATTTCAAAGAAATTCAAATTACTAAACAGGTGCTCAAAATAATAGATGGAAAACTAGAAATATAAATCAACCATATTATCCTAGATCCCCATTCCAAATCTTCAACTTGAAATTAATAAACCATTAGTTCAATCTAGTTATGATGAAAATACTATTTATAAATGAAATATAGATGGAAGATTTGAATATTAAAGTGCCAATAGTCTTCGAGAAATAGGTATTTGTGATGCTTCATATATTACAAAAGGATCTTTGGTAGAAAATACCACAAGACTCCTTACTTCTGGTTTTATAGGTCCATTAAAAAATTGGTGGCATAATGTTCTTACCAAGTAGAATAGATAAACATCCTAAAATATCAACTTCAGAATTCAATAGAAAAACACTCAACACACACAAACCTTTGAGGTCAAGCCAAAAATTACTTATAAGTCTGATGCGGTACAATCCCTTATTTATACCATAGTTATGTGCTTTATATGAAATTCAAAAAAATTAACATCTTCCCATTTAGAAGCAATCCAAAATCTTAGATGCCCACGTCTAAGTGATTGCAAATGGTATAAGATTACATTTCTTACCTATTGATAAGTGCTTATCTTATATAACATTTTAGGGTTATTTTCCGGCATTTTTAGGATAATTATGTGCTTAATGTTAAAATTTATACTCCTATTTTCGATTTATGCTTGGGTATGATTGTCCGATTATTATTATTATTATAGGATTTTAGACCATTTGACCCAGCATTTGATGCTGATTTGACTGTATTTTGACCCTTGATCCCATCCCCATTCCACTCTCCATAATCCACCATCTAGTTAGGATTTAGATTAGATTAGAGGAAGAGCAAGTTGAAGGTGAAGATTGCAAGGATTCCAGATCGAGTTTGCAACGACGGTTCAAGCATGCATCGGCTGAGTAATTCATCTCCCTTCTCTTCGCTTTTCTCTTTATATTTTTATGCTTTTAGATTATTGTTGATGTTTATGTTAAGTTTTGGATTGTTAATCTTAGAATTGAGTTGAGTTGTTAAAATTGAATCAATTCTTGTTTTGATCTAAAAGTGCTTTGGATTTGTTGGGTTTATTCTATTTAATCTTAGATGTTGATTTGCGAGTAGAAAACTTGATCAATTTCTTACTTGTTTTAGACATATGGTGAAAAACTGAAAGGTGACACTAGATGTTGGAAAGCTAAAATTCGACTTAAGTGAGTGTGATCTTGAGAAAGACCCAACGTTTACGAAACCTCTAAATTTGATAATCGTGTTCTTAATGGTCTTAGATTAATCAAAAATCTTTGAGAAATGGTAGTTGATTAGATTTAAGAATTTTAGTCCACCTTGAAAGAGGGGTTTGATAAATCGATTATTGCTTTTGGAATTACCCATCTAAAGAAAAGACACTTGATTAATTCTTGAGTTGGGAAATTGCTTGGTTTGATTAAATTCTTTGATTGATTATCCATTAGATTAGATAGTAGATTAGTTAAATTTCATTCTCAAATTTGGATTTGCCCAGCATATCTTGAGGAAATATAGCTCAGTAGATCAACCTAGTTTCTGTAGGATCGACATTGATTTGCTACAACGCCACCGTGCGCTTGCGGACCTATCACCTATGTCTTACAAATGAAAGATACCAATGACAATTATTGGATAGGAGAAATTATTTTTAGGTTACCAACCCCATCTCCTAAAAGAAATTCCATGGAAATATAATAATTATTTCAATCAAATTTTACATACCATGGATACTCATCTAGATTCAATAATGGCTCATCTAGGAGAAAATTCTAGTAAATAGTCGCTTGAATCTCCCAAAATTAAGAAATTTTCTCATAGTACCTTGTCACCTTATTCAATGCCTTTAATAATCCCCCTAAAGAAATTTTGATAATTCCTACAGGAAATATAGAGTTCAACGATGAAAAAGAAACTGAACTATTTCAAAAATTTTCCAAGCTCTTGAAAAACTAAAAAACTCTCATTGTCAAAACAAGTATTTGTACTTACAAGCCATCCTACATCAATCAAATTAAGAATTCAGATTTAGATTCTAGTGAAACAAATTTTATACAAGTCATTAAAGGCAATCTCAAAAGCCTCCTAAAATTAATAGATATATTTATCACAAAATTTCAAAAATAATTGTTTCGAATCCCCAAAAGACAAACTCAGAAAGAAAAACATCCACGAAAATAATACGCCTTAAAAATAGCAAAACATGGCACATGGCCAACTAAAGGAAAAACTTATGTACAAATAATAATAAAATTGAAGAATTCAAAGATGTTCTTATTTAATCATAACACTTACACCCTTCAAAAATTTAATAAAAGACTGATCAAAAGAAATCGGATTCTAACTATGAATCCCCTAATCAACAATTTATTAAACAAATTAATTTCAAAAAATGGTATACTTATATTAATTTAAAAATCAAAGATAATTTTGAATTAAAAATAATATCAAACACTCCTTAATAATGGTGCAGACCAAAACTGCACAAAAAAGAATTAATTCTATCCCAATATTATGAAAAAAACAAAAGAGCAACTTCATTGCGCTAATACAATTCCATTACAAATGAAATTATCAATTGCTTATATTTTTTCTCTTTGATTTCACTTGAAAATTTATCTACAAACTCATTAGGTAGTTAAATATGCCTAATAGTGCTATGAAAAATATCATGGCCCAAAAATCAAATTTTAGTTTAAGTAATTTCATTTTTGAAATAGAAATGACTCAACCATTTTTTTTAATGACATCAAAAAATGTATTTAGATGTTTGAAATGTTGATAATTTTTTTTTTGAATAAATAAGAACATCATCAATATAGACTATTGAAAATTCAGAATAATTATTAAGTATGTTATTCATAACATGTTGAAATTCAAATGGAGCATTTTTTAAGTACAAATGACATTACATGCCATTAATAATCTTCAAATGGAAATGTAGCTTTGTATCTATTTTTTTCAGCAATTTGGATTTATAGAAAGCCTAATTCTATTTCAAAATTTGAAAATATTTTTGCATCATATAATCTTCCTAATAAATGTTTTTTGTTGAGAATTAGATATCTTATCCGTTGAAAAACGTTATTGATTGGTTTGTAATTAATGACCAATCTAGGAACACTGCATTCCTTTTTAGCTTGATTATAAACATAAAAGGGGATATGGCTCCAAAGAGATTTGAAAGGCCTAATGCATTTTTTGTCCAATAAAGGCTGAATTTCTTTTTTGCAAAATTTTTAAAGGTCTTTGTTGATTTGAATATGGCGTGCTTTTTTTTGAAATACTAGTTTGGACCCGTGCTTTGCACGGAATATGTTCAAATAAACATTTTGTAGATATGTTATTGAAATAATAAACGAATAGTTATGGTAGACATGATTAATATTATAATTTAGAGGAGATAATGGAAAAACTCGATGAAAAAGTTAAGTATACAAACACTTCGGGCATAATTAATGAGATTAATATTTGAAAACTATATAATTGTGAAAAAAGTCTATATAAGTATGATGAGACAATAGATAGTGAATTTGTTACAAAGCATGCTAAATAGGGTGATGATAAGTCAATTTATGACGTCAATGACAAAAAGTCCACATCATCTTCTTGCTGGTGAGTAAAAATTTATATCCATTATAATCTCCTAATCTCTCTTTGATAATTAGATGATCATAATTAATATTGACTATGTTATCAAATTCAAAGAGGAAGATAACATTGCCAATATCGACAATGACGACAATAACAACAATAGTAATAATGAAAATAATCATGAAAATTGTATTTATTATTCTATTATCTCTAATAATACATGCTCAAATTTATATTTGTATTGAAAAATACAAAATATTAATAATTATTATGGAAATCAAAAACATTTTGATCCGTAGGAGCCACAAAGGGCAATACAATATAATGAAGGAGGGGCGAATAGAACTTGAGACCTAATATGTCTAGTAAAAAGTACAATTCAATAAGGGAGGGGTACAATATAATGAGGGAGGGGCGAATAGAACTTGAGACCTAATATGTCCAGTAAAAAGTACAATACAATGAGGGAGGGGTACAATATAATGAGGGAGAGGCGAATAGAATTTGAGACCTAATATGTCCAGTAAAAAGTACAGTGCAATGAGGGAGGGGGGAATCGGACATGAGACCTAATGTACCTAGTAAAAATGGACAATATAATGAGGGAGGGGCGAATAGAGCTTGAGACCTAATGTGTCCAGTAAAAAGTACAATACAATGAGGGATGGGGGAATCGAACCTGAGACCTAATGTACCCAGTATGTCCAGTAAAAAGTACAATATAGTGAGGGAGGGGGGAATCAAACCTGAGACCTAATGTACCCAGTAAAAAGGGAGAGATTAGCGGTTATCAAGATAAATCCAGGGGCTGAGATTGCCTAAGATTTTGATCAACGGTTGTGAAGCTTGGATTAATGAGAAGCTTGGATTGAGGGAGAGAAGCATTTTTAGACATCCACCAATTCTAGCATTTGTAAGATAAAGATTTCCTTCATGAAATTTTTTTATATAAAGTAACTCTACCATATGTTGCTTTATATCTCAAAAAGCATTTGGAATGTCAGTGCAAACATAATCTTGAAATAATTTCTTAATTTTTTGAATTTTTTGTTCAATACTTGGCACAGTAAGTCGTTTCTCAGTGCTTGCTCGAGCAATTTCTATTTAAAGAAAAACTATTTGCTCTTCTTTAGTAGATATGGCTTAGAAATAGAAGTTTATTAAAGAACTGAAATGTCTTTATTTTTCAATAAAAAAAGAAAATTTAAAATTAATTTCTTTTTGAAGAATATTGGAATAAACTCCTTTAGAATCGATAGTAAATGAATATATTTGAGTAAGGAAGGGAGTTTCTAGGATAACCTTTTGACTTATATCTTTATCTAGAATGAATGAATTTTTAAAACAATATTCTTCATTACAAATATAAGCAATTGATAATTTCATTTGTAATGGAACTCCGTTAGCGCTATGAAGTTGCTCTTTTGTATTTTCATAATATTGGGATGGAATTAATTTTTTTTAGGGTAGTTTTGGTCCGCACCATTATTAAGGAGTGTTTGATATTATTTTTAATTCAAAATTATTTTTGATTTTTAAAGTAATATAAGTATACCATTTTTTGAAATTAATTTGATTAATAAATTGTTGATTAGGGGATTCATTGTTAGAATCCGACTTCTTTTGATTAATATTTTCTTGAATTTCTGAAGGATGTAAGCGTTATGATTGAATAAGAATATCTTTGAATTCTTGAATTTTATGATTATTTGTACATAAGTTTTTCCTTTAGTTGGCCATGTGCCATATTTTGCTATTTTTAAGGCGTATTATTTTCGTGGATGCTTTCCTTTTTGAGTTTGTCTTTTCGGGATTTGAAACAATTATTTTTGAAATTCTTTTTTGTTTTATGATAAATAGATCTTTTAAATTTAGGAGGATTTGGAGATTGCCTTTAATGACTTGAATAAAATTTGTTTCACTAGATTCTGAATCTGAATTCTTAATTTAATTGATGTAGGATGGCTTATAAGTACAAATATTTGTTTTGACAATGAGAGTTTTTCTAGTTTTTCAAGAGCTTGAAATGTTTTTGAAGTAGTTCAGTTTCTTTTTTATCATTGAACTCCATATTTCCTATAGGAATGCTCGAAATTTCTTTAAGGGGAATATTAAAGGCATTGAGTAAGGTGACGAATTATTGTGAGCAAATTTCTTGATTTTGGGAGATTCGAGCGACTTTTTACTAGAAGTTTCCCCTAGATGAGTCGTTATTGAATCTAGAAAATTTAAACATATACAACAATAATATAAACAATAAATTAGTTACACAATTTTAAAAATGTTGAGAGGGATTGGCAAATTCTCCCATTTCACTTGAAAAATAAGCTCTTAAAAGTACATACCTTTTTGCATGGCTCTTTACTTCTTATTGTACCTATTCCTTAATCAACAAACTTCCATATTTTTCGTCTCTTGATATACTAAAATACTATTATGGTTAGTGATATTTAAATTTTTTTAAAAATAACTTACATACAAAAATATTTTCATTTTAAATTTTTCTTCTGAGAGGATTTATTTGTGCTTATTTTAACTAAATATTGTATTTTGAACTATGATGAATAGGTGCACTATTATTTATTTATGGAGACACAAATTTGTAGCACTACATGTTCGTACTATGCATTTTTTATTTAGTTTAATCTAATTTTGTTTCTACATTGTTACTTCAAATTTCAACCCTTATTTACCTATTACTTTATGAGTTCATATAATTTGAGGATAATAAAAAAATTGGTCTGCTTTGAATCTTAATAATATAAGTTGGAAAATATGGTCAATTAAAAGCCACGGATTATGATCAATTGACTTTTGTTGCACCGTTGTACTATATAATGTGTATATGTGCAATCCCTTTATTGATATGAGCATTTAGAAAAGAAAGAAGATTGTCTACAAATTTTTTTTGTTCATATTACTTAAAATGTTGACATCATCTAACTTCACCCAAAACCATGACATAATTGAGGCAATGACCTTCATCAAAATATGCAAAAAAGTAAAAGAAAAAATAAAAACAATCATTGCCTAAACTTGCGACTCTACGTGTAATTAAAGTGGACATGCCATAGGTCCATCCATTCCACTATCTTAAAAACACAAATTGCAAAACCATATTGCATTCCTTATCGGTCGTACTGATCTTCCATATTGGCTTCCTTCCCTATAATAATTTCCATGCATCAAGTATGACAAAACATAAAATGCAACCGATTCATAATTATGGTGATACTAATTATCTTATTTGATGCCTACTTTCCAGAGTTCTCACACCGTTTCAACATCCATGTACAGTCCAGATGAGATGGTATGAGATGAATCATCAAAGGCTCCAACTGCTTCTAATTGATAGATAAAAAAAATAAAAAAATTGCTTGAAATTATGAAGAAGATAAGCCTATTCAATCAATGAACCAAAAACTATTGTGAGCTTGCATACATATGTTAGTCTCTGTTAGAATTAATGATTCACTATACAATATGCAACTTTCTAGTCCAACAGTGATGCTTACGATATATTATATTCAGTGATTAAAGAAACCATACAATCTTTGATATTGGCGTGGAATTGAGAAGGGAGGGACAATCACCTAGAATTTTCTGCTTAGCACCCATCTACCCTTATTAATACCACTCTCCTACACCATCCATCTATTTACTCCAAATATGTTGCACATCATGAGCCTCCCCAGGGGGTAGGGGTGTTCATTTAATGGTCCGGGACCAGACCGACCCGAAAACCGGTGCGGACCGGACCGAGGTCTTTCGGTCCGGCCCTCGGTCCTGTCCATTTCTGTTTTCGGTCTTCAGTCCGCTCCGGGTTTGGACCGGCCGGATTGGTCATTGGACCGGACCGGACAGATTTGAATTAAAATTCTTTTTTCACCCTTTTTCCACCGATTAGCCTGTTGCCGTGTTGCGTGTTGCCCTTTCTTCTTTCACATTTCTCACTTCTCCTTCTCGAGTTCTCGGTCTCCATTCTCCAATCTCCATTCTCTACTCCAGTCATCTTCTTCTTCTCTGCTCAATCTCTCGTTTGTCCTCGCTCAGCTCTCGCTCTGTACTCTCTGCCCTCCCTCTCGAGTGTCTGCTTCGTATCTGCTCTGCCTCTTGTCTCTGCGTGGCTGCGTGACTGCCTTGAGGCTCGATCTGCTTTCCTCTCCACCGGCAGGCGGCCAGTGGCTTCCGGCCTTCCGGTGTGGCGTGTAATTTGGTTGAGGTATGCTTGGATTTGTTGATTGTATTATTTTGGGTTGTAATTTGAATTTTCTAGGGTTTTTGTGTGATTTCTTTTCTAGGGTTTTCAGAATTGAAATTTTAGATGTTAATTCACCTGTGTTGCAAATTGCAATGGTTTGATGGCTATCATGATATCAGATTTGGTACTTGAGTAAACGATGTGTCATTTGAAAGATGAATTGAAGTTCTCACTCTATCTTTGGTTGGTTTTGTGTTCGATTGTTCTGGGTTGTTGATTGTGGCCATTTTCGGCCATGAGTTATTTGATTTTTCTAGGTCTTGACTATTGTGGCTTTTAGTTTGATTTATCGTTTACTTGGTCTGATTTCCTTTATTCCATTCTCAATATCCCACTCGTTCTGATTCATATGGTTCAGTGTTGGGTACACTGCCTATTGCCACGATTGGACCGGTCCATATTCGGTCCGGTTCGGGTTCTGACCGGTCCGGTCTGGTCTGGACCGTATTCCAATCGGTCCGGTCCTCGGTCCTTCCCCTAGCATTTTTTCGGTCCTCGGTCCAGCCGGGCTGGTCCAGTCCTGG
This sequence comes from Selenicereus undatus, assembly GCA_017589665.1. Lineage (NCBI taxonomy): Eukaryota > Viridiplantae > Streptophyta > Magnoliopsida > Caryophyllales > Cactaceae > Selenicereus > Selenicereus undatus. Next base: position 68,960,794 of record JACYFF010031956.1, on the reverse strand, counting down.
ACCGATGAACACCCCTACCAGGGGGCAACAAAAAATTGTATTCTATGTTCTTGCATTACCTTGCTGTAATTCTCCAACTTGAGTAACACAATTCTCACAACCTTTATATATCATCTATCACCTCCAACCTATCACAGAAACTGGAATTCTCTTCTCCATCAGCTAAATTATTTAAACAAAGAAAACAATTAAATTTAAAAAAAGTACTATATATAGAGAAAGCATAAACATTGCAGCAGGGACAAATTACCATGCAAGAAGAAAGATGGTAGAAACAAAAAACCTGAAGTCAACATGACAAATCCAAAATCTAAGCCATAGAAAATAACTACTCACATAAGCAGAATTTCGCTTTTTATAATGGATGAATTTCTCAAGAAAGCGAGGATTAAATGAAATGGTTTTAAAAAAAAAATAACAAGCGATTTTTGGGGGGGGGGGGGGGGGGAGATCCAAGAACAAAAATTGAAACCAAAATTTACAAAATCAAAGTAGGACACATGTCAGTGGGCATTGAACACCATTTTTGACCATCAAGCAAACCATCCAGGTCCTTGGGATCAAACTTTTAGTTATCAGATGCCATTATAGAGAAGCGATAGAAAATCCCATGGATGATGATGTAGTTACACATTGGCAAATCTATTATGAAATGCTTTGGTCCAATATTCTAAAGCTCGAACATGCATTCTTAAGTAGTCTGTCACTAGGTACAATAGTGACTAGCCTCACAAATAGAAGATCCTAATTTGGCCAGCTACTTTTTTGTAGCCTTCTTATTCTTAGTCATTCAAAGCACCACCAAATATTAGTACCCAACATGGTCATCCACAATCTTATAATTAATGGAGATAATCCAATACTGATGTGAAAAATATAAAGTCACGTTCAATTAATGGAGATAAGTCCATTCTAAATATACAGATCATGGGCATATGGGATACGCACAGTTAGGGGAAAAGAGATAACAAAAAAGAAATTCATGAAGCAAAACATACAACTAGTGAACACACGAGGATGATGTAATTGAAGTTGGGACTCAACTACTCCTCAGCATCGATGGATGACAACTGGTGGATTTTATAGTGTCGCCAAAATAAGCGAACTACTCATCCTCCATGCCGTCAATCGAAGATATAACCTTAATTCCATCAACGTCCATTTAAATGGAATTGAGTCTACACACACAAAAATCCTGAGTTGAAATATTGCAAAACCCAATTCCCAAAATCATAGAAACTATTGCAATTTTGATATATTTATTCCCCCAAATTCCTAACTCCCATTATCAAATAATCTAACTACAAAAATAAAACTGAACCCCAAAATCAAAACAAAATTATACCCGAAACAGATGAAACTAAAATGGAACCAAATTTAAAATTTAAACATAAAAACAAATCGAAATATCAGGTTTTCTCATAGATAGCTAAAAAATTCTTTACAAACCCCATTGAAGACATCATGTCATCAATATACCCATCTTTCCCTCTAACAGCATTATCCATGTGACTCCCCAAAAATAAAAAAATAAATTTTTAAAAATGAGGAAACGAATAAAAGAGATATGAGAGAGCGGTGGTGGTGGTGGAGACCAAAGGTAGCATAATTGGTTTGATCAAACCGTTAATGTTAAAAAGAATAGTTTCTTCAAATAAAATAAAACAATAGTCATTAGTGGAGAAAGGTGGGCAAACGTGACGTAAGTGTGGATGAGTAGTTACTGGAAGTTGAGTGAAGTCATTGAATGGGAGGAAAATGATAATTGAATCAAAGGGGTGGAGTCAAACTGATTCTTCTTTTATTATAACTAACGTTATATCTTTGCGATGCAAGAATATAATTTAAACATTTTTAGAGTTTATTACTAACATAATATATAGTTTCTTTTCGAATAGTAAAAATAAATCGATGTGTCGCGTTATTTTATTATCAAAATTTGTGCATTTTGCTAGATTCTTTTTTTGTTGTAACAACATCATATTCATTCTTGATTTAAACTCACTTTTTTATTTCATTTGTTCAATATTTCATCGTTAAACGGTTATATTTTTGAAGAATAAATTTTATTAATAATTAGTAATGACTATATGACATTGGGTCGCTTTGACGTATAGAATTGATATTGCGTTATAAAATAATCATTTTTTTGAGTTATCCTGTTTCTTTTTCCTTTTCCATTAAATTATTTTAAATTCCTTTTGTGTTTGTACCATAACTATTTACTTATTACTTTTTAAAAATTCTCGAATATATGAGACATCTTTTCTTTTGTTGGCAAGTTTGAGTAGATAAATAGTCCAACTTTTTTATTTATCTTAATTTAATCAAGATTATATCATTGTCTTACTAATGACTAAATAAGATATGTGAAAGGTGTATGCAAGAATTTTAGCCAATTAGTGTTTCAAATTAATTAAATATAAATAAAGAATAAAAATATATCAATTTTAAAAGTAGTAGTAATTTTAGAACAACGTAATTATTATTATTTTTGAGTTGTTATTGTTTCTTTTATTTTTTTCCTTTTAAATCACTTAAAATTCCTTTTATTTTCATTCGATAATTATTTATTTACTATTTTCTTGTCAAAATTCTCTAATATATGTAACATTTTTTTTATGGGCAAACTTTATGGGCCACCTTTTTAATTTATTAATGCAATGAATAATTTATTATAGTACACTAATAAATATGTAAGATATGCGAAAGTAATATTTTAAAAATAAATATAGCATTGTAGTAGTTTAACCATAAATAGACATTTATGTAACTAATTAATTCTATGTGGAATTACACATGGAATCCTATGTGGCATGACACATAATGCTCATACGTTAATTCTATCCAACTTTTAATATATATATATATATATATATATATATATATATATATATATATAT
>JACYFF010031956.1:68901233-68917891 GCA_017589665.1 Selenicereus undatus | reverse complement strand
TATATATATATATATATATATATATATGTATATGTATATATATTTCACAGCTTCATGAAAGTATGTGAGCTGAACAACCCGTGTTGTAGCAGCTAAAAATTTTTGATGCACAGGTCAAAATTTGGTAGATGTGACATAATTTGCTGAAGGATATCGCGTACCTGAGGATCACTTTGAATATGAGACAACAGAGTAGGAGGAGTCTTGAAGAATGGGATTAGTGGTCCTTGTATTGTAGCACAAGTAGTCATGATATTTTGCAGGCTTTATACTGGGCCGGCCTGTTCGCCACAGGGATGATCGGGTTTCCAGGGGAGGCGGCGTTGGGGGGTGCAACAGGTCCCATTTCGGTGAAGGAACCAGGTTCTGGGCTTGACCCAGTGCTTACGATGGGCTAAAGTTGTGTCGAACTAGAGCTTCACTGTGTGAAGCGGCTGGGCTACGGTCTTTTCCGGGACTGGGTACTAGCCTTGGACTCCCCTTGGCTATGGAACTGGGCTCAGTAGTGGGCTGAGATGCTGGGCTGTCGGCGTCATGGACCGTGGTTGATTGAGTTGTGGGTTGCGGGTGCACCAAATCAACTTCGTTGAAGGCGAGCAGACCGGGAGATGGAGGACATGGTGCCGAGGTGGTGCTGATGGCATAGGGGAAAATATGTTCATGAAATATAACATCTCGGGATACAAAAAATTCTTGGGTTTCTAGATCAAACACTTTCCAGCCCTTTTGTCCAAATGGGTAACCCAAAAATACACACTTTCTCCCCCTTGGTGCAAATTTGTCCTTGATCCGTTTATTTTGTGCAAAGCATAATGACCCAAAAACTTGAATATGATCATAAGAGGGCTTATTTTTATAGAGAAACTCAAATGGTGTTTTTCCTTCTAGGACCTTACTTGGTGTTTGATTAATGAGATGCACAACCGCTAGCACACACTCACTCTAGAATTTTATGGGCAAATTCGCTTAGAAGAGGAGGGCTCTTACTACATTTAGGACATGCCTATGCTTTCGCTCAACTAGCCCATTTTTTTTGTGGTGTTTCGACACAACTACTTTGTCGTATAATGCCATGGTCATGATAGAATTGTTGCATAGGTTTGGATATGAATTCCGACCCATTGACACTTCTCACAATTTTGACACTAGTTTCAAATTGGTTTTTGACCATGGCTATAAACTCCTTTAAAAAGTGACTTGTCCCCTCTTTGTGAACCATCAAATAGGCCCAAGTGGCCCGACTCACATCATCCACAATGGTAAGGAAATAATGGGCTTCGTTGGATGAAGATTCCCGATACGGTCCCCAAATATCACAATGAATAAGGTGAAAAATCCTTTCAGCTTTATTAGAACTCAAGGAAAAACAATTTCTGGTTTGCTTTGCATGATAGCAAGTTTCACATACATCTTCTTTATTTTTATCAAAATTGATGCTTAAACTACCAGATAAATAGGATAAAACTTCATGTGAGGGGTGCCCCAGTATCCAGTGCCATAAGTTCGATTGAACTGACCGTGTTCACTTGCTTCTCTTCCACTGATCCCGTTGTGAAGAAGTAGACTCCTCCGCTTTGCTTACCCACACCAATCGGAGTCCTCAAAATACGGTCCTACAAGACACAAAAATCATCATAACATGTCACACTACAATTTAATTCTTTGCATAATTTTGCAATGGATACAAGGTTACACTTCAGGGAAGGAATATATAAAACTTTATCAAGTTTGATGCATCCACCCAACACCACAGACCCTTCTTTGCTTGCAAGGGTGTGCGTCCCCTTTAGCATTCCTATAGCAATTGAATCGATTTTCTTAATTTCTTGAATTAGATTCGGGTCTCCTGTCATGTGGCATGACGCTCTACTATCAAACATCCAAGGTGTTTTACCTGAAATTTTCTCAAAATCGGGTTTTGAGCTCTCGATGAGGTTGAGTAACTTTTATAATTGATCCTGGGTCAGTCCTGGAACGCTTGCTCCTGCTGCTGGGTCATGACTGCTAGGCTGAAAACAGTTGAAGCTGTGGCTGCTGGGCCAAAAATAGTTGGGCCATGACTTCCTGAGTTGGCTGGGCCGTAGCTTGTTGTGCTCAAGTTTTCGCTCAGGGCCTGAACCGAGTGCACGGTCTCACTCCCAGCTCCGCACCCACGTCCACTACTGTTTCTGCCTCCTCTGTGTGCTCAACCACCGCCTCAGCTGCCTCGCCCTCGGCCACGACTTCTCCAGTTAGGTGGGTAGCCGATAATTTCATAACAGTTTGCTTCGTCACATCCGTAACGCCCACAGTGCCTGCAAGATGGTCATTCGTTCGTGTGCTCTCTTGCCACAAATACCACCATATTTTCTGATCGGTTATCTCTTCCCATCATGACTCTTCGATGATTTTCTCCTTGCGTTACCATATTAAATATAACATCGAGAGTGGGTAGCGGGTTAAGCGCCAAAATTTGACTCCAAATAGTTGAGAACACCTCGTCGTTTAATCCCATCAAAAACTGATGGGTCTTCTCGTCTTACACCATCTTCATGATTCTACTTCCGATCTTGCATTCACACTTACCACATGTGCATTGTGGTACTTTTGCATAATTCTCCAGTTCACTCCACATCCCCATCAACTTTGAATAAAAATCCATAACCTGAAGACCACCTTGTTTACAAACTGCAAGATCAGTCTTGAGTTGATGAATCTTATGGGTGTTAGCTATGGCATAACCCTTACGCAAATTTTGCCACATCTCGTAAGCCGTTTCAGCATATGCTACGTTGGTATGCAGTTTTGAATCAATAACATTGATGATCCATGAACAGATCATTGAGTTGACAATCTCCCATGCGTTCAACTCACTCAAATCTTCTCCTTTTGGTGTTGGCTTTTTTATGGTTCATTCTATGAACCCTAACTTGTTTTTGGATTTTAAGGCTGTTCTGACAGCCTTCTGCCATAGTTCGTAATTTTTCCCATTAAAGATCACTGAAGTAATTGTAACTCTAGGACCTTCTGATGGGTGAAGATAGTATGGCAAATGATTCTCAATTACAAATCCTTTCCCCCCACTCATGGCTCTGATACCATGAAGAAATTGAGAGAAGAAAATTGAGAAAAGAAGAATTAGGTGAGCTTTAGCCGTGAATTGCTATGGGTGTGTGGTTTTGTATTTTTCTCCGTTTTCAATACAATTGTTTGCTATAGCTTAAATACATGAGAAATGCTAGTTCTTCTATGACTTGGAAAGCAAGAAAGTCAAGTGTTCTAAAATACATCTAGTAGTTGATTAACAAAATAATATCTCCAAGATACACCTACTAAATTATGACCAAATAATCTCTCAAGGAGGTGGTTTCCTTATCAACAATTAGGATTAATCTCTCAAAGATGTGTGTGGTACTATTGGTGATAGCCTATTGTAATATGAATGCTGCTAGAAGGCTACTAAAGTCGTCTTGGGAATTCACGTCCTAGACCTGATTCCTGCTGGATGGTAGGGAGGTCGAGAGAGAGAGAGAGAGAGAGGAGAATATGAGATCTATGTATGTAATTGTATATATGGTTGACCCCCTGAGCCTCCTTATATAGGTTGGGGTCAACTAGGGTTATCGCCCTTAGCGACTTAAGTGGCCATCGGGCCTAATCACGTTAGGGGTGGCCAACGCTTTTTTCTACATGATAGTATAATTTTGTTGACTGTGTGAGACAAGTAAAGATAGCATAGATATGATAGGATAATGGTTAGGGACATTTATTTGTGTTGCTTTAGAGTTTTAGAGCTATTTATTCATAACTTGATCTTGAAGAGTAGGGGAATATTATTCGATTGCTTATGTTCTCCGATAATTCTCTACAATTATTATGCCATCTTAAGGATAACAATGGAGTTTCATAATTTGAGTTTTCTATTTTTTCGGCTCTCAACTTCATCTAACTCCGACGTTTATGCTTAATAGCACATATTGCTGACTTTATTGCTGTTGAATCTGCAAATTTTGCCACCGTTGAAACTGTGCAAGGGATCATACTGGCTTGCTATGATTGTCTACGACTTATTGTTCGTTTAGTGTAATATTAATAAGTTTTGGAGAATTTAACTGAAATGGTCATTGCATTCGAAGTAAAGATAGAATCTTTTCCGTTTGTTTTTTGAACTAAAATAAGAGATTAAAATCTTCAGTGACGTTGTGAAATGAGTGAATATATGTCATAATGTTGAATTTCATGGAATGTAGCGTCCCGCGAACGCTCCCCTCCCTTTCTTTTCAGAGGCAAAAGGAAGTAGTTCAGGACTTCAAGTGCACACTGAGGTGTCTGGTGGCTGTCAGAAAAAGATATTTTAGATAGTGTTATATACAATTACAAATATTAAAATATATTTTACTGAAAATTTAAATTGAACTACTAAACTTGAAAGAAAATAATTAACTTAATTTTCGCACCAGAAATTTCAATCAAACACATTACTTGAACAACAATAGTAGAACTTAATATATAAACGAAACCAAGTAGTGGCTTAGCCACTGTCCTAGGAACGATTTCGCTGAAACTAAGGTGTAAACTTCTTTCGGGCGGTCGTTCCCCAAGATTGAAACGACATTAACTGTTTAGGTGCACTCATAAGCAGTTAATTGAAAGTATTTGAATCAATGCCAAAACATGTTTATAACTTTGAATATTATTTAGGGTTTATATATTTGTGATTAAAGGAGGATTTAAACATTAAGAGAATAGGCAAATTTGTGGTGTTATGCGTAGGAACCAAAAGGAATAAGAGCTAGAAACTTTTCTATCTTTCTTGGAGTGTAAAAGGTATATGTTAAAGCTGGAACCTTTGATCTGGGGAAACATCCATCAGTCGTGCCCCAGAAATAGCCAAATAGGATTGGACTACAAGGAATTAAGGGGGAAAGGACAAGTAGACACTGGTAGACAAAGTGGCAGAACTATGCCATCATGGCCAAGCGTTACTTGAACAAAATCATGGTGTCTTAGCATGTTGAAATGATGTTGCCAAAAATCAACTAATCCCCCCACAAAAGGATAAACTTGGATATTTCAATAACAATCCCCCAAAAAGATCAAAGCTTGCTTAAGCGACATAAGCATGTTTGGGTGTACAAAAATTAATGCATCGATGTCAGTGTCTTACAACTTTAATTAATACCTAGTGACACTAGGTTTTAAGGAACATCCTAATGAATGACAATAGTCTTGAACTTGATAATGGGTTGTAAGCCCACCACCTGGGCATGCATTAATTTCAGGTACTCTCGTACTCCGTTGTCTGGCGCCTTATACTAGCCATACACCACTCCTAATAGTTCATAGGTGCTCTAGGAGGTCGAACTATACCAACTCTCCGATAGAAAGTGGCCACACTTCCACACCTAAGTAGGTGTATCCATCTAGCATGTACTCCTCTCTCGCCTCACACGGTCCATTCAGAGTCAATTGCTTAACCTTTCTTGACAATAGCAAAGCACTACAACAGATGTACACCATAGGGAGGGATACCATCTAGTGCTCCTGGAATTGAGTAATGACTTTGTTATTACACTTTGAACTTCTCATTTGGTGAAGTAGGGATGCATCATAACAATTCCTCAATGGGCCTGACTCCTATCCCCGTCGATGTAAAAAAGACCATTTTTCTACATAGGCCTCCCATTAGCGAATCCACAAGATTCTTTTCGGACTTCACGTGGTTCAGTGATATCACTCTATTTTCCGGTAGCTCATTCACTAATTTGTGTCCAATCGTATATGCCTTCTCTTCCCGTTGAAGGTCGTATTCGTTACAACTAAAAAAGCGGCCATATTATCACAATGTAGTGCCTCTAAGGAGTTGGATTCCCCTACAACGGGATGTTCGCTAACAAACTTTTCAGCCACTCAACCTCATAGCCTGTCAATTCAAGAGCAATAAATTTAGATTCCATTGTAGACATAACAGTACAAGATTATTTAGCAGATTTACAGGATATAGCACCTCCACCTAGTGCAAATACATAACTACTGGTGGAATTAACTTCATAATTATTAGATACCCAATTGACATCATTATATCCTTCTACCACAACAGTAAAGTTTGCATAATGCAAACCCCAATTCATAGTGCCTTTGAAATACTTAATTGAGAACTTCAAGGCACGCCAATGATTATTACTAGGTTTATGAGTGTATCTGCAAACTCTACTCACAACATATGCAATATCAGGCCTAGTATACTTAATTGAAATTATTTTTGTATATTTTATTAGCACACAGAAACACCTTTATTCTTTATCAAATGCACACTAGAATTATAAGGTGTTCTAATAGGATCAACACCACTTGAATCAAAACTTCTAAGTATTTTCTCATTATAATGAGGCTGGTTAAGACTAACGTCATTTTTGATCCTCTTAATTTCGACACTTAAGATAATATCAACTTCACCCATGTCTTTAATTTCAAATTTATTAATTAGAAAGGTTTTAGTTTTGATAACAATATCCATATTTGTGCCCAATATAAGCATATCATTGACATATAAGCATATAATAACACAACCACCTAGAACATGTTTAGAATACACACAAGCGTTAGCTTCGTTTGGCTTAAATCAGTGTGCAGTAATTGTGCTATCAAAATTTTCATACCACTGTTTAAGGACCTGTTTTAATTCATTCACGAACTTTACCATTTTACATACTTTATGCTCCTGCTCCAATACCACAAATCCCCCAGGTTGTTCCATGTAAAATTTCTTCATCTAGATCCCCATTCAAGAATACAGGTTTTTACATCCATTTGATGCACACAAGTAAGCCACAAATAGAAGCAAGTGCAGTTAAAACTGTAGTGGTGGCAATTTTAGTCATTGGAGCATATGTATCAAAATAATCCATTTCTTTTCTTTGATTAAAGCCTTTAACTACTAAACAAGCTTTATATTTATCAATGGATCCATCTGCTTTAAGGTTTTTGTGAACAACCATTTAGACCCTAGAGGTTTACAACCCCGAGGAAGATTAGTTTAATACCCACGTATGATTACTAAAAATTGAATCAAGCTCGCTATTTATTGCTTCTTCCAAGAAAATAGCATCAAAAGATTTCATGGCTTCATCATATGTTTTAGGATCTTCTTCAATAATATAGCTACGAAGAAATTCCTCATTTAGCATCTCCCCTCGGCCCAGCTCACCTTCACCTATACATGGATCTCACTATCCCTTAGATCCATCCCCTTGGCCCAATTCATAGTTCACAGCCCATTCCCTTATCTCGCAGTCATGTTCATCCATTGCCCCTCTGAATGTGTACCCAATGCAGAATCGTTTGAAGACTGGCATTTTTAAACCTAAAGCATGACTGCCCCTTGTTGCCCGCAAAGGTAATGCCTGTGAACCTACTTCTTTTACACAAGCTTCTAAAGTTGCTCTATAGAAATATGTTATGGTAGAAGAATTCAATGCACTTGTTTAAGATAACACTTGGCAATTAGTTCCACATCGACCAGACATGAATGTTTTGTCTTATAAGTGGGTCTACAGGATCAAATATCGTGTTGATGGGGCTATTGAATGTTACAAGGCTCGCTTGGTAGTTTGTGGTGTTAGGCAGTAGGAAGGTCTTGGTTATCTTGACACCTTTAGCACAATAGTGAAACCCACCACTATTCGTGTCATTCATTCCCTCGCTGCCACTGGGGGTGGGTCATTCGTCAGTTAGATGTAACCAATGCCTTTTTGAATGGCACTCTGTTGAGAAAGTCTACATGGCTTAGGCTCAGGGTTTTCTCCATCCTGACTTCCCTCATCATGTTTGCAAGTTTACTAAATCTTTTTATGGCCTTAAGCAGGCTCCTCGAGCTTGTTTTCACAAACTCAGTAGTTATTTGCAATCCCTGGGTTTCACCTTCAGCTAGACTGATCCTTCTATGTTTGTCTTTCGTACTTCCATGGCTGTGATTGTTCTTTTGTTGTATGTTGATGACATTATTATCACTGGAAGTTCCACTACACTTGTTCATCATATGATTTAATTATTGTCTAGGCGATTTCCTATGAAGGACCTTCGGGACCTTCATTACTTTCTAGGGGTACAGGTTGTGCAAACTCCTGATGGCCTTTTTCTTTCACAATCCAAATGTATTCATGATATTTTCCTCAAATTTAACCTACAACATCTCAAACCCATTCGCACATCACTTCTTTCAATGATAACATTATCTTTGATGGATGGGGATCCTTTCTCTGATGCAACTGAGTACCGTAGCATGATAGGAGCTTTGTGTTTAACAATGTCTAAGCCAGATATACCCTTTGTTGTGAGACTTGTGTCTCAGTTTATGCATGCTCCTCATACTACTCATCTCAGTGTTGTGCAGCGTATTTTCATTAGTTACAGGGTATTGCTAATCATGATCTTGTTCTTAAAAAGGCCAAAAATTTGTCATTGGTGCTGGTATATTCTGATGCTGACTGGGCTTGCTGTCCTGATATTTCTCGGTCTACCACTGGCTATATTGTCTTCGTGGGTCCTAATCTCATCTCTAGCGATCCAAGAAATAACCTACTGTCTCCAAATCTTTCATAGAAGTTGAGTATAGGGCCGTTGCATACACGGTTACTGAACCCTATGGATCCGTTATCAATTTGCTAAGTTGGGTATCATTGTTTGTGAACCTACTTATGTGCTTTGTGACAATATCTCGGCTACATACATTGCTACCAATGCTGTTCTTCATGGACGTAGCAAGCATATAAAAGTTTATTATCTTTATGTTCGTGAACAAGTCACCCATGGTGATCTTGTTATCAAATATGTTCCCACTTAGCCACAGTTTGCAGATATTTTTACAAAACCTCTTCTTGTAACTCGGTTTTTATTTTTAAAATCCAATCTGTCTATGCATCCGCCGATATAGATTGGGGGCTGATAGCGGATACTTTTAGAATTACGAAGGGGGAAAAATAGTCCTAGTAGCAGAAGGAGTGCGAACAGGGTTTCAGGTGTGCACATGAAACTCACGAAGAAGGTCCAAGGAGTATTGAATTGAGACAAAAACAAGCCTGCTGAGGAACGAGTAACATACACACCTAAAAAGTAGTGGAGATCACCCGTCCTTTCTGGAAATTAATAAGAGAGGAGATCAATAAAGGATCTTAGAAGAGAAATAGAGCTCCTTGTAAAGACAATGTCATCAACATACAATAAAAGAATAATCGTATGTGAACCAGAGTGGAGAATGAACATAGACGGATCAACCTTATTACAATGAAAACCATGTGTTAAAAGAAAGCTACTAAACCTATGAACCCAGGGGTGCTTGTTTAAGACCATAGATGGCTTTCTTAAGATGACAGACATGCTTTGGAAATTTGGATCAATGAAACCAGGAAGCTAACGCATGTATACCTACTCAGTTAAAATACCATAAAGAAAGACATTCTTAACATCAAGTTGATGAATTAACCACTTCTTAGACCAGGCAATGGATAAAACAAGACGAATGGTAGTAGCACAAACAACAGGAGAAAAGGTCTCATAAAAATCAATACCTGCCTGCTGATGATTACCTCCACCAACTAGATGAGCTTTGTATCGCTCAATGCTACCATCAGACTTGAATTTTATCTTATAAACCCACTTACTTACAACCAAATTCTATGCAAAATTATAAGGAACTGATTCCCATTTATCATTAGCCATTAATGCATTGAACTCATCAGCCACAACCTCTTGCCATTAAGGTTTTGAGAAGCCTCTTTAAAGGATGCAGGTTCAGTTTCAAAACAAAGAGAAGAATTGGTTTTTGGGATCGTGGGAGAGTCAGGCCGAGATAGAGATGGGCTGGGGCTGCTAGGACTAGAGTGACAGTCAACATAAGAAGGGATGTGCCATGGGAATTGGGTAAGAATGGGCTAAGGGGAAGGTAGTAGGGTAGGAGACGGTGCAACAAGCAAGCTAGCTGTGGACAAACCAATAGGAGACCTAAGAGATGACACACATGAGGAGGAGACGACCCCATTTGCTAGAGAATGTGAACCCACAGCTACCCACTAGACCATCTCGGACTAGGCTCAGATGAGGCAAAAGATTGCAAGATGGAAGTGAGTGTTGTCGTATGAAAGTGTGTGTTTTTCTATATTTATAAAATTAAAGGGTTTGAGCATGTATATAAGTTTGTGAGTTACTTTGCCCATTGTCAATTGGTTTTGGGTTGAACCTCATTTGAGCTTACATGCATGACTCTTTGTTTAAGACCCAATTTATAGAAAATTTAACAAGATATCAGAGTGCGTTGCTCGATCTTGATTCTTCACTGTCCTTGTTTGATTAAAATTGTATGGATGTGTTGGGCCTTGTTAGTAGGCCACATGCAAGGGGGCATGCTGTCGTGTAAAAATGGGTGTTCTTCCGCATTGCTAAAATTAAAGGATTTAAGCATGTATATAAACTTGTGAGTTACTCCACCTATTGCCAATTGGTTTTCAGTTGGAGCCTCATTTGAGCATAAGGTTGATTTTATGTTTAGTTTTAAAACCCTTTTTTGCTTGCAAGTACACAAGGTTAATTGTAGACTAGTGGGTATAGGGTGTCGATCCACGAGGAACAATAGTGATCTTCAATTTAGCCTTTCCGATTTTAAAGAATAGTTCAGTTGAGGAGTTCAATTATCAATATGAATTAACGAAACAAAAGAATAGTACATGAGTAAAGAAAGTAGGGAGAAATCAAATATGAGAAAGATCTAGGATTTTGGATTTCACTAATAATGCAAATATTGAATTACTAATTCAAATTGCGGTTCAATTTGTCTCTTGTTCAACATAAGCTGCAAGCATTAGGCCACAAATTAAAAAGAAGATTATTATTATCAAATGAGATTATTTATCTAGTGGTTTGACATGAATAATTCTTTTTAGATATAATTCATCTAATTTCTAGTATAAATCATTCAATTTTAACAATTATCATTTTAAGTCTAATGACATAATCATCATACTAGCCTACAAGGTCTAATATTCGTTTGAGATAGCAAATTAAACTATTGTAATCAACATGATTAAACAATAGAATTAAGATGCATAAATAAGTTAAGATCAAGTGTACACTCAAAATTATGCAATTCAAAGAGACAAAAATAACCCCAAAAGAAATTAGCAAACAATATTATTATTGAGGATCCATCCTAATCCTAGAAGAGTATTCTAGTCGGTCATAGTTAGCAAAAACACCATTGAAGTTGGTATATTTCACTTCCTATGCCTAAACTTTGGTACTCAATTACACAAAATGATAAAATTAAGTGCAAACTCTTAAATGTGACTCACAAATGAGATGAGAAGAGAAGAGAAAATTAGCTAATTCCAACCTTATTTTCTTCTAAATCCCTCAACCCAAATGATTTTATCTTACAAAATACTCTTTACTCTCTAAAAAATAGAAGATGGAAAATGGGAGACTGAAGAATGCTTGGATGAGTGAGTGGATGAATGGACAAATGAGTGAATGCCTCCATTGCTCCAACCTTGACCCTCTCTTTATAGTGTAAACTCACCCTCGTTTTGGTGGTCAAAATTCAATGAAAATTAATTTCAATTAATTCTTGGCTGTTATATAGTATAAGAAAAGGCTACTCTTAAGCATAAAATTAATTTTAATTAATTATGGTTGACTAGGTTAACAAGTGGCTCATATAGAACTAGAGAAAAGGAGTGGTGGGCTACTGTCTGGGAAGCTGGGGGGCTAATGGGCCGAAACTTCACAAGCCCACACGGAGGAGAGAATGAAAGCTGAGGCTATTGGATGGGTTGTGTAGATCAAGCCCAGGCGGAGAGAGGTGAAGTGAGGGGGGACAGAGATGTAGCGTTGGGCTGGGGTAGAGGTATTTTGGGCAGCGGGTCAAGCAAGAGAACAAGCCTGAATGAAGAAACGTAGAAGAATGATGCAAAATGGATCGCGAATAAGCCCATATGAAAAGGGCAAGAAGGAGAAAACCTAACTGGGGTTGGTGACTGGGACTAGGCCACAAGATGGGCCTAAGCAGAGGTAATGGGAGAAGTAAAGGGAGAAGAGTAGGATAGGGATGAAGGGCACTGGAGTTGGCCCGCAAGCCAGGCCCAAGCTACTAAATCCTTTTTGTTTTATTTTTTTCCTTTTCTCTTGGGCTTGGACTCTAGGTATTGCACATGTGGGAGATCCGAGTAGAATCGATTAATTCGATCCGAGCCTTCTATATTTGTTTCTACCTGAAAATCACATAAAATATGCTTTATTTACTCATAATAATATATTTCAAAGAGTTTAAAGTAGGTGAAATGAAGGATAAAATTGCATATAAAATATGAATTATCAACTTCCCCACACCAAGATTTTGCCAATCCTTGGGCAAAGCTTAATAATAGTGCATATATTCATTTAAACCATCAATTAGAGTAAGAACAAGATCAATGAAGACAATCAAGTGATCCAACTATGATTGTCCCCTCTAAATCCACTACAAGAAAAAGACCAAATAAAGACGGAATCAACGATGAAAAAAGGCTTATCAGCGACGGAATTGGCGACAAAAAAGGGCAGTTGAATTTTCGCTCGTCGCTGAGTACATGACAAAGGAATTTCATAATTTCGTCGCAATCAACGACGGAACTTGCGACATACATTTTTTTTGCAGGGAAAAATTTGCAGCGCAGGCAGCGACGGATCTAAAAATCTATCGCCACTAGCAATGAACTTAGCGACGGAATGTTCGTCGCTAGTGGCGACGGAACTCAATGTCCATCACTGACTTCTGCCCCAAAAAAATAAATTCTTCAGTTCCGTCACTAATCCGTCACTAAGTTTCTAATTTTTTTTAAATAACAACGCTTGTTCTTTATCGTATCTCTTAGTACATACATTTCAATCCCAGCAAGAAATTTACAGGAAGTATTCACTCCATCAACATCCAATGGCTTCGAGTATGACTTCATTCGAAGTATTCTCAACAATTCAAGGCCACACAAAGGTGGAATATCATATCCAAAGTAACACTTCAAACTAAGGGTTTTGAATTCACAAAGCACAAGTCCCAAACAAAGTGTCTACATATCACAAACTACAAATCCAAACAAACCAGAAGTTGCTAGTAATCAAAAGTAACGTTATGTTTGCAAAAGAGGGAGAGGCAAGCACCAAAGGGAGGGGAATGAAATAAGCACCAACGGGAGGGGAATGAAATAAGCACCAAGGGGAGGAGAAGCAAGTAGCAAGAGGTGTACTCCATAAAGAACCAAGCAGGAGAGCCACCAGCTGGGGGAAAACTGCAACCAACTCAATCACCAAGGTGAGGATCATCATCTTCCTCTTCCTCTTCCTCATCGTCATCGTCATCGTCATCCTCATCCTCATTATGTTGTGAACAATGAGTAAAGGGTGTACTCCATGAAGAACAAAGCAGGAGAGCCAGAAGCTTGTTGCATTTGGAAGAAAGCTTGCAGGCGCTGATCAATGCTCATCATTTGTTGGCTCAGTTGTTGGTTGCTTTGGGTGAGCAATTTGTTGGATTCCTCTAGTTGCTTACATTTCTCTATAAGCAACCGGTAGCTTTCAGCTTGTGAAGTTTTGGTTACTACACCCCTTGAGTCATTGAGCTCTTGTTGCGATTGCGTATAACTGGCACCTGCTGACATGCATTTAAGTGAAGTACACAATAGTATTGTAATTAAGTAAACTTATCGTGTAGCCATGTTCATTGAAACTTTAATTTGAAAACTGTACCGGCTCTTTGAGTGGGACTGAAGTAACCAGATTCCCTAATGTTGATAGCCTCATCGCCAATGCTATAAATACGACCCTTATTGTTCTTGTACATCTTCACCCACAACTCATTTGGGTTTGTAAGTAGCTGGTTTGGATCTTGAGAAGTGCCATCCCTGGTCCCTTGAGAGTTGATAAAATTTTGAAATTCACGTTCAAAGGATTCCGACAATATCAGAACATTCGCAAGAAATCATATATATTACAATTAATGAAAGTAAAGTATACAATTTCAGGTTGAACTACCAATAAAGATTGAGAATAGCTAATTGCTTACTTATGTTTGTTGTGATTTCTTGTCAACCCAAGGGGCATCTTCTTTGCCATGGAGTTTGTGAGTGCGGTCGAATAATTCAACAATTGTGGGCTCTGTCCCAAGTTGCTCCCTCTATGTACGTGCCACATAGAACTATGTCAAACACAAGTCAAACCGCAGTATTAAATTTGAAGAAATACATAACAAATTTATTTACCAGACGTCTTCTATGCTCATGCATAGGGATCGAGCCACAGGTGTGGATAGATGGGCTACCACTTTCTGGAGTACCCAATCGGTTCTTATAGGCTGTTTTACCCAGTTTCTTGTAACCTTCATTTGCCCAGTATTGTTGGAGTCCCTCTCATTGAGCATTACCGAGCCAAACAGGCTTCCTATTGTGCTTCCTTGCTTTGCCAAGGAAGTCTCTCAAGCGTGCATTGCCTTGGTTTTCAAAATTTTTTCTTATACGGTCCTCATGGACCGGATCCCAAGTAAACCACTTCTGCAATTATGAAACAACAAACACATCAAATAATACAATAGTAATTTATCACGTTCACACAAACTGTTAATATGTAGGTACTTTAGTTACCTTGAACTCTCCAAACCACAAATCCCATACTGGGTTGGGCACTTTACCCCAAGTAGGCCAAGCTCCATCATATTTGCTTTGAAATATGAGCGAAATCCTACTAACAACGCCTTCATTGGGGAGAAACCTAATTGAACATAGCACATCAAATTGATTACTTGTGATGCAAAATAGTTGAAGTTCATAACATATAACAATTGAAGACTTACCCGTTACCATCTGGCTCAATCCAAGTCTTTGCTCGAGTGCTCTCATGACTAGATTGTCCTTCACTTTCTCCAGTTGCAATGTTGTCTTGGGACTGGTTTGTGTTAGGTGCAATGGGTTGGGAGTAGGCTGCATAGTGTTGACAAAAGGGGCATTTGGAGGAATGTTGTAGGCAAATTGGCCGTACACGGTACTTTGGTTGGGAATGCATGAGGTTTGATGATGGAAAGCCCCAAATGGGGGAGACATTGGTCCTGAAAGACCTAGTATGTAACCAGCCATTGTGGCTCCTGGGTGAATTGGGATATGAGGTACTTGGGGGGAAGATGGATCAATATCCATTGCGGTTGGATCTACGACAGAGCTCGTACGCCCTCGCCCTCTGCCTCGAGTGGAGGACTTACCTCGACGAGAACTAGAATCCATACCTGAAATAGGTAACAACAAATGCAAGTACAAATATATAATAATTGCACATATCAACCATTTACTCAGACATCATAATACGTAGGTAAAACATATTTTCAAAATTCATTCATACAATAAAAGTAAGTCACAACCAATAGTTTGCCATGCAAAGTACTTAAATACATAAGAATTCATTAGCACTCAATCATCTGTATCATCATAATCATTGTCATCGTCATCGTTATCGTCATCATCATCATACAAATGCAAAATTTTCCTCTACTTCATCTGTTTCATCACCGTCATCCCACTCATCCTCTTCATCACCCTCATCGTCCTCTACCTCATCTATCTCATCATTAACCTGAATGAATGAAAACCCCATTTCATCATTAACTTCTTCCGGTGGTGCACTTTCATCCACTAATGATGTAGGGATAACATCATTCATAGGTTCAACGATTGTCGTCATGTCCGTTTGTTAGCAGGCAGTAGGTAGAGTGTACTTCTTATCCACTCTCGCCCTTGGTTTGGTTGGCATGACAACAAGCCAATTGGCTCTATCCCTTGAGTGATCTGCATGTGGCATGAGGTATACTTGCGATGCGGTGTTTGGGAAGATGAATTAGTCTTACTTTCGGTATCTCCTTGTACGGTGCACCTCAATAAGTTTGCTTAGTTTATGATATCGTGTTCCCACGATTCAATGTGGGATCAAACCATTCACAACTGAATAGCACACATCGTTTAAGTGGTTCGCCCACATACTCAAGTTGGACAATATCATTCAATATGCCATAATAATCATTTTCAATATCGCCTTCCCCCATACCACAAGCACCAACACCACAATTATATGTTCTCTTCCTGACGCTATGAGCTTCTGTGTGTAATTTGAATCCATTAACTCTATATGTCGTCTACGTCGACACATACCGATTTGGCTTCGTAGCCAATTGATGAACCTCTATTTTACACTATTTTTAGCCCCTATTTGACCCATTTCCTCCCCCATTTTCGCGTTTAATTATGTTAAGGAATGGTCAAATCGGTCTCCTTTTGCATACTTTTAACTCATATAACATCTTTCGATATTTTCAAGAACTTCATTAAAGAAACGGAAAGATGAACAATATTTGGCAAAGGAGTGCCAGGAAGACGAGAAAAGCTGCGGAAAAAACGTCGCACGAAAGTCCCACGGAACCGGACCCACGCGTCACGGCCGAACCACCCAAGACCGGCACAACTGGCCGGGCAACCAGGTGGCATGGCCTGGCCGTGCCATGTGGCACCCCTGTGCCACTTGTGCGATGCTCGGGTGATTTGGGCAGTGTTTTGGCACGGTCACCCCCTGCCCCTGGGCACGACCGTGCCACCCCCGTTCCGCGTCGCGACTTAAAACTT
>JACYFF010031956.1:68866191-68881233 GCA_017589665.1 Selenicereus undatus | reverse complement strand
AGTTGAAGCCAAGTTCCCTGTGGATTCGACCCGTACTTGCCGGTTGCTAGCTACAGCTACGCCGTGCACTTGCGGTTAATTAAAACCCTAACACCAGTTGTGTCAAGTAGCAATGTTTGTGGGTGTCGAATACAATGCACCTAACTGTTATGTTAACATTATGAAGGAATAAGTTGTAATACTTACATTCTGACTAAACCAATCTACAAAATAAGTTTCGATGATGGTGTCAACATCAGCGTTGCTAACATTGGGACATGCAATTTTGACTTGTTCTGTGAAAATTCTGTCACATTTTATGAAGGCCATTAATATACTTGCGTTCTGAATGATAATCTCAATTGGAAGTTAAGGTAGCACTCACCCTATATAAGGTTTAACTTCATCAATATTTAACAGCACATGAAGATGAGCGGCAATATATTGGACATCTATGAGATACCTTGATCTTTCCTTACCAATAACGGTCCCTTGCAGTTTAACACATATACAGTTGGGAAATGATTATTATATTTATCGCCATCCTGATTTCTCCTGCATCTACTGCGTATGGAGGGAAAATTAGAGCCGAAGTAATAGGAGGCGAAGAATGTCCTCTCATCTTCTAGGTATGCTTATGTGATTGAACCTTTAAGACACGCTTGTTGCTTTATCTTTTTCTTCAATCGGCCCAAGAACCTAACAAATTCATAATTGCATTCACTTGTAAGTGATTGCACATGTAAGAATTGAGATAAGGTTTTAGTGAGTGAAATAACCTTTCACAAAACCCTTATACATAAGGTGTATCTTGACCTCATTGGGTGTCAAGTACACCATATTTCTGCAGTTAGCACAAGGACATCTATACTTTCTCCCATTCAGAAACTCTATCTGTCTACGTACAAATTCATCGAATTGGTTTACTCCTTCTAGAAATTCTTGCGTATAACCACTACGATCAGGCAGTAATCTATTATACATCCACCTACGATGTGGAGGACCATTCATATTCTACTCAAATAACAATAACCACATAAGTTATTGAATAAGAATTAATTTTAATTAAAATTATAATAATTATATAAATTACTCAATTATATATTACATATGTTTACTTCTAAATTCCTACAAATGTATTTATATTCTTACGAATTTTAAAAAATTAATAATTCAATTCATTCAAACTTGAGCATAAATGACCACCAACATATCAAATTTCAACTTAAAATTACCAAACTTAAGACTAGATTATATTCGGCAAAATTTTGAAACAAATTAGAGCCACAACTTCATACAAACATCACATTTCAACAAAATTGTAAACTAAAATATTTCATTCCACACACCAACATATCAAATTTCCAGTTCACATTACCAAATCCAAACCCTAAATTGTATTAAGCAAAATCTTCAAACAAGTTAGAGCACACATTTCAACAACATTATTATCAACTAAAGCATTTCATTCCATCAACACATCAAATTTCAATTTCATATTACCAAACCTAAACCCTAAATTGCATTGAGCAAAATATTCAAACAAATTAGAGCAATAACCTCACACCAATACCACATTTCAACAATATTATCAACTAAAGCATTTTATTCCACCAAAATATCAAATTTTAACTTCAAATTATGAAACCTAGACCTAAAATCGCATTTACCATAATCTTCACACAAATTCAAGCAATAACCTCACATAAATACCACATTTCAGTATAAATATGAACTAACTATGAAATTTTAACAATGTAATAGAAAAATTTGTCGAAATTACAAGTAATTTAGTTGAGAAAAAAATACGTCAATTTTCTTGAATTACTGGCGGTGAGGGGCATGCAACGGTGGCTGGAGACTGGGGAAGGCGGCAGACAGTGGTGGTTGGCGGCGGCGGAGGCTGGGGGTGACTGGCCATCAACGACAAGGGGTGGGCGATTTCGCGGTCTCTCTCTCTCTCTCTCTCTCTCTCTTTCTCTCTCCATTGTCGCGGATGTCGAATGAAACCAGAATAGATCTGGTTTCATTTTAAGTGGCTGGCGACGGAATAGGCGATGAAAATTCCGTCGCCAGCCCTAAATTTTTTTTAAAATCGAATTTTTGAAAAATTCAGAATTCAAATTAATATTTCTATCTCCACGTCCGTCGTCATCCTTGAAAATTAGCGACGGATTCCTACTTCTGTCGCTAAATCCGCCGTCCAGTCTGCCTTTTTTGTAATAGAAATTATACGTTGCTAAGTTCGTCGTTGAGTTCCGTCGTTATTTTGTGTTTTTTTAGTAGTAATCACATACTTTAATTCACTACTAACGCACAACTCATTATTAAAGATTTTCAACTTCAACTAAGTCAATAGGCCTAGATTCAAGCAAATTAAGCACACAACAACACCATGTAGAAAATCGTAAGCATAAAATTTCACCCCACATAACAAAAATCACAAGAGCATCTTCAAAATCAAATCCCCAATTCCAAATCAAATTATTATTCTCTTTTTCTTGATTTTTTTAAGACTTTGTTTTTTTTTTCAAAAGTTACTTGATTGCATGTGCTCTCTTGAGTGGATAAGATACGTATAAAGATGACACTTAGAGAGGCACTCATTACATATTCAAGCAATTACGGATATGGATAAAGATGAACATTGGTAATGGAATAAGAACTTGATTAATTCAATTTATTTTATTTATCAATTGGAAAGTCAATGGGGAACTCAATTATCAAATACTTGTAATGACACTGTAAATGGGGTTTCATCTCAAACCCAAGATTGGTTACATAATGGCATTAGCACAACAGAAATTTGTGGCCATCAACCAGTCAAAGCTAGAAATAATCTCTAATGATCATGGGTCATATGAATCAAATCAATATAATAAGAGCAGAACTTGCATAATCAAAAAATTCAATCTCTTCCCAAAATTAAATTCACCCACAGATTTTCAAGTTTAAATTTTCCATTTTACCTTCCACCCCACACCTAAACCTCACATTGTCATTAATATAGAAAACAATAAGAAAGAGAGAAACGGAGTAAAGTGCAACATAACCTGATAGCACAAGGAAGTTATTTCCATATAAGCCCAACAATCAAACTCCCAAAATACTTTCACTACCATCACCAAAGAACAAAAGCCAAAAACCAAGTGAAGAATCACACCCAAAAACACAAGCACACCTTGATCAAAAAGAAAAGTAAAAATAAAAGACTCAAACTCACCTAAAAAGATTGGGTTATCTCTAACCAATGCTAAGTTTCATGTCTTTGGTCCCACCCACTAATCATAGTAGACAGGGTCTACTAGATTGATGGATTCAATCAAACTAGGCTCAATGTCATGAGCCACAATAGGTTTCAAATGTTGGCTATTAACCATAAGAACTCGACCATCCTGGGGATCCAACATTTGGACCACCCCAGAGGGAAATACTTGTTGGACAACAAAACGGCCATTCGATCTAGATCTCAACTTGCCCGGAAACAACTTAAGTTTAGAGTTAAAAAGCCAAACCTTCTGATTAGGTTCTAAAGATTTAAAATCATTTTATCATGAAAAGCTTTGGTTATGGTTTTATAAATCTTAGCATTCTCATAGGCTTCATTACGCAATTCATTTAATTGAAGCCTACAGTTAGAATCCACTTGTTTCATATCAAAATTAAAAGCTTTAATAGCCCAAAAAGCACAGTGTTCTAATTCAACTGGCAAGTGACAAGGCTTACCAAAAAGATGCCGGTAAGGAGACATTCCAATTGGAGTCTTCTAAGTAGTACGATAGGCCTAAAGAGCATCATCGAATCTCAAAGACCAGTCTTTCCTATCAGGTCGAATCGTTTTCTCAAGTATAAACTTGATCTCACGATTAGATACCTCAACTTGACCACTAGTCTGAGAGTGATAAGGGGTAGCTACTTTATGAGTCATAGAATACTTTCTAAGCAAAGCCTCAAAAGATCAATGACAAAAACGACTACCTCCATCACTAATAAAAGCTTTAGGGGTGCCACACTAATATAAAATGCACTATTTCACAAACTTAACCACAACCTTGTGGTCATTGGTCCTAGTAGCCTGAGGTTCCACTACTTTGACACATAATCAATAGCAACCAATATGCAAACAAATCCAAAAGATGAGGGAAAGGGACCCATGAAATCAATGCCCCACACATCAAATATCTCAACAATTAGAATAGGGGAAAGAGGCAACATATCACCAAGGGATAGGGCACCTATACGATGACAACATTCATAAGCAACACAGAAGCGGTGAGTATCTTTAAATAGAATGGGCCAAAAGAACCCACTTTGTAAGACTTTAGCAGCTGTCCTATGACGTCTAAAGTAACCACCACAAGCATAAGAGTGACAAAATGTCAGAATACTATGAATTTCACTCTTGGAAAAACATCCACATACCACTTGGTCAAGGCAATGTTCGAAAAGATAAGGATCTTCCCAATAATAATGTCTCACTTGTGAGAAGAATCTATCTTTCTCTTCTTTAGACTAGTGAGGAGGAATCTTCCTAGCGGCAAGGTAGTTCATAATGTGAGCAAATGAAAGGGAAATGGGCATGTGACACAACAAATAGTTGCTCATTAGAAAAGTGGTTAGAATATCCAACTAAGTCATCAGTAAACTCAACAAAGATTCTAGACAAGTGATCACCGACTGAATTTTCAGAACCTTTCCTATCTTTTATTTCAACATCAAACCCTTGGAGCAATAAAATCCATCTAATGAGTCTTGGTTTAGTGTCATTCTTAGCCAATAAGTGTTTTAATGCAGCATGATCAGTAAGCACAACCACTTTTGAATACAAAAGGTATGGACAGAATTTATCAAGTGCAAATACTACAGCTAGCAACTCTCTTTCAGTAGTCGAATAATTCTTTTGAGCATCAGTTAGAGTTCTATTAGCATAGTATATGGCATTAGGCATTCTATTCACACTTTGACCCAAAATAGCCCTAATTGCAAAATTAGACGCATCACACATAATTTCAAATAGATGAGAAAAATCAGGGAGTTGCACAATAAGAGCTGACACCAATAAAGACTAAAGCTTTTCAAAAGCTTTCACATAAGACTCATCAATCATAAAAGGAGCACCTTTGGTGAGGAGATTAGTAAGTGGACGAGCCATTTTGCTAAAATCCTTAATAAATCTCCTATACAAATCGGCATGGCTAAGCAAAGATCTAACTTGCTTCACAGAAGAAAGCACTGGCAGATTAGAAATCAGATCAACCTTGGCTTTATCAATGTCAATCCCCATTTTAGACACTTTATGTACCAACACAATCCCTTCTTAGACCATGAAATGACTCTTTTCCCAACTGAAGACAAGATTCACTTCTTTACACCTTTTCAACACAGTGCACAAATTACCAAGACACACATTTAAGGAAGTACCAAAAATAGAGAAATCTTCCATAAACACTTCCATGAAAGTATTAATATAGTTAGGAAATATGGCCATCATACATCTTTGGAATGTGGAAGGTGCATTACACAACCCGAAAGGCATCCTCCGATAGGTAAAAGTACCTGATGGGCATGTGCAGGTGATTTTCTCTTGGTCCTTAAGATAGACAACTATTTGGCTGTAAACAGAATACCCATCTAAAAAGCAACAAAAACTTTGTTCAGCTAATTTTTCTAAAATTTGATCAATGAAGGTAAGGGGAAAATGGTCATTTCTAGTAACAGAATTCAGCTTCTGTAATCAATACACATCCTCCACTACATGGCCTGCCTAGTAGGAGTTAGTTCACCATCATTATTTTTAATCATAATTATGGCAGATTTCTTAGGAACTACTTGAACTGGACTAACCCATTGACTATCAGAAATAGGGTAGCTAGTGCCCGCATCTAAAAACTTTACTACCTCTTTCTAAACAACTTCTTTTATATAAGGGTTCAGTCGATGTTGTATTCACCTAAACGGTTTGGCATCGTCCTCTAAATGAATTTTGTGCATGCAAATAGTGGGATTAATTCCTTTCAAATCAGAAATTGAGCACCCTATAACACCCTTATGATCAGACAAAACATGAATCAACTCTTTCTCTTGATCACAAGATAAGAGACAAGATATAATCACAAGTAGGGTCTCTTCAGGGCCTAGAAACATATACTTGAGCGTATCAGGGAGAGGTTTCAACTCAAGCTTAGGTGGACATACAACAGAAGGTGGCATAGGAGAACTAGCCAAAGGGGAAAGAGGTTTATAAGTGGTTACCCAAGAGGAAGACTCAAGACGAGGAATGGAATCAAGATTAGAATGCATCTCATCTATTGTACTTCCCGAGTCAAACAATCTCAAATCACCATGGGAAAGACAGATTCCCAAGGGATCACTGCTCAGAATCGCAGGCAAGCTTCTTCATTCATTTCACCAATCACATCAACAAAGAAGCATTTAGATTCATCTTCAAACACATATTGAGAAGAAGCTTTGAAAATATTAAGCCTAACCCTCATGTTCATGACTGAGACATCCGGTACTCCTGACCTAACGTTAATGGTAACATTAGTTGTGGGCCTGTTGCTAGGAAGGGACGTCCTAAAATAAGAGGGATTTGGTTAGAAGCTTGATTAGGGTCCATGTCCAACACAACAAAATCAACAGGAAAGAGTCCTTTATCAATTTGAACCAAGACATCATCTATTCGCCACCTAGGAGTCCTAACTGACCTATCAACAAGTTGGAGAGTACAATTGGAAGGTTTTAGTTCACCCAATCCTAACTCTAAGTAGGTAGAATATGATATCAAATTAACCCTAAAACCCAAATCCAAAAGTGCCCTTTCAATTTTGTGATTGCCATTAAAACATATGGTAGGGATACCAGGATCTTTGAACTTAGGTGGAGTGTCACATTTCAAAATCGAGCTCACTTGTTCACTTAGAAGAACCTTTTTAGACTTTTCATATTTAGATTTCCTTTTAAAAGTGCACATGTCTTTAAGGAACTTTGCATAGGCTGGGATTTGTCTAATTGCTTCCAAGAGGGGGAGATTGACCTTAACTTGCTTAAAGGTCTCTAGGATGTCATCTCTTCACTTATCTTTCTTTTAAGGGAATGGTGCATCCAAAGGGTAAGGAACCCTTGGCTTCTATATGACAGTAGGCTTAGACGCAACAAGAGAAGGGGATAGGTCATTTTCTTTTTCAATCTGAAGGTCACTTTCCATGGTGTTTAGTCATTCCTCTTTACGATGTTCCTTCTCACTCACTTTGTTATTTACTTCTTTACCATTCCTAAGAACTATTATAGCTTTCAATTGTTCAAATTATTGGCCTTTAGGGTTCTGTATGGGATGACTTGGAAGTTTTACTTATTCTTTTTTACCAATAGCTATGGCTAGTTATCCAAGTTGGGTTTCTAACTTATCTATAGATTGTGAGTGAAAGTAAACAATATGCATTTTAGACTCAATTCCTTGGACCTTAGAATCAACATTTTGCACAATAGAAGTTAAGGTACCAAGAGCAGGAATTAACTTGTCTATATCAGAGCTCCCAGATGGAGCTTGATGGGAAGAGGGAGGAATATATCTTTGGTTTTGGAAGCCATGAGGGGTAGGTATGCTAGACTGGGCCTAAGGATTCTCGACATTTTGAGACCTCGATGAAAAATTAGGATGATTTCTCCAACCATGATTATAGGTATTAGAATAAGGATTGTCGGATGAAGGAAATCCTTGGGTAACATCTACTTGTTCAGTCACACATTCAGACTTACCAATACAACGACAGTCAATAGAAAGGTGCATGGGATTAGCACAAATTGAACACACATCTTACATAGAAGAGACATTAGACACTTTGTTCATTTACAACAATTGATCAAATTTCTTAGTTAAGACATCGACTTTACTAGAAATGTTAATTGAATATGAAACCTCATAAATCCCCCCTTATTTACTAATTGCCTAGGCAAATACGAATATGAGGAAGTAGCGTGTAAATGTGAATTCTCACTCAAATGTTCAAACAATTCCCAAGCTTCTTCGGGAGCTTTGTATAAGAAACCACCACCACAAGATACATCAACCATTTGCTTATTATGCTCATTTAAGCCAGAATAAAAAAACTCTGGACGAGTTGCCACATGGGGACCTCATGGCGAGGACAACTTCCCAACAACTCTTTCAAACCTTTTCCAACTTTCATGCAATTGCTCACTTTTATTTTCTAAGAAAGTGGTTATAGGACGTCTTAAGGCGGTCAATTTACCAATAGAGAAAATTTTTTTCAAGAATTCCTTTTGCATTTGATCCCAAGTGGTGATATTTATCTTAGTATCTAACAAAGCTTTAGCTTTATCATTTAAAGAGAAAGGAAAGGGCTGAAAACGAAGAGTATCATCAGAGATATTATTCAAAAACATAGTAGAATAAATCTCTAAAAAAAAGCATCAACATGCTTGAATGGATTTTCATAGTCTAGCCCATAAAATGATGGAAGCATTTGGATAAGCGAATGCTTAATCTCAAATGGCCACATAACAGTAGGCATATGTGTTCTTGTAGGTGAGTCATAAGTGGCGGGAGTAAAATACTCCTTAAGTTACTTAGGTAGTGGGGTTTGTTCTTCAGTCATCGTTTTCTTAGATTCACGTTTCTGAGATCTGATTTGGCAAAGAGAGCATTCAATTTCAGGACCATATTGTTTCAGATCTAAGCATAAAGAATGTGTATCATGCATATACCCACAAGCAATCAAGCGAATAGAATGAAATCACCACCACAATAACCACCAAATAAAATAAGAAGAAAAGAGAATAGAGAGATAAGTAGGGGGAAAAATTAGCAAAAAAGGAAAGATGCAAGGAAATGGAAGAAATGAGAAAAAAGCAAAATTAAAAAATAAAAAAAAGAGAAAAAAGGAAACAAAAGGGAAGGGTATGGTTAGATTAGATAAAATAAACAAGATAACGTAAATAAAAGAGTTAGATTAGACTAGATTAGATTATATTAGAAGCGATGCAGAAATAGTTAGATTAGAAGGGCGAGGGAAGAACAAAAATAAAATGGTTAGATTAGGAAGGATTGGGGAATAAATGAAAAATGAAATAATGAAAATAACAGGGATGGGGGTTGAGAATAAAGAAATAAAATTGTTTGATTAGTAGGGACTAGGGAATAAATAAAAAATAAAAGGAAGAGAAAATTCAAAAATCACTATTTGTTCCCCGGCAACGGTGCCAAAAATTTGAAGTGGATTTTATATTTAGTTTTAAAACCCTTTTTTACTTCTAAGTGCATAAGCTTAATTATAAACTAGCAAGTATAGGGTGTTGATCCCACGAGGAACAATAACGATCTTCAATTTTTAGCCTTTCCAATTATAAAGAATAGTTCAATTGAGGAGTTCGATTATCAATATGAATTAACGGAATAAAAGAAGAGTAAATGAGTCAAGAAAGTGGAGCGAAATCAAATATGAGAAAGATTTTGGATTTTGGATTTCAACATTGATGCAAATATTGAATTACTAATCCTAAAGGGGGTTCAATTTCTCTCTTGTTCAACCTAAGCTACAAGCATTAGGTAATAAATTAAAAAGATGATTATAATTATCAAATGAGATTATTTATCTAGTAGTTTAGCATGAATAATTCAATTTAGACATAACTCTTCTAATTTCTAGTACAAATTATTCAATTTTAACAACTATAATTTTAAGTCCAATTACAAAATAGTCATATTAGCCTACAACATCTAATATTCATTTCAGATAGCAAATTAAGCTATTATAATCAACATGATTAAACAATAGTATTTAGATGCATAAATAAGTTAAGATCAAGTGTAAACTCAAAATTATGCAATTTAGAGAGACAAAAATAACCCCAAAAGAAATTAGCTAAACAATGTTATCATCAAGGATCCATCCTAATCCTAGAAGAATATTCTAGTCGGTCATAGTTAGCAAAAATACTATTGAAGTTGGTATATTTTACTTCCTATACCCAAATTTTGGTACTCAATTATGCATGATAAATTAAGTGTGAACTCTCAAATGTGACTGACAAACGAGATGAGAAGAGAATAGAAAATTAGCTAACTCCAAGCTTATTTTCTTCTAAACCACTCAACCCAAATGATTTTATCTTACAGAATACTCTCTACTCTCTAAAAATATAGAAGGCGGAAGATGGGAGAGTGAAGATGCTTGGATAAGTGATTGGATGAATGAATGAATGAGTGAATGCCTCCATTGCTCCAACCTTGACCCTCTTGTTATAGTGAAAATCCACCCCCTTCTTGGTGCCAAAAATTAATGTAAATTAATTTCAATTAGTCCATGGATATTTTATTGCATAAGAAAAGGCTAAGCTTAAGCAAAAAATTAATTTTGATTAATTATGGTTGACTAGGTTAATGATTGGCTTATGTGGAACTAGAGAAAAGGAGTGGTGGGTTGCAGTCTGGGAAGCTGAGGGGTTAATGGGCCGAAACTTCACAAGCCTAATGAGAGCTGAGGTTGTCTGATAGGCTATAGAGATTAGGCCCAGCTGAAAAGAGGTGAAGTGAGGGGAGAAAGAGATGCAGTGCTAGGCTGGCTGGAGGTATTTTGGCCTACGGGTCAAGCAAGAGAATAGGCCCAAACGAAGTAACATTGAAGAATGATGTCAATGGGTCGCAGGTTAGCCCATATGAAGGGGGACAAGAAGGAGAAATCCTAATTGGGGTGGGTGAATGGGACGAGGCCGCAGGTAAAGGTAATGAGAGAAGTAGAGGGAGAAGAGGAGGACAGGGATGAAGGGTGTTGAAATTGGGCTGCAGGCAAGGCCCAAGCTACTGAATCCTTTTTCTTTTATTTTTTTCCTTTTTTCTTGGACTTGGACTCTAGCTGTTGCACATGTGTGAGATTCGAGTATAATCGATCAATTCTGCCGAGTTCTTTTATATTTATTTCTATCGAAAAATCACATCAAATATGCGTTATTTACTCTAGGTATTTTCATGAAATTTAACATGTCGAGTTGTAAAAACCTTTCCTAATATAGACTCAATGCATCATTAGCCTTTGTATTGAGCGGCATACCCAAGAAAAACACATTGAATAGAATGAGGTTGTAATTTGTTTTGTGCGGAAGCAGAGAAACTCAGAAAAGAAGCATAACCAAATGTTACTAAGAAAAATGTAATCAGGCGGTTTGTGAAAAAGTTTTTGAAATGGACTTTCAGAACCAAGAACAGTAGTAAGAATCCGGTTGATAGTAAAAATAGTAGTGTATGCAGCATCAACTCACAATTAACATGGTAGGAGAAACTAAATAAGAAAACCATGAACTGTCTTTAGAAGGTGTTGATGTTTACGTTATGCAACATTGTTCTGCTGTGTATCAAGACAAGATTTTTGAAAAAGAATCCAAGCTTGAATAAACAAGGCCTGCATAGATGAGTTATCAAACTCACCCCCTCCATCACTCTAAGAAAATTTAATCAATTGCCCAAATTGTTTTTCAATAATAGTTTTGAAATTTGTAAAAATTGTACAAACCTCATTTTTTCCTAATGAATATATGTATTTTTCCAGTATCCATCCCAGTTGTTCTTACTCCCGGCTTTCAAGATGTCCGTTTAGAATTATAAATGAATTACTTAAGGTTTCCTTATGATGTTAGATGCTCCATAGGATATAACCAAGTAAATCGAGAATAATCATCCACAAACATTACATAATAATGAAAACCTGAATGAGAAACAATGCAAGACTGCCACACATCAAAATGTATTAACTGTAATGGAGAAATAGAATTGTGTTCAATTAACTGAAAAGGAAGACAATGAGATTTACTAAGTTGACATGTAACACAATTATCACGAAAAACTGAACTAGAAACAAGTTTATTTTTCCTAAGTATATCTAAAACTTTAGCCCTACAATAACTAAGCCCCTATACCTAGTATCTCCTAACGAATTGAAAGCAAGAAAAGCAGAGGCTAACTCATGTCCTGAATTGAGAGGAACCGGGTAGAGGCTGCTGGTACTAGGGGCCGGTAATAGGACATCACTGATGGTGTTGTCCTTTACAGAAAAACAAAACTATTAAACTCGACGTGACAATCATTAACCCTACAAAGGCGCATAATGGATAGAAGATTATGCTTCAACAAAGGGATTTGAATAATAGAAGTAAGAGGCAATAGCTTTAAGTGAGTTTGAATGGTTAATAAACTAATGTTTGCAATAGGTAATGAAAAACAATTACCTATTTCAACCTTACCAGATTCAGTATAAGGATTCTTAGAAGATAAAATACCTTCCTCAAGAGTCATATGAGCAGCCACAACTAAATATGGATTCCAAGGCTTTCAACAACTTCAGCAGGCGAAAAAGTGTTGAAGCTGATATTTAACTGGAAAGAAATAGCAGAATGGCCAGGAGACTGATAAATCTGACAAATTATATTAGGAGTAGACCCTAATACCCACCTAATGATTCATTACCTAGAGGCACACTCCTAGAAGAAGTAGCCAATAGAGTGGATGAGTTGGAATTCTTATTGTTGTGTTGTTGTTGTTTCGACCCTTGTGATTGCAGCTGCTATTATGCCCATGATTCTAACCGTTGTTATTTCACCCTTTCGAACGATTAGTCTGATTTGACAGAGCCGAGTTGGTGATAGCAAAACTAGTTCCATTAGTGGTAGCCACAAATGCTTGATGAGTCACAACCCCTTGTTCATGATTGCGAACATAACTGACATGATGCTTATGGAACAATAAGCATGTAGACCCTCATCAAAGGTAATGCCACCAGGTAGGAACAACAAATAATCAACAAAATTGTCATAAACCTATCCAAGACCATTAAGAGTAGGGGTGTACAAAACTGGTAATCGAAGTTCCAGTTAACCGAAAATCAGTTAACCTGTTTTTCGGCTCAAGAAAATTCTGAACTGGAACTTCCGTTTAACCGATTTTCACTTAACCAAAGGTTCCGTTCGCTGAAAACCCAAACCGGAACTGAACTACAAAAATCAGTTAACGAGTTTTTCGATTCAGTTAACCAATTTTTCAGTTCGGTTACTAGTTAACCATTCATAAATAATTAAAAAGTATACTTTCTTATCTAAACTTTTCATTTTTATGTTTTAAATTTTTTTATTAATATTAAATTGCGATTACTATTTAGAAATGATAAGAAGAAGTTTACCTTCTTATCTGAAACTTTCATTTTCTATGTTTAAATTTTTGCAAATTTTTTTTTTGGTTTGGTTAATCATTGATTAACCGAATTTTCAAACGTCCGAACCGTAACCAAACTAAAAATTGAAAATATTTTTCGATTCGGTTAATTGAATTGATTTTTTTTTTGAAAATTTATTCAGTCAATCAGTTTTTCAATTTTATTTTTTTTTACACACCTAATTGAGAGTGTATTGAATAAACTCCAAGACAGAAACTAGAGACATAATGGCTACTAAAGAAAGTAATAGACTTAATCTGATACAAGTAGTCATCCATGGGTTGCGACTCAAGCTTGTCAAGATTCAAAAGGATACACTTAAAATCTAAAGTACTAGCAACACTGGCAGTGTTGAACTGGGACTCAAGACGTTGCGAAATTGGCAGACAATGCATAAGGTCACGCATCTCCATAACCTGATTTTTGGTGATTGTTGCAAAAATCCCGGAACGTATGAGTTCATGAAGATGAAGCCACAACTGATAAGCTGGATTAAGTTGTAGTCCACCAAGAGGTGTGGTAATGTGAGATGGTGGTTGCAAGATGCTATGTAATGTCCCGACCCCTCTCGGTTGCAAGTCTTACCAATAACAGCTTCAAGGATCATCGACTGGCCCCACAAATCACCACAAGTCTTTCCGGCATGCTTCGTCCTCGCCCACACACTACCTGAGAAACTTCCCAGGAGGTCACTCATCCCAAGATTGCTCCCCAGCAAGCATGCTTAACTATGGAGTTCTTAAGAGTGAACTTCCCGGAAAGAAAGGTGCACCTTTGGTGATATAAGTAGTCACTTCGATCCTTTTAAGCCACACTCGGGGTGTTACAATCACCCCCACTTGAAGCACACAACGTCCTCGTTGTGCCTCAATAACTGACCGACTTATGACTCCTCTTGACTGGCGGTCCACACCCAGTATCTTTGCCTCGTTAGGTGACTGCACATGGGCTCTCTATCCACTAGCGTAGCTCACAGTCGCGGGTCGGCTCTGATACCATCTGTAATGCCCCGACCCCTCTCGGTCGTAAGTCTTACCAATAACAGCTTCAAGGATCCAGGAGGTCACCCATCCCAAAATTGCTCCATAACAAGCACGCTTAACTGTGGAGTTATTAAGAGTGGACTTCCCGAAAAGAAAGGTGCACCTTTGGTGATATAAGTAGTCACTTCGATCCTTTTAAGCCACACTTGGAGTGTTACATGCTACCATCGAGGAACCCATGAACCTGATGCATAACGAAGAAGGAGATAAGTTGTGTCTTCCAACTCAGAAAATCTTTAACTTTGTGAAGAGAGGTAGTGACAAAATTAGTGACATTGATCGTTTAGATCGTCGATGAGATGACAGGGAGTCCATGATCGAATTGTGTAAGTAAGAAACTAGTCAGTTGAGTTAGAAACAGTAGAAGAAGGGACTACAAAAGACACTAAGATACCCAAATAAGAAGGCGTAGACCAGAGGTGTGACCGAGGTGGTTCCCACATGAAGTAAGTCAGAGAAGAGAGATTTGTATCCATGGAAGGTGGCGGAAGCAGCGGAGGAACTCACTGTCCCGAGGAGAATAGACCCGACCCACCTCCCAATAAAGAAGACTAAGAAGTGATAGGCATAACCCCTTCACCGACATCGGTAGATAAGTGGAGAGGGGTGGGGGCTGTGATGGCAGAGGCGAAAGGAATGTAAACGTCGGAGCTGGCCATCATGGTGGGGCGAAGATGGTGTCATGCAGAAGAAGAAAACTATAAGACTAGGGTATTGGCAAAAGTTAGGCTAAGGAGAAAATTTTGAAGAAGCATTGGCTCTCTCTCTCTCTCTCTCTCTCTCTCTCTCTCTCTCTCTCT
>JACYFF010031956.1:68845795-68866091 GCA_017589665.1 Selenicereus undatus | reverse complement strand
TATATATACATATATATACATATATATATATATGTATGTATGTATACATATATATATATACACACACACACACACACACATATCTGTGTGTGTTTGTGTGTGTGCGCGCGTGTGTGTATGTGTGTGTGTGCATGTATATACATATGTATATAGATACACACACACACACACACACACACACACACACACACATATATATATATATATACGCACACACAAATATACACACACACATATACATGACATGCGCATATAAACACATAGTCACACACACGCACGCGCGCACGCACACACACACACACACACATATATCACTACAAAAAAAAAAGTCGTTTTTACCCACAGGGGTCTATCTGTATGTGTAAGACACTTTTCTGTTAGTAAACAATTTTACCAACAGATATTGGTTTGTTACTAATATATTGGTAAAAACTCTTTCGGTAAAGGTATTACCAACATATAACCATGAATTGTGGGCATTAGTTTTTAATACCAACAAATATCTTTTGTTTCTAATAAATAAATCTTTAGCAACATAAGTGAATTTGTTGGTGTCACATGCTTGTACCAGCATATATATCTATTGGTGTTTCTTATAATGGCACCTAAATATTGCCCATCATTGGTTGTTTAAAGTCTTTCCCCGACAAAAGTTTCTGTTGGTAATGAGTCATTCACTCCATGATATATGTTGTTAAAAGTCTTTCCCGCCAATAATATTTATTAGTAAAGGTCTGTCATATCGACAATATTTGTTGGTAAAAGCATTTTCTGCCAATAATATCCCTTAGTAAAGTGCATTTCCTGCCAACGATATCTGTTGGTAGATTGCATGTGCTGCTAAAAAATTTTGTTGGTAAAAATTATGATCCTCCTGTTGATAAAAGCTTCTACTGAGAAATTGTTAAGAATGGTAATATTAATCCAAATCTATCACCATTTCTTCACACAAACCTATACTATTATATGTGCACATTGTTCAAGATCGAAAACTTTTCCATAATAGTTTGAGCTTCCATTGCAATTAACTTTAGAGTTTACAAAGTACCATGACCATTGTCTATACTCTAACAAAAGTGTACTTAATGTCCAAATTATGAAATAATATCAATCACTTGATAATAATATTCAACAAGAACCCTAGCTAAGTTAAATTAAATCGATTAATTAGAAATTAACTATCTTGTTCTTCATTTCCTTCTTCATCTTCATCTTCTGCACTTTGATTGTACTCTCCCTCATTTTCAGGATCATCCTCTACAAATTCATGGTCATGGTCATTTCATTTTCATTGCTTGCAACCTCATCCTCAAGTGAAGAAATGACATCCTTCGATAAGCCTTCCCAATATTGTTACAAACAAAACCATGTTCTCAATAAATTATGACACATACACTGACTCTTTAATGAAAGAGCCACTAACTTGTTAATAAGTTGTCACAAACAAGCCCCTCTTCCTCAAATACAAGATAAAAGTAACAAATAAAGTGTTAAAGGACGGGTTATAAATACAATCATCAAAGAAGGAAAACTACCTATAAGCTCCCACATGTACATCCTCTTTTTGTTTGTTGGCTGCTTCGTTTTGCTTCCACAGTTTGATGGTATTAGAGTGAGTATTTCTAGCTTCATTTTCTCTGTCATATGTTTTCTAGACCCTAGTTTGCAATAATTTTACACCATTTATACTCCTACTTAATCATGGTTTTAAATTTTTCGTTAATGAACTTGTGTCGGTATAGAGTCCACTAATCCACTTAGTTGAATAAAGTGAGAAAGGAGAGTTGAGGGAGGTGAGAATTGAAGATGTGAGTTCACTATAGACTGAGTGTTAGAGATAAGGATGCTATAAAACAATAATTAATGTTAGAGAGGATGAATTATTGTATGAGGCGTTTTAGACATTATCCTTAAGTATAATTCAGGCCCTTTGAGTATAAACTCCAGTGCAAAAGGCTCTAGCAGCCACTATTCTAAGATACAATAGACACTTCCCAACTATGTGCACACTCACAAGTGAAGTGACATGAATGACATATTGACTTTGTGTGATCTAAGAAACCAAAGAACAAGAAATATAGGGTTTTATGCTTGCTAGCATGAGGTTCTTAGCAAAAAGCTCTACAATTGTAAAAGCAACAATGCATTTTATATAGAAAATGACCAGTAACAACCCCCCTTCCTAATATGCTAATTTATAGCAAAGCATGTCTCCAAACATAATCTATTGCAACAAACAGAGAGATATTAGGTGAAAAATCAACTACTTAAGCAATAAATATTTTGGTAAAACAAGGCACAAGTTAGGTAAACTATCACTTTATTTATTTAGCACCGTTTGACTTGGTTGTTAAAGTAAATGAAGACATGAAAACATTCTATTTAAGAAACTAATTAATTTATATAAAATTCTTTTGAGATAATAATTTTCGCAACGCATATATCTCATATGTGAGGTATTCAACTCGCTGCTTCATATTAATGATGGTCAAGCAAGAGCAAACATTATCATTTATTGACGTTAGCTAATATGTCTACCTTTTTGAGAAAAATGTCACTATATAATTAAATTTATCGAACATAATTCCCTGTTTGTTGTTTGTTGAATAATTTTGGCAGGCCACACTTGCAAGAACACCAAAGGAACAAGCACAAATTTTCAACACAACTAAAGTCACTAAACTAAACACCACAAATCCTCTTGACCATTTGGTCTCCAACAAACTTGACAACCCAAACATGCTGTAATAGCCCGACCCTAAACCATATTTATTTATTTAAATCATGTTTATTTATTTAATTAATCATGGTTATTTATTTAATTGGTCATGGTTATTTATTTAACCAAATCATGTTTATTAATTCGATTACACCCAATTTATTTATCTAACGAATTCCATTATGTTATTTAAAATTTTCACCTTCATTTATCGGATTTAATCATCCCGATTGGAAGATATTTTATTTTGAGTCCCACTTTACAATTCAAGTTTCATTGATTGTCAATTCAAGTTTCGTTGATTGATTAAATATCGGGTGAATCGATATTAGGCCTCGATAAGCATGATTTAGCGATTATTTATTTTCTTAACATTGGGAAAATTTAATCCCAAGCCCTATAAAATTTTTAATGCAACTTTGAATTATTTTGAGCCCAAAACCAACCATTTAAGCCCAAAACAACAAGGCCCAAGTTACTTGCCAATTTATTTCCTCTAATAGCTATGCTTTGTGATTAATTTAAATTAGCAAAAAGGTACTTTATGAATCTAAATTTTTCAGCCATACTTAAGCTAACATCCACCCAAGTGACTAATAAAAAATTCACACAAACAAAATGAATAAATAAGCTCTGCATTGCTCTATCTCTCCGACACTAGTGCTGCCAGAACAGGGGCAGCAACTACTGCCCCTTGTACCGCCCTTTTCGGTGGTTTCCGACCACTTTTTTTGCCACCTCCCAGCTGGCCTGACTTTCCCTTGCTGCCAGCTATCGTGTCCAACCACCCAGATCACTCAAAACAGCCCCTTCCTCCCTCTAATTCAAGCTTAAAGTAAGGTATACCCAAAACCCTAACTTGTTCTATCTTGAGTTTTATAGTTGTTTTATTTATGGGCTATGTTTGGAGGATCAAATTGATAGTTATTATGCAATTTTTATTGAGTTTAAAGATGTTTGGAGTTATGGGTATTTGATCAAGAACATGATCAAGTGACTTGAAATTAAGCAAGTACGAGTTTGTGCTTGTTTATGTATCTTGTTGTGATTTTCGTTATAAATCATGAAAAATATGATGTTACATTATCATTTTGAAGCCAATTATGGTTATTCGGATGTTCACTTGAATGAGAAAGAATTAGGGTTTTCATGATCATGCTTTTAAGCGAGTTTTCGTATTAAATGTGTTCATTTGGATCACATGAGGTGATTTATGATGTTGGATATGTTATTGGATTGAAAATGAATCTTCGATGATTATGAAGTAAAAATTGTGGATTATGGTTGTCTAAAGTGATGTTGAGGGTCACCCCATGGTTTGGTAATTTCAACAAGTGATTTTAGAGGGTATTATGTGAAAAATGAGGATAATAAAGTAGGTAGCAAGCTGTGAAGAGCCCGAAAACAGGGTCTGTTTCGGGAAAAACTGGTAATTCATGGATCGTCAAAAAATTATGAATTTTGGTGGGGAGCTATATCAATGGGTTATATTTCAAATGGATTTTGAATCACCTTAATCCGAGTTCTATGGACAAAGTTATGACTATTTTGCAAGAACTGTGCAGGTTCAATCAAAACTGGCACACTTGTGTTCTGGCCCCATGTTGGGAACCCAATTGTGGGAATCATGTTTTGTGTTGTAAATGAAAGTTTTTTTGGGACTTCTTATTTTTTCCATATTGGGGTTTTAGGTCTCCGTTTCAGGTCAAGGAAGGTTATGAATTCTAAAAATTGTACCGTAGATTGTCCATATTATTTTCGAATTTCCTATAAGATTTCATGAATTTTGGTTGAGTATTTTGGAGTTTGGTGATTTTTGGAATCATTTTGAGTAATTGTGTAAAGAGTAATAATAACGATTGAGTGAGATTGATCATGCACTCATTTTATAAATTTTGGGCTAAGTAAGGTCATTTAAGGAGGAAATGAATATTCATGGACTTTCAGGGAGCTTTTAGCTTGATTAATGAGAAAGAAGAAGACAAGTATACAATTTGGGAGCTTGTTTATGAGCTTTGAATTAATTATGGATTTTACAAAGAAAATACTAAGTTTAGTGAGCTTAATAGCTTTTATTGAGTTCAATGTTCATTTAGGATGAAATTCAATATCTAATGGATTTATGAACGAATTACGGGAGGTGGGGAGAATTTTTGACTCAAAAACCATACTTATCAGACCAAGTTATTGCAATTTATGCTATTTTAAACCAAGATATATCTCTCTTGGCCTCAAACCTTTATTACTTACTCGATTTAGAATGTATAAAATGTATTTATCAAGCCAATCTAGTATACTTCGCTGTTATCTTGAACTAAGCTATACATCAGCGAGCTTTAAACCCGTATCAGTAACCTATCTCAAAAAAGGCCACAACCACTCTCTCATTTACCACTATGAACACCTTTTTCTTTGTAATCGCATTTATCTCATTGTGGTCTATTTTACTTCCTTTTACTTTATATCGGATTTAATTACTTTTATTAATTCAGTTTTGAAGTTATATTGAAATACCCAAGTTATGTATACCATTTAATTACTCAGTTTCTATTACACGTACTTTTACTTACTAAATTATGTGAGTAAGGATTATTTGCTGACTACACATATCTACAATGACATTTATGAAACAGAGTCGAGGCCTAGTTATCATTCCCCGTTATGCATAAGTGTTATCAAGTTAGAACATATTTATCAAATCAGATGACATTTTTAAAGACTCAAGGTACGTCTATTGCCTATATCTTCAGAAAGCAGAACATGCTTATCAAGTTACAACTATTAATGAGTTTATCAATCAATCAGTTTATACAGTGACTTGTCACTTAACTTGTGACCCCGTCAGTTATCATCGATAGGACGTCAGCCCATCATTTACCCGCGCGGCTTCAGGCCAACTCTTGACCGGATTGGCAGGTGCGCACCTATGTATGAATCATGTCATTGCAAGGGGTTAACATCCGGATAATAATGAGCAATTCAATGTCAGATTACTTCCATTTTCATTGTTATTGCGAACTAAATAATTTGCAAAGGCGGGCACCCATCAACAGTGTTTCTATGCTCATTTTACCATACAGGAATGCATGTACAGAGTTTTTGCTCACATTTTCGAATAGTTTTCACATTTTCCATTTTAGGTGATGAAGCATCACATGTTACTCCATTTAGCAAGCCCTTTTGGAAGTCATCAGATGTTCACAGCGGATTCAGCATGGCATGAATGTTGGGTTTGACCTCAGGGTCAAGTTGGGTCTATATTCAATATACTTGTGTAGTGTGTAGTGCAAGTTAGCACATGGTATGATTAAGTCGATTGTATTGAAGTTGAACTACGACTTTGGTCTTGGAGTGTTGCAGTTTAATAGATTTTGTGATGTGAACGTGAGTTGCAAGATTAAACGGTTTCAGTGAACCTTATATTTATCAGGACGTAGGTAGCGCCCTCCTATCATTAAGTCTTCTGCTGCTGTTTTTCGTAAATCATGTCATTAGCATTTTGGGCGCCTTACGGATTTGGTATGAGAGCCAAGGTTTTAAGGGTCATTGTGAACTATCAAGTGCTTCTAAGTTAGCTATCAAGGTGTGTATGAGTTATGTTGGACTAGTTAAATGAGCTATTGACAATAAGTTGATATGTATGGGCATATATGGAGGAACCATTTCCATTTGGGTGACTCAATCATTTGGTAATATCCTGAGATTCGAGCATTAGAAAAGTGAAGTGTGGAACCATTTGGGTCACCTGTTAGTGAGGCATGCTCTCATTTATCTGGGAGTTGTATTGTATGTTTCATTTCTTTCATTTGTTTAAATTTTGGCAATCGTGCACTCCGGGTGTGTGACTCGTTGAGTTATGAACTCCGACGTGTGGCCGTTGAGATATTGAAGTGTTTCTCTCTATTTCAGGTATCTATTGTAAGGCTCTAAGCCGGATTTTAGTCAGTTTTTTAGGGAAATTCTGGCCGTTTTGCCCCAGGATTTGAGAGTTTTATTGAGGTGCATTAGTATACCTAATCTTGGGTATAGTGATGATTGAAACCCATTATGGGGATGCCATTTGCAACTTCTTAAGGGATTAATATAGTGTCAAGTTAGATGTAAAACTCTATATGAGGAAATGCTTTATGGGGCAATATCTTTGAGGTTAACTAGTATGATATGAACGTTACAATGAGTGCTTATGTCTAATGATAACAATTAGTAGCTTATGGTGTGCTACTTGGCATTATGTTGGTGGTACGAGTAAGATTAAGCTACCATTCTTGACATTAGGAGCTTACTTCAGCAATTCTCTCTTTACTTCCTGTCATTTGACTTATTTCTACCTTAGTTACCTTGAATTGTTTAGATGCATCATTTCTTTGCCACTCACACTCTCTTAATTTGTAATGGAGTGTTTATGAAAAATCTCATATGTGGTCAGTGGCTAGTCCTTTAAACACATGTAAGCAACCTTTTTTATAGACAATCCAAACCCTAACAATCATAATCATTTAATTCTCAGTTTCCATAATGGAGCCTATAATGACCGTCGGTATGCATTATTGTGTGATTTACAGTTCTTCCTAAGCATATTTGACCCATTCTACTTACAATTCAGTCATCACTATGCTCATATTTTACTGTCACCTGCTTTTGCTCCTTACTTCTACTTGGGCACTATTCATTTATTGATTGCACAGCCTTTGGTTGCTTCAGACCCAGTCATTGAGCGCCTTTTCAGCAATTAAATGGATCCATATTGTTCGCGTTTCTAGAACACCGTAAGATCATGTTGGTATATTATTCTACGGCCGTGACTGCATGTCGTTACTCAAATTATTTTGGAAATCCTTTCTTTACTAGTACAACCTGTCTTATTAATGAAAGTTTTTCGGGACTTCTTATTCTTTCCATATTGGAGTTTCAGGTCTCCGTTTGAGGTCAAGGGTGAAGGTTATGAATTCTAAAAATTGTACCGTAAATTTTGTCCATATTATTTTCGAATTTCCTATAAGATTTTATGAATTTTGGTTGAGTATTTTGGAGTTTGGTGATTTTTGGAAGCATTTTGAGTAATTGTGTAAAGAGCCATAATAAAGATTGAGTGAGATTGATCATGCACTCATTTTGTATATTTTGGGCTAAGTAAGGTCATTTAAGGAGCAAATGAATATTCATGGAATTTCATGGAGCTTTTAGCTTGATTAATGAGAAAGAAGAAGACAAGTATACAATTTTGGAGGTTGTTTATAAGCTTTGAATCAATTATGGATTTTACGAAGAAAATACCAAGTTTAGTGAGCTTAATAGCTTCTACTGAATTCAATGATTCATTTGGGGTGGAAGTCTATATCTAATGGATTTATGAATGAATTATAGGAGGTGGGGAGAATTTTTGACTCAGAAACCATATTTATCAGACCAAGTTATTGCAGTTTATGCTATTTTGAACGAAGATATAACTGTATTCGACTCAAACCTTTATTACTTACTCAATTCAGAATGTACCAAATGTATTTATCAAGCCAATCTAGTGTACTACCTGTTATCTTGAACAAAGCTATACATCAGCGAGCGTTAAACCCGTATCAGCAACCTATCTCAAAAAAGACCACAACCATTCCCTCATTTATCACCATCAACACCTTTTCCTTTGTAATCGTATTTATCTCATTGTGGTCTATTTTACTTTCATTTACTTTATATCGGATCTAATTACTTTTATTAATTCAGTTTTGAAGTTATATTGAAATACCCAAGTTATGTATACCATTTAATTACTCAATTTCTATTACACATACTTTTACTTAATCATTTATGTGAGTAAGGATTATTTGTTGGCTACACATACCTACAACGTTATTTATGAAAGACAGTCGAGGCCTTGTTATCATTCCCCCTTATGCATAAGTACTATCAAGTTACAACATATTTATCAAGTTAGAAGACATTTTTAAACACTCAAGGTACGTCCATTGCCTATATCTTCAGAAAGTAGAACATCTTTATCAAGTTACAACCTTTAATGAGTTTATCAATGAATCCGCTTATACAGTGATTTCCCACTTAACTTATGAGCCCGTCAGTTATCATTTATAGGGCGTCAGCCCAACATTTACCCGCACGACTTCATACCAACTCTTGATCGGATTGGCAGGTGTACACCTATGTATAGATCATATCATTGCAAGAGGTTCACATCCAGATAATAATGAGAAATTCAATTTTATATTACTTTCATTTTCAATGTTACTGTGAACTAAATAAATTGCAAAGGCGGGTACCCATCAACAGTGTTTTCATGATTATTTTACAATACAGGAATGCATGTATTGAGTTTTTGCTCATATTTTCGAATTGTTTTCATGCTTTCCATTTTAGGTGATGAAGTATCACATGTTTCTCCATTTAGCAAGCCCTTTTGGAAGTCATCAGATGCTCACAGTGGATTCAGCATGGCATGAATGTTGGGTTCGACCTCAGGGTCAAGTTGGGTTTATTTTCAATATACTTGTGTAGTGTGTAGTGCGAGTTAGCACATGGTATGATTAAGTCACTTGTATTGAAGTTGAACTACGACTTTGGTCTTGGAGTGTTTCAGTTTAATAGATTTTGTGATGTGAACATGAGTTGTAAGATTAAATGGTTCCAGTGAGCCTTGTCTTTAGCCAGACGGCGGTGGCGCCCTTCTATCATTAAGTCTTCCGCTGTTGTTTTCCGTCATTAGTATTTTGGGGGTGTTACAAATTTGGTATCAGAGCCAAGGTTTTACGGGCCACTGTGAACTATCATGTGTTTTT
The DNA here is from genome assembly GCA_017589665.1 of Selenicereus undatus. NCBI lineage: Eukaryota > Viridiplantae > Streptophyta > Magnoliopsida > Caryophyllales > Cactaceae > Selenicereus > Selenicereus undatus. Next base: position 68,856,587 of record JACYFF010031956.1, on the reverse strand, counting down.
GAGTTAGCTATCAAGGTGTGCATGAGTTATGTTGGACTTGTTAAATGAGCTGCTGACTATAAGTTCCTATATATAGGCATATATAGAGGAACCATTTCCATTTGGGTGACTCATCATTTGGTAATATCCTGAGATTTGAGCATTAGCAAAGTGGAGTGTGGAACCATTTGGGTCACCTGTTAGTAGGCATGCTCTCATTTATCTGGGAGCTGTATTGTATGTTTTATTTCTCTCATTTGTTTAAATTTTGGCAATCGTGCACTCCGGGTGTATGACCCATTGAGTTATGAACTTCGGCGTGTGGTCGTTGAGTTATTGAAGTGTTTCTCTCCATTTGAGGTATCTGTTGTGAGACTTTAAGCCTGGTTTTAGTCAATTTCCAGGCGAAATTATGTCTGTTTTGCCCCAGGATTTGAGAGCTTTATTAAGGTGTCTTAATATGCCTGATCTTGGGTACAGTGATGGTTGAAACTCGATGTGGGGATGCCATTTGCAACTTCTTAAGGGATTAATATAGTGTCAAGTTGGATATAAACCTCTAGATGAGGAAATGCTTTATGGGACAATATCTTTGAGGTTAACCAGTATGAGACGAACGTTACAATGAGTGCTTATGTATGATGATAACAGTAAGTAGCTTATGGCGTGCTACATTGCATTATGTGGGTGGTACGAGTAAGATTAAGCCACTATTCTTGACATTAGGACCTTACATTGGCAATGCTCCCATTACTTCCTGTCATTGACTTATTTCTACCCTAGTTAGCTTTAATTGTTCAAAGGCATCATTTCTTTGCCGCTCACACTCTCTTGATTTATAATGGAGTGTTTATGTAAAATCTCATATGTGGTCTGTGGGGAGTCCTTTAAACACATCAGAGCAACCTTTCTTATAGATGATTCAAAGCCTGACAATCATAATCATTTAATTCTCTGTTTCCATAATGGAGCCTATAATGACACTCGGAGTGCGTTATTGTGTGATTTACAGTTCCTCCTAAGGATATTTGACCCGTTCTACTTGCAGTTCAGTCATCACTATGTTCATATTTTTACTATCACCTACTTTGACTCCTTCTATTTCGGCACTATTTATTTATTGCTTGCACAACCTTTGGTTGCTTCAGACCCAGTCATTGAGTGTCTTTTGAGCAATTAAATGGATACATATTATTCAAGTTTCTATAACACCGTAACGTCATGTTGGTTTAATATTCTATGGCCATGACTGCATGTCGTTACTCAAATTATTTTGGAAATCCCTTCTTTACTAGTACAGCCTATTTTATTAATGAAAGTTTTTCGGGACTTCTTATTCTTTTCATGTTGGGGTTTCAGGTCTCGTTTGAGGTCAAGGGTGAAAGTTATGAATTCTGATAATTGTACTGTAGATTGTCCATATTATTATCGAATTTCCTATAAGATTTCATGAATTTTGGTTGATTATTTTGGAGTTTGGTGATTTTTGGAAGCATTTTGAGTAATTATGTAAAGACCAATAGTAAAGATTGAGCGAGATTGATCATGCACTCATTTTGTGTATTTTGGTCTAAGTAAGGTCATTTAAGGAGCAAATGAATACTCATGGACTTTCATGGAGCTTTTAGCTTGATTAATGAGAAAGGAGACAAGTATACAATTTTGGAGCTTGTTTATGAGCTTTAGATTTTACGAAGAAAATACCAAGTTTAGTGAGCTTAATAGCTTCTATTGAGTTCAACGATTCATTTGGGGTGGAACTCTATATCTAATGGATTTATGAATGAATTATGGGAGGTAGGGAGAATTTTTGACTCAAAAACCATATTCATCAGACCAAGTTATTATAGTTTATGCTATTTTGAACGAAGATATAACTCTCTTCGCCTCAAACCTTTATTACTTTCTCAATTCAGAATGTACCAAATATATTTATGAAGCCAATCTAGTGTACTCGCCGTTATCTTGAACAGAGCTACAGATCAGCGAGCCTTAAACCTATATCAGCAACCTATCTCAGAAAAGGCCACAACCACTCCCTCATTTATCACCATCAACACCTTTTCCTTTGTAATCGTATTTATCTCATAGCGGTTTATTTTACTTTCAACTACTCTATGTCGAATTTAATTACTTTGATTAATTCTGTTTTGAAGTTATATTGAAATACCCAAGTTGTGTATACCATTTAATTACTCAATTTCTATTACACATAGTTTTACTTAATCAATTATGTGAGTAAGGATTATTTGCTGACTACACATACCTACAATGACATTTGCAAAACAGAGTCGAGGCCTAGTTATCATTCCCCATTATGCATAAGTGTTATCAAGTTACAACATATTTATCAAGTCACATGACATTTTTAAACACTCAAGGCACGTCCATTGCCTGTATCTTCAGAAAGCAGAACATGTTTATCAAGTTACAACTCTTAATAAGTTTACCAATGAATCCGTTTATATAGTGATTTCCCACTTAACTTGTGACCTCGTCAGTTATCATCTATACGACGTCAGCCTAATATTTACCCGCATGGCTTCAGGCCAACTCTTGATCGGATTGGCAGGTGTACACCTATGTATAGATCATATCATTGCAAGGGGTTCACATTCAGATAATAATGAGCAATTCAATTTCATATTACTTTCATTTTCAATGTTATTGCGAACTAAATAAATTGCAAAGGCGGGTACCCTTAAACAGTGTTTCTATGCTCATTTTACAATACAGGAAAACATATACTGAGTTTTTGCTCACATTTTCAAATTGTTTTTATGTTTTCTATTTTAGGTGATGAAGTATCACATGTTTCTCCATTTAGCAAGCCCTTTTGGAAATCGTTAGATGCTCATAGTGGATTCAGCATAGCATGAATGTTGGAATCGACCTCAGGGTCAAGTTGGGTCTATATTCAATATACTTGGGTAGTGTGGAGTGCGAGTTAGCACATGGTATGATTAAGTCGCTTGTATTGAAGTTGAACTACGACTTTGGTCATGGAGTGGTTCAGTTTAATAGATTTTGTGATGTGAACATGAGTTGAAAGATTAAATGGTTTCAGTGAGCCTTGTCTTTAGCAGGACGGTGGTGGCGCCCTCCTGTCATTAATTCTTTTGCTGCTGTTTTCCGTAAATCATGTCATTAGCATTTTTGGGGCGTTACAGATTTGGTATCAGAGCCAAGGTTTTAAGGGCCACTATGAACTATCAAGTGTTTATGAGTTAGATATCAAGGTGTGTATGAGTTATGTTGGACTAGTTAAATGAGCTACTAACTATAAGTTCAAATGTATGGGCATATATGGAGGAACCATTTCCATTTGGGTGACTCAATCATTTGGTAATATCTTGAGATTCGAGCATTAGAAAAGTGGAGTGTGGAACCATTTGGGTCACCTCTTAGTGAGGGATGCTCTCATTTATCTGGGAGCTATATTGTATGCTTTATTTCTCTCATTTGCTTAAATTTTGGCAATCGTGCACTCTGGGTGTGTGACCCGTTGAGTTATAAACTCCGACGTGTGGCCGTTGAGATATTGAAGTGTTTCTCTCCATTTCAGGCATCTATTGTAAGGCTTTAAGCCGGGTTTTAGTCAGTTTTTATGCGAAATTCTGTCCGTTTTGCCCCACGATTTGAGAGTTTTATTGAAGTGTGTTAATATACCTAATCTTGGGTACAGTGATGGTTGAAACTCGATGTTGGGATGCCATTTGCAACTTCTTAAGGGATTAATATAGTGTCAAGTTAGATGTAGACCTCTAGATGAGGAAATGCTTTGTGGGGCAATATCTTTGAGGTGAACTAGTATGAGATGAACGTTACAATGAGTGCTTATGTCTGATGATAACAGTTAGTAGCTTATGGTGTGCTACTTGGCATTATGTGGGTGGTACGAGTAGGATTAAGCTACCATTCTTGGCATTAGAACCTTACATCAGCAATGCTCCCATTACTTCCTGTCATTGAGTTATTTCTACCCTAGTTACCTTGAATTGTTCAGAGGCATCTTTTCTTTGCCACTCACATTCTTCTGATTTGTAATGGAGTGTTTATGAAAAATCTTATATGTGGTATGTGGGGAGTCCTTTAAACACATCTGAGCAACCTTTCTTACAGACGATTCCAACCCTAACAATCATAATCATTTAATTGTTTGTTTGCATAATGGAGCCTATAATGACCCTCGGTGTGCGTTATTGTGTGATTTGCAGTTCTTCCTAAGCATATTTGGCCCATTCTACTAGCAGTTCAGTCGTCACTGTGTTCGTATTTTTACTGTCTCCTACTTTAACTCCTCACTTTGTTTTGGGCACTATGCATTTATTGCTTGCATAGCCTTTGGTTGCTTCAGACCCAGTCATTGAGCGCTCTTTTAGTAATTAAATGCATCCATGTTTTTCGTGTTTCTATAGCACCGTAATGTCATGTTGGTATACTATTCTATGGCCGCGACTGCATGTCGTTACTCAAATTATTTTGAAAATCCTTTCTTTACTAGTACAACATATCTTATTAATGAAAGTTTTTCGTGACTTCTTATTCTTTCCATATTAGGGTTTCAGGTCTCTATTTGAGGTCAAGGGTTATGAATTCTTAAAATTGTACTGTAGATTGTCCATATTATTTTCGAATTTCCTGTAAGATTTCATGAATTTTGGTTGATTATTTTGGAGTTTAGGGATTTATGGAAGCATTTTGAGTAATTGTGTAAAGACCAATAGTAAAGATTGAGTGAGATTGATCAAGAACTCATTTTGTGTATTTTGGGCTAAGTAAGGTCATTTAAGGAGGAAATGAATACTCATGGACTTTCATAGACCCTTTAGCTCGATTAATGAGAAAGAAGGAGACAAGTATACAATTTGGGAGCTTGTTTATGAGCTTTGAATCAATTATGAATTTTATGAAGAAAATACCAAGTTTGGTGAGCTTAATAGCTTCTATTGAGTTCAATGATCCATTTGGGGTGGAATTCTATGTCTAATGTATTTATTAATGAATTATGGGAGGTGGGGAGAATTTTTGACTCATAAACCATATTTAGCATACCAAGTTATTACAGTTTATGCTATTTTGAATGAAGACATATCTCTCTTCGCGAAATTCTATCCGTTTTGCCACAGGATTTGAGAGTTTTATTAAGGTGTGTTAGTATACCTGATCTTGGCTATAGTGATGGTCAAATCCCGTTGTGGGGATGCCATTTGCAACTTCTTAAGGGATTAATATAGTGTCACGTTATATGTGAACCTCTAGATGAGGAAATGCTTTGTAGGGAAATATCTTTGAGGTGAACCAGTATGAGATGATCGTTACAATCAGTGCTTATGTTTGATGATAACAGTTAGTAGCCTATGGTGTGCTACTTGGCATTATTTGGGTGGTACCAGTAAGATTAAGCTACCATTCTTGACATTAGGACCGTACATCAACAATGCTCCCATTACTTCCTGTCATTGACTTATTTCTACCCTAGTAACCTGGAATTGTTCAAAGGCATCATTTCTTTGCCACTCACACTCTTTTGATTTGTAATGGAGTGTTTTTGAAAAATCTCATATGTGTCCTGTGGGAAGTCCTTTAAACACATCTGAACAACCTTTCTTATAGGCGATTCAAACCCTAACAATCATAATCATTTAATTCTTTATTTCCATAATGGAGCCTATAATGACCCCCAGTGTCCGCTATTGTATGATTTGCAGATCTTCCTAAGCATATTTGACCTATTCTACTTGCAGTTTAGTCATCACTATGTTCATATTTTTACTATCACCTACTTTAACTCCTTGCTTCTATTTGGGCACTATTCATTTATTGCTTGCACAGCCTCTGGTTGCTTCAGACTCAATCATTGAGCGCCCTTTCAGCAATTAAATGGATCTATGTTTTTCGCGTTTCTATAGCACCGTAACATCATGTTGGTATACTTTTCTATGGTCATGACTGCATGTCATTACTCAAATTGTTTCGGAAATCCTTTCTTTACTAGTACGGCCTATTTTATTAATGAATGTTTTTCGGTGCTTCTTATTCTTTCCATATTGGGGTTTCAGGTCTCCGTTTGAGGTAAAGAGTTATGAATTCTGAAAACTGTACTGTATATTGTCCATATTATTTTCGAATTTCGTATAAGATTTCGTGAATTTTGGTTGAGTATTTTGGAGTTTGGTGATTTTTGGAAGCATTTTGAGTAATTGTGTAAAGCGTAATAATAAAGATTGAGTGAGATTGATCACGCACTCATTTTGTGTATTTTGGTCTAGGTAAGGTCATTTAAAGAGGAAATGAATATTCATGGACTTTCATGGAGCTTTTAGCTTGATTAATAAGAAAGAAGAAGACAAGTATACAATTTTGGAGCTTGTTTATGAGCTTTGAATCAATTATGGATTTTACAAAGAAAATACCGAGTTTAGTGAGCTTAATAGCTTCTATTGAGTTCAATTATTCATTTGGGGTGGAATTCTATATCTAATGGATTTACGAATGAATTATGGGAGGTGGGGAGAATTTTTGACTCAGAAACCATATTTATCAGACCAAGTTTTTGCAATTTATACTATTTTGAACCAAGATATATCTTTCTTGGCCTCAAACCTTTATTACTTACTCACTTCAAAATGTACCAAATGTATTTGTCAAGCCAATCTAGTGTACTCGCCGTTATCTTGAACAAAGATATATATATCAACGAGCCTTAAACCCGTTTCAGTAACCTATCTCAAAAAAGGCCACAACCACTCTGTCAGTTATCACCATCAACTCCTTTTCCATTGTAATCCTATTCATGTCATTGTGGTCTATTTTACTTTCATTTACTTTATATCGAATTTAATTACTTTTATTAATTCAGTTTTGAAGTTATATTTAAACACCCAAGTTGTGTATACCTTTTAATTACTCAATTTCTATGACACACACTTCGACTTACTCAATTATGTGAGTAAGGATAATTTGCTTACTACACATACCTACAATGACATTTATGAAATAGAGCAAGGCCTTGTTATCATTCCCTGTTATGGATGAGTGTTATAAAGTTAAAACATATTTATCAAGTGAGATGACATTTTTAAACACTCAAGACACGTCCCTTGCTTGTATCTTCAGAAAGCAGAACATGTTTATCAAGTTACAACTCTTAATGAGTTTATCAATGAATCAGTTCATACAGTGATTTGCCACTTAACTTGTGACCCCGTCACTTATAATCTATAGGGCATCAGCCCATTATTTACCCGAGGGGCTTCAGGCCAACTCTTGATCGGATTGACAGATGTACACCCATGTATAGATCATATCATTGCAAGGGGTTCACATGCAGATAATAATGAGCAATTCAGTTTCATATTACTTTCATTTTCATTGTTATTGCAAACTAAAAAAATTGCAAAGGCGGGTACCCATCAACAGTGTTTCTATGCTCATTTTACAATACATGAATGAATGTACTGAGTTTTTGCTCACATTTTCGAATTGTTTTCATGTTTTTCATTTTAGGTGATGAAGTATCACATGTTTCTCCATTTAGAATGCCCTTTTTGAAGTGATCAGATGCTCACAGTGGATTCTGTATAGTACGAATATTGGGTTCAACCTCAGGGTCAAGTTGGGTCTATATTCAATATACTTGTATAGTGTGGAGTGCGAGTTAGCACATGGTATGGTTAATTTGCTTGTATTTAAGTTCAACTACGACTTTGGACTTAGAGTGCTTCAGTTTAACAGATTTTGTGATGTGAACATGAGTTGTAAGATTAAACGGTTTCAGTGAGTCTTGTCTTTATCAGAACGGCGGTAGCGCCCTCCTATTCTTAAGTCTTCCGCTACAGTTTTCCGTAAATCATGTCATTAGCATTTTTGGGGTGTTAAAAATTTGGTATTAGAGCCAAGGTTTTAAAGGCCACTGTGAACTATCAACTGTTTATGAGTTAGTTATCATGGTGTGTATGAGTTATGTTCAACTAGTTAAATGAGCTATTGACTATAAGTTCATATGTATGGGCATATATGGAGGAACCATTTCCATTTGGGTGACTCAATCATTTGGTAATATCCTGAGATTCGAGCATTAGCAAAGTAGAGTCTGGAACCATTTGGGTTATCTGTTAGTGAGGCATGCTCTTATTTATCTAGGAGTTGTATTGTATGTTTTATTTCTCTCATTTGTTTAAATTTTGACAATCGTGCACTCCGGGTGTGCGACCCGTTGAGTTATGAACTCCAGCGTGTGGCCATTGAGCTATTGAAGTGTTTCTCTCCATTTCAGGTATCTATTGTAAGGCTTTAAGCCGGGTTTTAGTCAGTTTTTAGCCGAAATTCTGTCCGTTTTGGCCAAGGATTTGAGAGTTTTATTGAGGTGTGTTAGTATACCTGATCTTAGGTGTAGTGATGGTCGAAACCCATTGTGGGGATGCAATTTGAAGCTTCTTAAGGGATTAATATAGTGTCAAGTTAGATGTGAACCTCTAGATGAGGAAATGCTTTGTGGGGCAATATCTTAGAGGTGAACCAGTATGAGATGAACGTTGCAATGAGTGCTTATGTTTGATGATAACAGTTAGTAGCTTATGGTGTGTTGCTTGGCATTATGTGGGTGGTACGAGAAAGATTAAGCTACCATTCTTGAAATTTGGACCTTACATCAGCAATGCTCCCATTACTCCCTGTCATTGACTTATTTCAACGCTACTTACCTTGAATTGTTCATAGGCATCATTTCTTTGCCACTCACACTCCCTTGATTTGTAATGGAGTGTTTATGAAAAATCCCATATGTGGCCTGTGGGGAGTCCTTTAAACACATCTAAGCAAGCTTTCTTATGGGCGATTCAAACCCTAACAATCGTAATCATTTAATTCTCTATTTCAATAATGCAGCCTACAATGATCCCCGGCGTGTGTTATTGTGTGATTTGCAGTTCTTCCTAAGCATATTTGAGCCATTCTACTTGCAGTTCAGTCATCACTATGTTCATATTTTTACTGTCACCTACTTTAACTCCTTACTTCTATTTAGGCACTATTCATTTATTGCTTGCGCAACCTTTGGTTGCTTCAGACTCAGTCATTGAGCGCCCTTTCAGCAATTAAATGGATCCATATTGTTCGTGTTTCTATAGCACCGTAACGTCATGTTGGTATACTATTCCATGGTCGTGACTGCATTTTGTTACTCAAATTATTTTGGAAATCCTTTCTTTACTAGTACAGCCTATCTTATTAATGAATGTTTTTCAGGACTTCTTATTTTTTCCATATTGGGGTTTCAGGTCTCTGTTTCAGGTCAAGGGTTATGAATTCTAAAAATTGTACTGTAGATTATCCATATTATTTTTGAATTTCCTATAAGATTTCATGAATTTTGGTTGACTATTTTGGAGTTTGGTAGTTTTTGGAAGCATTTTGAGTAATTGTATAAAGAGCAATAATAAAGATTGAGTGAGATTGATCATGCACTCTTTTTGTGTATTTTGGACTAAGTAAGGTCATTTAAGGAGGAAATGAATATTCATGGACTTTCATGGAGCTTTTACTTGATTAATGTGAAAGAAGGAGACAAGTATACAATTTTGGAGCTTGTTTATGAGCTTTGAATCAATTATGGATTTTACAAAGAAAATAGCAAGTTTAGTGAGCTTAATAGCTTCTATTGAGTTCAATGATTCATTTGGGGTGGAATTCTATATGTAATGGGTTTATGAATGAATTATGGGAGGTGGGGAGAATTTTTGACTTAGAAACCATATTTATCAGACCAAGTTATTACAGTTTATCCTATTTTGAACAAAGATACATCTCTCTTGGCCTCAAACCTTTATTATTTACACACTTAATAATGTACCAAATGTAATTGTCAAGCCAATCTAGTGTACTCGTTGTTATATTGAACAAAGCTACACGTCAGCGACCCTTAAACCCGCATCAGCAACCTATCTCATAAAAGGACACAGCCACTCCCTCATTTATCACCACCAACACCTTTTCCTTTGTAATCGTATTTGTCTCATTGCGGTCTATTTTACTTTCAACTACTTTATATCGAATTTAATTACTTTTATTAATTCAGTTTTGAAGTTATATTGAAATACCCAAGTTGTGTATACCATTTAATTACTCAACTTCTATTACACATACTTTCACTTAATCAATTATGCGAGCAAGGATTATTTGCTGACTACACATACCTAAAATGATATTTATGAAATAGAGTCGAGGCCTAGTTATCATTCCTCGTTATGCATAAGTCTTATAAAGTTAGAACATATTTATCAAGTCAGATGACATTTTTAAAGACTCAAGCTACGTCCATTGCCTGTATCTTCAGAAAGCAGAACATGTTTATCAAGTTACAACTCTTAATGAGTTTATCAATGAATCAGTTCATATAGTGATTTGCCACTTAACTTGTGACCCCGTCAGTTATAATCTATAGGGCATCAGCCCATTATTTACCCGCGCGGCTTCAGGCCGACTCTTGATCGGATTGGCAGGTAGACATCTATGTATAGATCATATCATTGCAAGGGGTGCACATGCAGATAATAATGAGCAATTCAGTTTCATATTACTTTCATTTTCATTGTTATTACAAACTAAATAAATTGCAAAGGCGGGTACCCATCAACAGTGTTTCTATGCTCATTTTACAATACAGGAATGAATGTACTAAGTTTTTGCTCACATTTTGGAATTGTTTTTGTTGAGTTTTTTTGATTAAGTTTTGATGATAACAAATCTAAGTGTAAAAATTTGTTCAAGTAATGTTGCTCCAAACACGATCTCCAAACAGGCCTAACTGGTG
>JACYFF010031956.1:68811386-68825795 GCA_017589665.1 Selenicereus undatus | reverse complement strand
CGAGGCCTTGTTATCATTCCCCGTTATGCATAAGTGTTGTCAAGTTAAAACATATTTATCAAGTCAGATGACATTTTTAAAGAGTCAAGGTACGTCCTTTTCCTATATCTTCAAAAAGCAGAACATGTTTATCAAGTTACAACTCTTAATGAGTTTATCAATGAATCAGTTCATACAGTGATTTACCACTTAACTTGTGACCCCGTCAGTTATCATCTACAAGGTGTCAGCCCATCATTTACCCGCGCGGCTTCAGGCCAAGTCTTGATTGGATTGGCAGGTGTACACCTATGTATAGATCATATCATTGCATGGGGTTCACATCCAGATAATAAGAGCAATTCAATTTCATACTACTTTCATTTTCATTGTTATTGTGAACTAAATAAATTGCAAAGGTGGGTACCCATCAACAGTGTTTCTATGGTCATTTTACAATAGAGGAATGAATGTACTAAGTTTTTGCTCACATTTTCGAATTGTTTTCATGTTTTCCATTTTAGGTGATACAGTATCACATGTTTCTCCATTTAGCAAGCCCTTTTGGAAGTCATCAGATGCTCACAGTGGATTCAGCACAGTAGGAATGTTGGGTTCGACCTCAGGGTCATGTTGGTTATATATTCAATATACTTGTGTAGTGTGGAGTGCGAGTTAGCACATGGTATGATTAAGTCGCTTGTATTGAAGCTGAACTACGACTTTCGTCTTGGAGTGTTTCAGTTTAATAGATTTTGTGATGTGAACATGAGTTGCAAGATTAAACAGTTTCAGTGAGCCTTGTCTTTATCAGGATGGCGGTAGCGCCCTCCTATCATAAAGTCTTCCACTGCAGTTTTTCATAAATCATGTCATGAGCATTTTGGGGCATTACAGATTTGGTATCAGAGCCAAGGTTTTAAGGGCCACTGTGAACTATCAAGTGTTTATGAGTTAGCTATCAAGGTGTGTACGAGTTATGTTCGACTAATTAAATGAGCTACTGACTATAAGTTCATATGTATGGGCATGTATAGAGGAACCATTTCCATTTGTGTGACTCAATTATTTGGTAATATCCTGAGATCCGAGCATTAACAAAGTGGAGTGTGGAACCATTTGGGTCACCTGTTAGTGAGGCATGCTCTCATTTATCTAAGAGCTGTATTGTATGTTTCATTTCTCTCATTTGTTTAAATTTTCGCAATAGTGCACTCTGATTGTGTGACTCGTTGAGTAATGAACTTTGGCGTGTGGTCGTTGAGCTATTGAAGGCTTTCTCTCCATTTCACGTATCTATTGTAAGGCTTTATGCCGGGTTTTAGTCAGTTTTTAGCCAGAATTCTGTCCATTTTGCCCCAAGATTTGAGAGTTTTATTTAGGTGTGTTAGTATACCTGATCTTGGGCATAGTGATGGTTGAAACCCGTTCTTAGGATGCCATTTGCAACTTCTTAAGGGATTAATATAGTGTCAAGTTAGATGTAAACCTCTAGATGAGGAAATGCTTTGTGGGGCAATCTCTTATACGAGAACCAGTATGAGATGAACGATACAATGAGTGCTTATGTCTGATGATAACAGCTAGTAGCTTATGGTGTGCTACTTGGCATTATGTGGGTGGTACGAGTAAGATTAAGCTACCATTCTTGACATTAGGACCTTACATCAGCAATGCTCCCATTGCTTCCTGACATTGACTTATTTCTACCCTAGTTACCTTGAATTGTTCAGAGACATCATTTCTTTGCCACTCACACTCTTTTGATTTGTAATGGAGTGTTTATGAAAAAACTCACATGTGGCCTGTGGGGAGTTCTTTAAACACATCTGAGCAACCTTTCTTATAGGCGATTCAAACCATAACAATCCTAATCATTTAATTCTCTATTTCCATAATGGACCTATAATGACCCCCAGTGTCCGTTATTGTGTGATTTGCAGTTCTTCCTAAACATATTTGACCCATTCTACTTGCAGTTCAGTCATCACTATGTTCATATTTTTACTGTCACCTACTTTAACTTCTTACTTATATTTGGGCACTACTCATTTATTGCTTGCACAGCCTTTGGTTGCTTCAGACCCAGTCAATGAGCGCCTTTTCAGCAATTAAATGGATCCATATTGTTCGTGCTTCTATAGCACCGTACCGTCATGTTGGTATACTACTCTATGGATGTGACTGCATGTCGTTAGTCAAACGATTTTGGAAATCTTTTCTTTACTAGTAAAGCCTATCTTGTTAATGAAAGTTTTTCGAGACTTCGTATTCTTTCCATATTGGGGTTTCAGCTCTCCGTTTGAGGTCAAGGGTTATGATATCTGAAAATTGTAATGTAGATTGTCCATATTATTTTCGAATTTCCTATAAGATTTCATGAATTTTGGTTGAGTATTTTGGAGTTTGGTGATTTTTGGAAGCATTTTGGGTAATTGTATAAATAGCAATAATAAATATTGAGTAAGATTGATCACGCACTCATTTTGTCTATTTTGGGATAAGGTCATTTAAGGAAGAAATGAATATTCATGCACTTTCATGGAGCTCTTAGCTTGATTAACGAGAAAACTGGAGACAAGTATACAATTTGGGAGCTTGTTTATAAGCTTTGAATCAATTATGGATTTTACAAAGAAAATACCAAGTTTAGTGAGCTTAATCGCTTCGATTGAGTTGCATGATTTATTTAGGGTGGAATTCTATATCTAATGGATTTATGAATGAATCATGGGAGGTGCGGGGAATTTTTGACTCAGAAACCATATTTATCAAACCAAGTTATTGCAGTTTATGCTATTTTTAACCAAGATATATCTCTATTGGCCTTAAACTTTTATTACTTACTCACTTCAGAATGTACCAAATGTATTTATCAAGCCAATCTAGTGTACTCGCCATTATCTTGATCAAAGCTATAAATCAGCGAGCCTTAAACCCGTATCAGCAACCTATCTCAGAAAAGGCCACAACCACTCCCTCATTTATCACCATCAACACCTTTTCCTTTGTAACTGTATTTATCTCTTTGTGGTCTAGTATACTTTCATTTACTTTATATCGGATTTAATTACTTTTATTAATTCAGCTTTGAAGTTATATTGAAATACACAAGTTGTGTATACCATTTAATTACTCAATTTCTATTGCACATACTTTTGCTTGTACTTACTCAATTATGTGAGTAAGGATTATCTGCTGACTACACATACCTACAATGACATTTATGAGATAGAGTCGAGGCCTAGTTATCGTTCCCCGTTATGGATACGTGTTATAAAGTTAGAACATATTTATCAAGTCCTATGATATTTTTAAAGACTCAAGCTACGTTCATTGCATGTATCTTCAGACAGCAGAACATGTTTATCAAGTTACAACACTTAATGAGTTTATCAATGAATCAGTTTATACAGTCATTCACCACTGAACTTGTGACCCCGTCAGTTATCATCTATAGGGCGCCAGCCCATCATTTACCCGTGCAGCTTCAAGCCAACTCTTGATCAGATTGGCAGGTGTACACCTATGTATAGATCATATAATTGCAAGGCGTTCACATTCAGATAATAATGAGCAATTAAGTTTCATATTAATTTCATTTTTATTGTTATTGCGAACTAAATAAATTGTAAAGGCGGGTACCCATCAACAGTATTTCTATGCTCATTTTACAATACAGGAATAAATGTACTGAGTTTTTGCTCACATTTTCGAATTGTTTTCATGTTTTCCATTTTAGGTGATAAAGTATCACATGTTTCTCCATTTAGCAAGCCCTTTTGGAAGTCATCAGATGCTCACTGTGGATACAACGTAGCATGAATGTTAGGTTCGACCTTAGGGTCAAGTTGGGTCTATATTGAATATACTTGGAGTGCAAGTTAGCACATGGTATGATTAAGTCGCTTGTGTTGAAGTCAAACTAGGACTTTGATTTTGGAGCGTTTCAGTTTAATAGATTTTGTGATGTGAACATGAGTTGCAAGATTAAATGGTTTCAGTGAGCCTTGTCTTTATCAGGATGACGGTAGCACCCTCCTATCATAAAGTCTTCCACTGCAGTTTTTCATAAATCATGTCATGAGCATTTTGGGGCGTTACAGATTTGGTATCAGAGCCAAGGTTTTAAGGGCCACTGTGAACTATCAAGTGTTTATGAGTTAGCTATCAAGGTGTGTACGAGTTATGTTCGACTAGTTAAATGAGCTACTGACTATAAGTTCATATGTATGGGCATGTATAGAGGAACCATTTCCATTTGTGTGACTCAATTATTTGGTAATATCCTGAGATCCGAGCATTAACAAAGTGGAGTGTGGAACCATTTGGGTCACCTGTTAGTGAGGCATGCTCTCATTTATCTGGCAGTTGTGTTGTACATTTCATTTCTCTCATTTGTTTAAATTTTGGCATTCATGCACTCCAGGTGTGTGACCTGTTGAGTTATGAACTCCGTCGTGTGGTCGTTAAGCTATTGAAGTGTTTCTGTCCATTTCAGGTATCTATTGTAAGGCTTTAAGCCGGGTTTTAGTTAGCTTTTAGGCAAAATTATGTCCGTTTTGCCCCAAGATTTGAGAGCTTTATTGAGGTGTGTTAATATACCTGATCTTGAGTACAGTGATAGTTGAAACTTAATGTGGGGATGCCATTTGCAACTTCTTAAGTGATTAATATAGTGTCAAGTTAGATCTAAACCTCTAGATGAGGAAATGCTTTGTGGGGCAATATCTTTGAGGTGAACCAGTATGAAATTAACGTTACAATAAGTGCTTATGTCTGAGTATAATAGTTAGTAGCTTATGGTGTGCTACTTGGCGTTATGTGGCTGGTACGAGTAAGATTAAGCTACCACTCTTGACATTTAGACCTTACATTAGCAATGCTCCCATTACTTCCTGTCATTAACGTATTTCTACCCTAGTTACCTTGAATTATTCAGAGGCATCATTTCTTTGCCCCTCACACTCTCTTGATTTGTAATGGAGTGCTTATGAAAAATCTCTTATGTGGTCTGTGGGGAGTCCTTCAAGCACATTTGAGCAACCTTTCTTATAGACAATTCAAATCCTGACAATCATAATCATTTAATTCTCTGTTTCAATAATGGAGCCTATAATGATCCCCGGTGTGCGTTATTGTGTGATTTGCAGCTCTTCCTAAGCATATTTGACCCGTTCTACTTGCAGTTCAGTCATCACTATGTTCATATTTTTACTGTCACCTACTTTAACTCCTTACTTATATCTGGGCACTATTCAATTATTTCTTGCACAGCCTTTGGTAGCCTCAGACCCAGTCAATGAGAGCCCTTTTAGCAATTAAATGGATCCAAATTGTTCGTGTTTCTATAGCACCATACCGTCATGTTGGTATACTACTCTATGGCCGTGACTACATGTCGTTCGTCAAAATATTTTGGAAATCCTTTCTTTACTAGTACAGCCTATCTTATTAATGAAAGTTTTTCGGGACTTCTTATTCTTTCCATATTGGGGTTTCAAGTCTCCGTTTAAGGTCAAGGGTGAAAGTTACGAATTCTGAAAATTGTACCATAGATTGTCCATATTATTTTCAAATTTCGTATAAGATTTCATGAATTTTTGTTGAGTGTTTTGGAGTTTGGTGTTTTTTGGAAGCATTTTGAGTAATTGTGTAAAGAGAAACAATAAAGATTGAGTGAGATTGATCATGCACTCATTTTGTGCATTTTAGGCTAAGTAAGGTCATTTAAGGAGGAAATGAATATTCATGGACTTTCATGGAGCTTTTAGCTTGATTAATGAGAAAGAAGAAGACAAGTATACAATTTGGGAGCTTGTTCATGAGCTTTGAATCAATTATGGATTTTACAAAGAAAATACCAAGTTTAGTGAGCTTAATAGCTTCTATTGGGTTCAATGATTTATTTGGGGTGAAATTATATATCTAATGGATTTATGAATGAATTATGGGCATGGGGTGAATTTTTGACTCAGAAACCATATTTAGCAGGCCAAGTTATTGCAGTTTGTGCTATTTTGAACTAAAATATATCTCTCTTGACCTCAAACCTTTATTACTTACTCACTTCAGAATGTACCAAATGTATTTATCAAGCCAATCTAGTGTAATCGCCGTTACCTTGAACAAAGCTATACATCAGCAAGCTTTAAACCCGCATCAGCAACATATCTCAGAAAAGGCCACAACCACTCCCTCATGTATCACCATCAACACCTTTTCCTTTGTAATCGTATTTATCTCATTGTGGTCTATTTTACTTTCATTTACTTTATATCGAATTTAATTACTTTTATTAATTCAGTTTTGAAGTTATATTGAAATACACAAGTTGTGTATACAATTTAATTACTCAATGTCTATTGCGCATACTGTTACGTACTCAATTATGTGAGTAAGGATTATCTGCTGACTACACATACCTACAGTGACATTTATGAAACAGAGTCGAGGCCTAGTTATCATTCCCCATTATGCATAAGTGTTATATAGTTAGAACGTATTTATCAAGTCAGATGACATTTTTAAAGACTTAAGGTACGTCCACTGCCCGTATCTTCAGAAAGCAGAACATGTTTATCAAGCTGCAACTCTTAATGAGTTTATCAATGAATCAGTTCATACAGTCATTTGCCACTTAACTTGTAACCCCGTCAGTTATCATCTATAGGGCGTCAACCCATCATTTACCATCGCGGCTTAGGCCAACTCTTGATCGGATTGGCAGGTGTACACCTATGTATAGATCATATCATTGCAAGGGGGTCACATCCAAATAATAATGAGCAATTCAGTTTCATACCACTTTCGTTTGCACTGTGATTCCGAACTGAATAAATTGCAAATGCGGGTACCCATCAACAGTATTTCTATGGTCATTTTACAATACAGGATTTAATGCACTGAGTTTTTGCTCACAATTTCGAATTGTTTTCTTGTTTTCCATTTTAGGTGATGAAGTATCACATGTTTCTCCATTTAGCAAGCCCTTTTGGAAGTCATCAGATGCTCACAGTGGATTCAGCATAGCATGAATGTTAGGTTCGACCTCAAGTTCAAGTTGGGTATATATTCAATATACTTATGTAGTGTGGAGTGCGAGTTAGCACATGGTATGATTAAGTCGCTTGCATTGAAGTTGAACTAGGACTTTGGTCTTGGAGTGTTTCAGTTTAATAGATTTTGCGATGTGAACATCAGTTGCACGATAAAATGGTTTCAGTGAGCCTTGTCTTTATCCGAACGGCGGTAGCGACGTCTTATCATTAATTCTTCCGCTGCAGTTTTCCATAAATCATGTCGTTAGCATTTTAGGGGCGTTACAGATTTGGTATCAGAGCCAAGGTTTTAAGGGCCACATTGAACCATCAAGTATTTATGAGTTAGCTATCAAGGTGTGTATGAGTTATGTTGGACTAGTTAAATGAGCTACTGACTATAAGTTCATATGTATGGGCATATATGGAGGAACCATTTACGTTTGGGTGACTCAATCATTTGGTAATATATTGAGATTCGAGCATTAGCAAAATGGAGTGTAGAACCATTTCGGTCACCTGTTAGTGAGGCCTGCTCTCATTTATCTGGGAGCTGTATTGTATGTTTCATTTCTCTCATTTGTTTAATTTTTGCAATCGTGCACTCCGAGTGTGTGACCCATTGAGTTATGAACTCCAGCGTGTGGCCGTTGAGCTATTGAAGTGTTTCTCTCCATTTTCAGGTATCTATTGTAAGGCTTTAAGCCGGGTTTTAGTCAGTTTTTAGGGGAAATTCTATCCGTTTTGCCCCAAAATTTGAGAGTTTTATTAAGGTGTGTTAATATACCTGATCTTGGGTATAGTGATGGTTGAAACCAGTTGTAGGGATGCCATTTCCAACTTCTTAAGGGATTAATATAGTGTCAAGTTAGATGTAATCCTCTAGATGAGGAAATGCGTTGTGGGGCAATATCTTAGAGGTGAACCAGTATGAGATGAACGTTACAATAAGTGCTTATGTCTGATGATAACAGTTAGTAGCTTATGGTTTGCTACTTGCGTTATGTGGGTGGTACGAGCAAGGTTAAGCTACCTTTCTTGACATTAGGACCTTACATCAGCAATGCTCCCATTACTTCCTGTCATTGACTTATTTCTACCCTAGTTACCTCTAATTTTCAAAGGCATCATTTCTTTGCCACTCACACTCTCTTGATTTGTAATGGAGTGTTTTTGAAAAATCTCATATGTGGCCTGTGGGAAGTCCTTTAAATACATCTGAGCAACCTTTCTTATAGACGATTCCAACCCTGACAATCATAATCATTTAATTCTCTGTTTCCGTAATGGAGCCTATAATGACCCCCGGTGTGCATTATTGTGTGATTTGCAGTTCTTCCTAAGCATATTTGACCCATTCTACTTGCAGTTCATTCATCACTATGTTCATATTTTGACTGTATAGATCATATCATGTCAAGGGGTTCACATCCAGATAATAATGAGAGATTCAGTTTCTTATTACTTTCATTTTCATAGTTATTATGAACTAAATAAATTGCAAAGGTGGGTACCCATCAACAGTATTTCTATGCTCATTTTACAATACAGGAATACATGTACTGAGTTTTTGCTCAAATTTTCGAATTGTTTTCGTGTTTTTCATTTTAGGTGATGAAGTATCACATGTTTCTCCATTTTGCAAGCCCTTTTGGAAGTCATCATATGCTCACAGTGGATTCAGCATAGCATGAATGTTTGGTTCGACCTCAGGGTCAAGTTGGATCTATATTCAATATACTTGTGTAGTGTGGAGTGCGAGTTAGCGCATGGTATGATTAAGTCTATTGTATGAAAGTTGAACTAGGACTTTGGTCTTGGAGTGTTTCAGTTTAGTAGATTTTATGATGTGAACATGAGTGGCAATATTAAATAGTTTTAGTGGGCCTTGTCTTTATCAGGACGGCGATAGCGCCCTCCTATCATTAATTCTTCCACTGCAGTTTTCCGTAAATCATGTCATTATCATTTTGGGGGCGTTACACATGCCCTATAAAGCCACTACCATTACTAGGAAATGAACATGATTATGATCATGATCATGATGATCTGGTTTCAGAAAAAATTGAGACATGCTCGGATTACTTCCAGTGGATCCATGGGGATCTGAAGCCATGATCCGGTTTCAACGAAAAGGAGTTGTATCTTTTACTCTTGTGGTTTTTCAAGGAAGGGTATATGTTGAGTCTTATCATAAGTCTTTCCAAACAAGGGATGTGTTCACAATATCGGGTATTGTTCAACTCATCCGGGTCTACCCGGGAAGACTAAACCAAATAATCTATTTGTCAAATCTAATTTCAGTTAAAAACATTTTCGGTCTAGCTTCAGTAATTTCCCCTCCATTATTGGCCTATCATGAATACAACATAGCACATAGGTGACAAGCCTCCCTTTGTTGGATTTTTTCTCTTCGGGTATAATTTTCAATTTTCCTATCAGTTTGAGGAGTAGCAAATCTATCAGCTTCTTTATTATGATCATTACATAAAAAGCTAAAATCAAACGTATACCATTCAAAAAATAGCACTTGACTAGAAAGATGTACTCAACTCTAAAAGGGAATTTAAACAATCCCAATCTTACTTGTCAATAATTCCATCATTTTTAGAGCAACACTTCATTAGACTTAGCTCATAATAGCATTTCAAAGGCAGAATAGTGAAAGGCCAAGCAAAAATAACTCCACAACTAGCAAAATACATTTCAAGCTATGGTAGCAAATTAAGAGCGATAAAAGTGAAACCAAACGAACTTGGTGCTTTAGAAGGATTAGCATCATCTTCTGCAACTTACGAACTTTCACTTTAGTTTCCTAGTGCCCCTGCTTGATTTTGATTCTTTTAGCTTGCTCTTCCTCTGAAGCACATCTTTTAGTATGGGAAAGGGGAACTCTGATACCCATATGGAAGGTCTTTGCATAGCCATTTTTATCTTCTCCCATAAGATTTTTATAAATCTCATCTCGAGTAGCTGTTAGGTGATAAATTGTCCTATTTTACGTACCTCTTTCACCCACTTTTAGCTCGTATAATAACTTAATCTTTAGAATTTTTATTTGTTTTATTTACTTTTGTAGGTAATAAACTTCAAATTGAGCAAAGGTCGCAAAAAGGAGCGAAGATGGGACAAAGCAAAGAGAAACAACAAAAACAGGCAAGAAGGAACAGCAGGGGTTCTCTCTGGCCATTTTAGGCTTGTTTTAGTTTAGGTTTTAGCCAATAAAAACCTCAATAGAAGGATTAGATTAGGATTGTAGTTTGTATTTCGGGATTCAAGCTTTTGTGTTTCCAATTCTTCAATCAATTCAAGCATAAGTTTCTCTCTTTCTCTCTCTCTCTCTTTATTTCACGTTTTTGTTCTTGTTTTGATTTTGTTAGTTTAATTCTTGTATTTGATTTGCTTAGTTTAAATGTTTAGTTTTTATTATTATTTTGTGTTTCCTTTAGTTTTCATTCGTGCTAGTTTAGATTAATTCCTCTTTTGTTCATGTTTATGCTCTTATTTGCTAGTTTATGTTTAGTTTAGGTTTTCATGTTTTCGTGTTTAATTAGTCGTTAATTTTGGTTGATCGGATTGTGGCTAACCCTTGATGGCTAATTAACCTTGTTTAGGCCTCAACCCCCCTTGTTTATGCCTAGAACTTAGAGTTTTCTTTAGTGCCCACCAAGTGTTCAATGAAACGCTTGAGAGAGCTTTCATCCGTGTTTTCGGACAATCAACTTATGCTGAGAGGTGAGATTGATTGTCTAATGTGGGTAGAGAGAATAGTTGGGATTGCGACATGAAAATAGTCCCATCGCTAGCTAGGTCAAGGGTTGTCAATCTTGTAATTTAATTGAACTAATCCCATGAAAATAGGAGGTTAGAACAATTAGACTAGCTCATGACCCTTGAGAGAGGCCTTGGGTGGTTTTAATGATACAATCGACCATCTCTGAATACTAGCATAACTTGGGAATGTGAGGGCTTAACTTGTTTACTTAGTTCATCTTAGGTCTAATCGTAGTCCTTTTGTTTTCGCTTTAGTAGTTTAGTTCTATTTTCTATTCCTTCAGTTTTGCCTAGCTTGAGACGCTTTAGTTAGGTCTAGTACTTGGAAACCCAACTCTCTGCAGACGACACTCCGAGTACTCAACGATGCACCTTGCACTTGGGGTTTATAAATATTAAAACTCTGTTTTTCCCCAACAGTAGCAAGATCATATGCGTCATCCTTAAATTGAGACAACTCAATCTCAATTGCTTCCTGTCAAGTTATCACAACCAAAAGACGAAGAACATCGTGTAAACATACGATCACATCAACACCGCCATATATGTTGGTTTGAAAAAAACTAAATCTTGTTGTATGACATTAAGGGTCCTTATTCATTGGCACATTACTCTCCCCTTGTGTACTTGAAGCATTCGAGCCTAGAGTGTTGGACATATAGGCAGTTTTTGGTTGAAGGTCTTACCAGTAGGAATCCATATTCAGAAGATGACAATGAAGTAAATATTGAATTTATATAAGCATACATTTCAAGTATACTGGCAAAAATATCTATAATGATAATATACTATGTACACAACAAGTTTCAACCTTACTTGAAGGGGCTTCTTCATTTGTACGATTCTGAGAGGAAAGAGATTACCTTACATTAGGAAAAAATTACTAATATATATGTGTAAATTATGTAAGCTAATGATCATGTGTCAATAATGTACCACTTACTTAGCTTAGATGTTGCATTAAAACTAGTTGCAAGCATTGTCCTAGCATGAGAAGTATTAATGCTCTTAGTAACCATGTGCTGTCCTTGCAAGCTTTCCCCTTAAAGAAAAGGAGATTGTCTTGGCTTTTAGTAAAATATATACCCTCATCTACGCTAAGTGAATTTAATTAATAAATAAGGTTTTTATCATTGTGAACTTACTAGGTTGAGGCTGATCAGAGGTGGTTTTATCAAAAAATAAAGCAGCGAACTGATGAGCCCACAAATGTTGTGCCAAGATTTGAAGAACTGGGTAGACTTGTTTGCTTCAACTTGGGACTCCTCCTTGCATTGGAATTGGGATTCTTCCTACTTGAAGTTAGAAAGCTCTACATCAACATAAATATAAAACTTGTTAAAATAAATAATATAAAATTTAATTAGTATACACACACACACACACACACACACACACACACACACACACACACACACACACACACACACACACACACACACACACACATATATATATATATATATATATATATATACATTTATAGCCTACTATTAGTCGATTTCTTGGGATCATCATCTTCTTACCGGTCAGTTTTACTATAGAAGCCATGTAGAACCTAATACAAGTCCAATTAATGTTCGTTTAATTACATAAAAAAAAAAACCAACATAAGCTACATAAGATAGAGAAAACTATCATATAAACATCTAAAAAACATAAGCTAATTAAGTATGACTTTATCTCAAAATTAATAAAAAAATCAATGAAATGTGTTCTTTTTTTTTTGTATATGTATTTTCTTTAACTCAACTATATATCCTTAGAAGTTAGATTCGTTCCATCCATAAAGCTATGACAGCTGAGTTTCAATGATGGCACGATGCATCTGGTTTCAACCTTGCAAGAGAATGGGTACCTAATGCTTTTCCTTTCCCACGAATATTAATTTTGAATATACTTTTAGATGCAATCTCGAGATCGACAAAGACACCAATAACCGTCAACATAGAGAGGCAGTTTCCATCCACCCACAAATAAATCCATTTTAGATTGAAGTGTATGAATATGTAGTGGGGTGGGAAAAATGACAACATCCCACCTATGCTTAGTCTTTATAAACCAAATATTAATTAACAGGAAAATGTTCTAGGGATTATGAATAGCGATTACATCACAAGTATACCAAATTTTCCCTAACTAATCCATAATTCATTCTCAATAACCACTATCAACCACTTGCACAATGCTATCCTCAACAAGACCACCAAAATTTTCATAACCCAACACTTATGTCGTCTTCCTAGTTAAAAAACCAATCCAATTCACAAATCCTTCAAATTCGAGTTCAACAACAGGTTGTTAGTTGTGGGTAGAACAAAATACACCATTGAAAAGAATAAGTGACATATCCCCTATTCAATTTCTCACCCAAGTTCAGAACCAAGAATTTTAATGGATTTTTTAGTAATACATACGAATGGCAGAGGAAGTTAGGCTGAGCATTGGGCTGTAACATAATTAGATGGTTTCATCTGTACTCAGAATCATCGAAAGGTAGATTTTCCAATTAATGTCATTGAAAACCTATTTCTTGCAATTCCTTGACTAAGATGGTTGTGCTAAAAAAAATTGCATTTTTGGATCTTTTAGGGTCCTACAATCAGTTGAGTACATGCCAGAAACAATCAACAACCTAGTGCACCACCACTAACCACATCAACAATCCCAGAAGTAGCCTTAGGCTTTCTAGCAAAAAATTAAAGAGGTTCCAAAACCTGATTCTTGGTAAACCTCAATTTGATTGTATTTTTAACAAGAATTTCTGGATTGAATAGATAGAAATTTGTCCACAATTAATTCAATTCACAAACCCCTTAAACTTGAGTTACACACCTCCATTAACCACACAAAATCAACAACAAATACAAGAAAAGCAAACCAAAAAATGTTTATGCTTCTGTAATCAAACCTGAATCCGGAGACGAATACAGCATCGAGGCAAAAAGCGACTAGCTATGAGGGGGCCCTAGCAGTGAAAATGGTCCAACATCGAGTAGGGGCTGTCGTCGATTAACCAAAGGTAGCGGTGAACGACCTGAAGTATGAATGACGAACAGGATCAATTTGAGGTTCGATTTGTGGATTGCAAGATGAATTCTAGGGTTCTAAGAAGAAGAACTTTAGAACGGAAGTTTCTCTAGGGGCTAGGGCCGCGAAGGTGGAAGGGCACCAAGTTTGTGGATCAAGATGGAAGAACTTTCTTTTATCCAATTTGATTTTTTGGATCACTTTTTAAATAATTGTAATGTAACCCACGCCACCAAGTTACAAACACTACCAAAATCTATTTAAAGTTTTAAAAAAAGTGTTGGTGTTAAAATTGCAATACTAACAGCAAATTAAACATTGGTTTTCCAATAACACTACAACCATATTGACTAGTTTCAGTTGCATATATTGTCATCCCTTACGACGAATTTAGAAGACTAACCATCAGAGAAAAATATCTACGAGAATTATTGACATTTACCAACATACCTAATTTTCTGTTACTATGGTTTTGTTGCTACAACCAACATTTCTCGTACTGTGTTTGTGTGTGTGTGTGTGTGTGTGTGTGTGTGTGTGTATCTACAAATATATATATATATATATATATATATATATATATATA
>JACYFF010031956.1:68725455-68776386 GCA_017589665.1 Selenicereus undatus | reverse complement strand
AAAAATATAAATAAAAAACATTAAAAATTCAAAATTCAAAATTCAAAATTCAAAATTCAAAAATTCAAAAATTATAAATTATAAATTATAAATTATAAATTATAAATTAAAAAATTATAAATTAAAAGAAAATAAAAAAAATAAAAAAAGTAAAAATGAAAAAAATGAAAAATCAAAAACTAAAAATTAAAAATCAAAAATCAAAAAAATAAAAAATAAAAAATAACAGACAAAAATTTCACAAAATTTGGATAACTTTATAAATTATCACACATTAATTACATTCTCATTATTTTAACCTATTTCAACCCACCACATAAAAAATATACCAACTTCAACCAACATCAACTCACTTCAACCTACTTCAACCTATTTCAACCCACCTAAAAAGAAATACCAACTTCAACCTATCTCAACCCACTTCAACCAATTTCAACCCACTTTACCCTTTTGACCCACCCAATTTACCCACGAAAGAAACAGGCCCTTAGTATCATTAAATTGGGATTGATCTAGTGGGAATGGCACAACTGCAACGCTAAATGATTTTTCAATTCTCCTTAATTGTATACCCACTTTTACTTGCTTTTAATTTGTCCCTTATGCTCAGGTTTGTATTGTGCTAGAAATCTCTCCTTTTTTGCATCACTGAATATGCTCTACTTTTACTTCCTCATATTGTTGATTATACATTAGGGATTACATACTTTCAATATAGTATTAACATTTTGAATTCTTGAAGTTAGTCATAAATAAATAGAAAAGCATCTAATTGTCAGTTCATATGTTTTTTTCGTCTCTATTGCAATTGACAGTGCCAAGAAACGGACATTGGATTTTCATTTTCGAAAAAAATGCTTCACTTATGCACATGGCTGGGGTAGGGTAAGTAGTCTTGGCAATGTCGATGAGATCTCCTATGTTATTAATGGGAGTATGGGGCTAAGACTTTCAGTTGGATATACTTGCATCTTTGCTTCTGAAATGACTTGAGAAGGGAAGACGACTCAGAGAATTTTAATTTCATTTTTCCTCAGTAAGTTAAATTTTAACATGCTCCTCGTGTCTTTTTTGTAGATTGATAAGACTCCGAATTTAGGACCAATGTTCCGCTCTATTCGCGTTCCTTATTGCTTAAGTCATTCTATGTATTTCGATAGTGACTTTAGGGGCAAGTTTCTAGTCTTTGTTACTATTTGGTTTTAGAATGGGAATTTTTACTAATTTGTTTTTTTTTTGTATTGAAGTATGCATTACAGTGAATGTTTGCAGACTAATGATGTTTAATTCAATAGACATATATTTATTTATTTTTTAATTGTTAACATTGTCGTGCTTTAATTCTTTAATTAAAGCATATTGATTTAAGATATATAGCATAAACCATTGTTTGTGTATAATATTATTGACAATGATAAAATGGTAGTTAGTATTTGTGTCATTGTTAAACATTGCAATCATAATTTTTAACGATAAACTTCATCGTTAAAGAGCATTTATTTTAGAAAAATTATTTATAGATTTTTACCTTTACGATGGATAATTTGGTTGTTATTGATATGCAATGTTGCGAGAACCGAACCTAACCGGTCGGTTCAACCGGTTCACCCAGAAGCAAGCGAGTGGTCCGGTCCGGACATGCTTTTCAACCTACCTGATAATTGAACCGGTCAACAATCGGTCAAATTGCGGTTAAACCGTAGGAAGCGCTCGAAAAAAACGGCAGTCCCACCCGGTGAACCCGGTTTTTTTTCTGCTGGCTATAGCCAACTGAACAACCCGAGGAGGGTCTTTCGCTCAAGCAAGGTTAGAACATCCAGAGGAGGGCCTTTCGCTCAGGCAAGGTTTTTCTCTAGCATCCATGGTTCACATGGAGAGAGAGAGAGAGAGAGAGGGAGGGAGAGAGGGAGAGAGGACGACTGGAGGTTGAACTTTGGAGGCGGATGAATGCAATGGCGAAAAGCAGAAAGAACTCTATCACTTTAGGTTGGAAACTGAAACTCCTTTCACCTCACTTTCTATTAAATATTAGCATTGCCTTATTTTATTTTTATTTTATTTTATTGCTTTTTTATTGTGAGATGGGCAGGGGCTGCGTGAGTGGGCTGAAGTTTGGCCCAATAATATGAATGCAACTAATATGAATACATATGTTCAGTTTCTATATATTTTTTTTATGTGCAAGGAAAAATCAACACAAATCTTATATTATTTTTTTATTACAAAAATGTAATCTTAAAAAATAGAGCCTAAGTTAATACAGGATCTACCGGGTCATGCCGGTCTAATCTGATTTAACGGTAAACCGGGTCAACAGGTCCAACCTCGGTTCTAACGATCCAACCGGTTAACCCATGACCCACTCGTCCAATCGGATTGATTACCAGGCCGGTTCTCTCAAAATTGTTGATATGTAGTTTATTGTTAATTAGTTGCTAATAACGATGGACACACACTTCATCATTATTGTGAATAACGATGACAATATTTAGGTTGTCATTAAAACTACTAACAAAGGGATCAATAACCACGACCAACGACCAATATTTTTTTGGTCGTCAAAAGCTTTAACGACCAAAAAAACCTTTAATGTGGAATTTTTTCGTCATTAAAAACCCTTTTTTCCAGTAGTATATGTGTCGTTGGTTTTAAAATCTCTAAGTTGAATGATCTTGTAACGTAAACATGTTGGGTCTTGCTTGAGTCACCATAAATGTTGTTTGATTTTAAAATAGTTAGATACGTGAACTCAAGGTTACTTGATTTGATTTTGATATGTAAACTATTTGAAGGGCCTTGAAAGCAAACTTAGGAAAGTCCATTTTTCTATTCCATGGTTTTATTCTCAATCACCTGCACTCAGGCCAAAGTGATTGCAGGGAGATCCCACATTTTGAATCGAGTTTTAAAAGTATGACTTTGAAATGACATAATGATTGCCTTGTTTGTTAATTCACGTGACTGTGAGCCGTTCGTGAGTTGTTTTACGTCAAGCTACAGCTAATATTTCCTTTAACATTATGCTTGCTACCTAAAAGCTCATGATTGACCAAGCATGGACTATTTTTACATGCTTGAAAATGTGTATTTTTATTTTGAGATGTTTTGCACTAGGAGGATAGTGCTAATTATAAAGGACTTGGTCTCGAGAGTAGACCTGAATAAAGCGAGCGCTCAAGTTGTGAGTACCTTGATAAGGGTAGGAGTCCATTGACTCTGAGAGGCCCAGTGATAACATAAGTTGTGAGTTATAGTACTCACTCCAAAAGAGAACTAATTTGTGAATCCAATACCTTGAAAATAGACTTGTTATGGGCTATTTCTAAACCATGTTTTGTATTGTTTAGAAAAAATGCAAGTAACCTTCAACAAGCAACAAATGACTCTCAGGTACCCTGAGTTTTAGGCCAACAACTTTTTGGTCCTTGACTTTTTGAAAATAACACTCGGGTACGTTGTGTTTTCAAATAATAGACACCTAAGTTCTTTTCTTATTATTTTGGCCCTAAATGTTTAGAAAATTTATATTTTGGCCCAAATGGGGTACTTTTAGTAATTTTGTTATGTTTTGGGCTCTTTTAAGAAAGATGCTTGTTTTGAATGATTTAATTTCTTATAATGACTTTACTAGTACTAGTTATCACAATCTACTACTTATATCATAAAGATTATATTTTCTATGATTATAAGTCCACCATGCGTAGCCAAAAAATAATAATTAAAGGTTAATTAGAGAGTTTTGACTATTACCTAAACTTAGTCGGCGTCGGACCCTGACGTTCCTCTAGCTTCCAGTTTATAGAGATTGATAATCTCAACCACACCTTTCTTAAATCAGGCATGACAAAGATTTGTTTCGTTTCTCGGATCTTAGTCACTAATCAAGTTTTATATTTTAAAGGATAGTGAGACTTTAATCAAAAAAATTATTATATTTAAGATATAAGGTTTAATTTAATAACATTCCCTACTGGGAAACTTCTTTTATTAAAAGCTGGACAATGGAAATATTACAATGAAAAGATTGAATAGGGACTTAAGCTATTAAGATCATTAAAGATGCTTGCTCATGGAGAAATGGAGAATCCCGACTTCTCTTTTACTCAAGTATGCTCAAATTACCATTTCCCCCTCTCAGCACTCAGCCTGTTCTTTTATAGAGGAGATAGACTACATAAAATGCCATAATGGCTACATTACGCTGATATTTTTACATGATTATAGTTATCTGCATATGGCTACAGTAGACAACATTATTTTATTGATCTGACACTGGACAAAATAGTACAATGATGGAACAACCACTTTTCAGAGCCTTTAATGCTGACAAGACTAGTCATCCATATTGAGATATTGCATGCCTTCATCTCCACTAATGTCTTTGAGTCCATTATTATCCAAATAACTATCAAAATCTTCATCAAGTTGAAGATGCTCTAGATCCCAATTTTTAAATAATTCATAAAGATATTTCTTTTCTTTTTCTGATAAGAATTTTCCAACTCTAACACCAAAGAGACAATCAAAAACATCTTTTGAAGTAGCTCATTCTACCTTCATATATTTGCTACTCATTATGATAAACAAAAGTAGTGCTCCCGCAATGCATTAGTATTCTTCCTTGTTCAATTAATGCCCACATTTGATAATAAATATTGTAAAACCCGATGGCTCTTACTAAAGCAGGATCAGTAACTAATTTTTGTCGTTCTGAAAACCATTCTTGTCGTTGATCATTGGGATCGTCTAAATCAAGTATTTGAACAAGATAGCGAAATGGTTTGGCTTTTTTATTTTCATACTCAATTATTGTACAATGTACCTCCATATATAGGCTTCTAATATGTGGAATTTTTGTTGGACCATCAGAAAATGTAAGAATCCAATGGATCCTTCTAAACATGCATTGTTGCAATTTGGTTAGTCTTGAGAAAAATGGGTACTTCGGATCAGGGATTTTCATGAGGTAAACTACCGTTCCATATTCCCAAGTTTTCAAGACGAAGTCATTGGGAGAGATTGAATTTGTTGAAAACCTAACACGACCAACTCCAGATCTATCGGGAAAGTAGATTATAGTACTCCATGATTCCCAAATATCACATGAATAATTATGATAGTAGTCAATACAGACTGCATACCACTCGTTGAACCATTTTTCTTGAACATGAGAACTTATTTTTTTTCTTAGATAACATAAGGCCATCTTGGGAAATTAATTTGTAACTCTAAAAGACTAAATCTTTGAGCTATTAGGTAGGCAGAAGACAACAGACCAAAACGTGATCTTCTTTTTTCAAAGAATTCCAAAACTTCCATAAAGATTTTATTAGAAGGAGAAGCCCGTTCTAGTAGTAATGACATTTTTGGATTTCCTCCTTTTCCAGCGGGAGTTCTGCTCTGATGATCACTATTGACGAGTTCACGAGTTAAACTATCTGCCAGAAAATTATTCGATCCCTGTATATATTCAATAGAGAAAGAGAACTGGTTAAACCATAATTGTCAACGCAGGAGTTACCCTTGTGCTTGCATATTTGATAAATTCTTTTTCACAAACCAAGTATTTCTTTGCAGTTAGTTCGAATAAGAAAAGGTTTTGGGGCTAAAAAGATTAAGAAATTTTCAATTCCCCTTATGACTGCAAGGATTTCGTTTACCATCGTAGGATAGTTGCATTCTGCTTTATTAAACTTTCACTTCAATATTTGCAGAGTTTTTCTCGTTCTTTGAGTTTGAGTACAGCACTCATTGCCAACATCTATCTCAAGGATTAAATCATCCCTTTCATTAGGCAAATTAAGAATGGAAAAATTTATACTCATCTTTTTAGAGTTCTAAACAACCTTTGAATCACTGGGGGTCCATGTCCAACTTAGTTCTTTCTTAGGTTTCTGCTGTAAAGGTTTTCTTAATTTAGCTAGATCCTTAATGAAATCAAAAGCATAGGTAAGACATCCAAGAAACATTTCTAATTGCTTCCTATCTTCAATTTTTTTTAGGAAAATTCCCTATTTGTTCTAGAATAGACTTTTGTAAGGATAATTTGTCCAACTGTTATCTTTATACCTAAAAACTCGATTTCTTATTCAACACAAATACACTTGTTCTAACCAAGGATAATATCATGATCAATACATCTTTGGGTGACAGCTAAGGCTTCATCTTTGTGCTGTTCTATGGTTTTGGAAAAGATAAGGATATCATCAATGTAAATTGGACAAACATGATTAAGATCTTTGAAGATGTTATCCATCCTTCTTTGGAATATTTGAGGTACATTTTTAAGACTAAATGGCATTACTATCCACTCATAGTGTCCTTGAGGGGAACTAAAAGTAGTTAAAGGAATGCTTTCTTCACCCATTTTTATCTGTCAGTATTCGCTTTTGCAATTCATTTTTTAGAATCAATAGGTTTTGTGAATTCTATTAAAAAGGATTGTTTTATTAGGAATATAATAATAGTATCATCATTAAGCTTTTTGTAATTGATTACCATTTTAGCTTTTCCTTTTTTTTCTTCAGCGTAATTTCTTACAATAAAAGTGAGACTGGTTTGAGAACTCTTGTTATTCCTGATTAATCCTTTATCTAAAAGTTATTTGATTTGTTTATCGAAATCTTGGATATCGTGGTGTGTATACACCAATTGTTTGACTCTAATAATAGTGATGAGATTTAACAAAGTAATCTTTGCAAATGCTTTAATTTTTTCCCCAAATTTTTAGTATGTTATTAGAGTAGAGTTCTTTGCATAATAGGTCTTGTTGTTCAGCAATCTGCCCTTTAATAGATAACTCAAGTAGTGAAACTTTTAGTGTTATCTCATGTTGTGCAGAGATTAACATCTTACCACACTAGCTGTGTGTGAACTCAATCCTCCGATGAGTGTAAGCCCTACTTAATTTTTCAATAGGAACCGAGTGACCATTAATTGTATTATTTGGTTTATGCTTTGTGTGCATGGAGAATATAGTGTTTGAAAATTATTTTCAATAATCATATCATAAGTGGGTTGATTAGTAGCCCATAAAAATGATATAATGTGGCTCCTACTTCTATGAATAACCTTTATATGGCTTCGTTGTGGCTCATAATGCTATTATCAGCTCTGTTCTTAATTGTAAAGGTTTCTTGACTTTATTCCACAAAATGTTTGGAAATAACTATCATTTTCCAAAGCATACAGAACAATG
This sequence comes from Selenicereus undatus, assembly GCA_017589665.1. Lineage (NCBI taxonomy): Eukaryota > Viridiplantae > Streptophyta > Magnoliopsida > Caryophyllales > Cactaceae > Selenicereus > Selenicereus undatus. Next base: position 68,769,188 of record JACYFF010031956.1, on the reverse strand, counting down.
ACTATCTGTGTAGACACACAATTCATATTTATTATATCCCTCTAAACATACATTTATTGGGATATAATAAATGTTGTTAGGATTCGTATTAGTGACTTCATAGCATAACTCCATAGTTATATTTTTGACTAATTTATCCTCATAAATTGGCTCACTAATCGTTCTTGTTTTGTACTCAATGACTTTTCTATCTAGACTCAAAGTTCGGTCCACACTGTATCTTGCGAGTTCAAAACTCATTCTACTCATTTCACTGGTCGTACTAATTGTATCATCTTCTTTAAGCTCTCCTTTAGCTAATGAAGACCCCTCTCCCCATTCTAATCTTGCACTGATACTTCTTTATAATTGGGGTTTAATGGTAATTTTATCATTTTCATCAATTTTTATCACATTTTTCTTATTGATTTTAATGGGATGGGCAAAGCTAGATATCCAAGATCTATCGATTTTTATCTCCTACGGATTGAACTTTATCCTTTGTATTTTTTGTATTGGAGTAGGACTTTCAAATTGTTCTGCCTTTATCATTGTTACCTTAGTCTTTGAATGCATAATATTATTTAATTTGTCGATTATTTTGTAAAACATCTTTAGTGGATATCCTCCTCTTTTCATGTCTTTTCCAACTGTTTTTATCTTAAGGGATCGGAAGTTTTTGGTAAATTCATCTTTTAAGCTCACTAATATCGAGATCGGCGATTGAATCTTACTGATCCATTACATAAATTCGTCTTAATCCCTATGATAAGTTGATTATTAAATTTGGTATGCCCAATACCAGAGAGCAACGCATAAAGATCAATATCTTTGCCATAATATTGTAACTGAGTAATTTGCACCTGGACACTTCCAACATGGACATACATGTACTTTATGTCTTTGTTATGTCTAAGGATGTTTTTCCAACTAATGAGATTAACTTTTCCTTTATCATACTCACAATCTTTAATTTCTAGATCTCCTTCTATCATTTCACATACATATTTGCCTTTTAATTGAATATGGACTTTTTGTAGATCATGTCTTTCTGGAGTGTCGAAAGGATCTAATTTTCTTTGACTTCTTCTTTTTCATTATCTACAACAAATTCTTCTCCTTGAAGATTACCAAGACTAATTGAACTACTTTCCATCATATGATTGTTTCTTCGTAATTACTTTGTTTATATTTATCTTGTAGTACTATCTCAACAATTCCCTTGCTGTTTTTCAGGGCTACATCTAGTGCTTCATCCTCGCTAAGCTCAAAATAATTTAAACTACCCAAAAATTCAATAAGCTTGTTATTCTTCCTATTTTTGCATTCGTTTTTATAACGACCTACTTCTCCGCATGTCCAACACTTGCAATTATTTTTTCTGGCAGGACAAGAAACGACTTTCCTAAAAAATCTTCATTTTTTAGGGCTTGGTTTGTTATAATATTTCTTTTATATTTCTCCCCCCTTCACTTGTTAAAGCTCTTTTGCTTGTAAAATTTTCTTTTTCTTCTCTTTTCGAGTTCGTTGCCCTATTGGTGAGGAGAATCCCAATAGGTTAAAATATAGTTCTTCATTTTATTTTTTTTGGAGATCAAGTCATTGATCATTGACCTATTTTCTTAAATAAGAGATTCTCGAACCAAGGATATCAATGACATCCGCTCTTTCAAGCCATGCAATGTACTTTTAATTAATTATGGAATTTATTGGGTATGACAATTTGTCATAGAGCATACCAAGATTAGTTTCATTATGCCCAATTTTGTAATAATATTAACTATATTCAGCGATATAGTTTTTCAGATATCTCATATCCCACAACTCTATATTATTAATCTTTACTTTCCATTCTCTAGGTTTTTCCTTAGAATTAGATTTAGCTTCAATAGATTTAGTTTCGATTTCCTTACATAAATTTTTGAACATTGCAACGAGTGTTTCCATTGTTCTTAATGCATTTTTACCGTCATCATTTAATGAATCATAGCAGTTACCTATAATGCCAGAAAAACTCTGTTCGATATAGTTTAGGAAATTTCCAGGAGCCCATGTCGCATTTAAATTTAAGATACAATTCATACCTCTTTTCCAATGCTCAAATATTTCTTCTGTATTGCGAGCTCCATCAATGTTTAACATGTATCTTGTTTGGCTAAATGAGGTAAGGCCAATTTCTTCAGAGGTCGTAGTTTTTCTTGGAATAAACCCAAAAGAAAAATTAGTTCTACATCCTACTGGATCATATCTGGGTCTCATAAAATGAGTATTTCTCCTAGAAGGTTCACAAAATTCTTCAGATTTTGAAACAATGTTGTTCACTAGATTGGACTCGATTTCGTCTATGTTAAGGTCTTCTCCAATCTTATTGATTTCGTCATCCAATTCCATTTTTTCATTTTTTTTAAATCCAGTCTCCTTCTAATTTCTTCTAAAGATACAACATTAAGATCTTCTAGTTTACTTAGGTTCATCTATTGATACACTCTTCTAACTGGACATTATTTGTCTCTTGATTATCATCAGATAATACATCTTGTTTATCCACTATTGCACCCATCATTTTCTTTAATTCTTCTGAATTTTGCTCTTTATCAAACATATTTTGTAATTCCTCAATATTATACTGCTTATACTCCATCCTCTTCTTCATTCTCTATCTTTTTAGACGATTTTTCAGTTGATTTTTCTTCTACTTCTTTTTTGATTTTTATATCATGAAAAGAAAATGGATTTTGTTTTTTGGGTTTTGGAAAGGATAATTATGCTGAAATGGAATGCTAATACTTAGATCAGATTTTTCACTATGTCTAACTTCGTTGATTAAAGAAAGATGGATTACAGACAATTGCTTCTTTATATCCGTATTTTCAGTCTTAACCTTTGCTAATTTGCCTTTTAATTCTAAAAATATATCAATTATAGAGTTTAGTTGAGGTGCTACTGAAGTGGTTCTTGTGGTAAGTGAACAATATGTGAATAGTTAGGAGCATGGTAAGTAGGTGATGATTCAAGCATTAACACACAGTTAATTAGCTTAACTAACTACTAATTACTCTTAATTATCTTAATTATTTTTTTTCATGAGGTTCTGATGCCAGATTAAAGAGTGCTTCAAGTAGTACTAGTGAGAGAAATTACGCATGCACAAAATAAAATTTTTCAAAAGTAAGTTTTTAAGGATTAGGGTTAAAAATGCAAATATGAAAAGTTAATGCGATTACATGAAAATTAGAATAGTAGATTTTGATCCTTTCTATTAGTTACCTCATAAGTCATGGTATCTTGCAGTTATTTTTAAAAACTAAGGGTCCTTAAAGTTGTGTCCACAAAATCTGAGGTACCTGTGTATTTTTTCCGTAAACAAGACTTCAATTAAAAAAAAATGGCCTTTGTTATATTTAATAACTTTATATTGGCCTGATTTGATTTGAATTGAAGTTTCAAAACCCTTTTGATTGTTATTGTTACTTTTATGTTGAAAAGGAACTAAGTCAGTAACTTAAGTGAGGCCTGAAGTGTATGGATGTTGTAATTGAGGCTAAAGTGACTTGTCTTACTCAATCCTTGGTGCTACCAGTGAAGAAAATAAGTGTGTGTTGGTCATCGCTTGCTTTATATGCTACTATTAACTACAACACTCAGCGTGACTGCTACTTATTATATTGTATGCAACTGTTTTGTTTTTCAGGATGTAGATTATCAACTGAGTGTGTGGTCATTTATTCCCTCTATTTTCCTTTTTTCATAGTCCCAACTATTCTTAAAATACGTGTAAAAGTTCTTGGTTCATGAGTTAAACAATGTATCATGGTTGGTTTGTAAACTCGTTTGCTTTGTAAACTCGTTTGAGCACATGTAGATTTAAGGCCTGAATTCATGTGTTACATGTTATTTAGCTATCAATCTAAATGGTTGTATGAGTCAACCATCTAATTAGATACTCTTCTTCTAATTTTTAGAGTTGAATGGTATTAGGATGTAAACCCTAGTGCTCCGAGTGTGTGACTCGTCAAGTTGTATATTCTATTTTTTCTTTTATTTAATGTCACAACATGTGGCTAATAGAGTTGGTTTCCCCGACATGTAGTTGTCGAGTTTACTTAGAATTTCCTTTGTGTCATTGTTTATTTATTTATTTACAAGTACCAAATGTAAGGCTACAAGCCTAGGTCTTGGCCCATTTTTAAACGGAACTCTATCCATTTCATTTCAAAATTTAAGAAATTACTAAAACCCCTAGTCATAGGGATGGATGTTGCACAAGCATTCCCAAGATGAAATTTAAAATTTAAAATTTTTTAATACTCATTTAAGCTTTATGTGTGTGTGTGTATTGTATTATAATTGTTTTAAAATTATACCAAATATTATGGTGTGGTAGATGAATTTGACGAATTTTCATAATTATCATAGTGTTAACAAAAAGAAAAAACTGGAATACGTCCTAATTTTAACTGCCAGCTTTTTGCACACTAAAAGATTTGATAAGCACATGGTAGTCGGTACAGTCAAATCACAAGTTCTCCTTCCCCTGTTTCGGCCGACCCTTTTTAGTTGTCGCAAAGCAGCTCCGGTGACCATATTCGCCCAAAAATGCTTCTCGGGGCCCTATAAGGATTACTTAGCCTATAGCTGTAATAGCCTGAACCTAATCTATGTCAATTACTTTAGCTAATTTCAATTTAACAAAGTTGACTGCTTCGTTTCATTTCAATATTCAAAATATATTTGCAATCATAGGTTGAGACGATAAAGTAGCCTCAAAATAAGATCTGATAAGGCTTTGTGTAGAATCATTCAATACCCATAATAAATAAATAGTAGCATATTTACAAAGATGATTAAAAGTTACATTTTTCAAGGAGCATGCTAATTAAGAAAGCTTTACATAATTTGCATATCTATGCTATGTAAATAAAACAAAAATGTGAATAATGAAATAAAAATGAATACAAAAATACACATCAATCAACATAGGTGAAATTTATAATTTTTCTTAATAACTTGAGGAATTACTAAAAATAAAGTGAGAGTAAACTGGACGTGGAGTTGTGTTAGTTGGTCTTGATTTGGGTTAGATGTAAAGAAGAGGCCCAAGGGAGAGCCCAAATTCTTGAGGGTAAGAGAACGGGTAATGAAGATTTTAGAACAAAAAAAAAAGAGGAAAACATAAAATCAGTAAAAGAAAATCTAAGGAAAGTTTAAATTGAAGAAGCCAAATTCGTTCTAGCTTCCAATTCCCAACAGTCATGCACCCCACCCCTGCCCTGCACCTACCAGTTGTCCCCTACACTACTGGTCACCATCAGCTACTCCTGCCAGTGCCACCAGGGAACTACCCTCGCCCAGCTGTGTCACCACTTACCACCTCTCACGCTTTTTGGGTTCTTTCTTGAATGATTGCAAGGTGAACTCTATGCTCCTCTTCAATTGTTCTCATAATTTGCTTCTTGATTTAACTAAGAATTATATTATTTAACATTAGACAAATGCTATTTGGTGTAAACTTGAACTTTACAGTGACAAATTTTAGTGTTGGAATATATGTGTGTTTGGTGGGTGTTCATGATGGTTTTGAGTTTGGGTTGCGAAAGTGAACTCGTGTGAGTTGGCTACTTGATGTTGAAGATAGCATGAAGGAGGCAAATGATATCTTCAGAGTTTTGAAATAACTTTACTTGATATAAATTTTAGAGTTTGCTTTTGGGATTCAATTTTTTAGGGTAAATTAAGTAGAATAGTGAATGGAAACAATATTGAAATTTGTGTTTTAGTAATTTAATAAAGCGGAGAGGAGGATGGGTTATAATTAGTGCTAATAATAAGATTAAGTATAATCTACTCAAATAAATAATTAAAGGTTGAGTTATGCTTAAGTGGGTTAGGAATAACACATTTTATTTCAATCCAAACAAGTAAGTCATTGTCCAGGAATGTGCGTCATCTTCAAAGAGAGACTAAACCCATAAGTTGGCATACGTAAACTAACTTCTTTTGCTAATAGATGATTAATTCATAAAGGATGAGAATTGAATTAATATTAACAATAATAATGCTACTAATAATAATAGTAACTATAAAAATAATAATAACAACAATGACAATAACAAAGATAACAATAAAAATACAGTAATAGTAATAACAATAATAAAAGAAGGGCTTAATGAAATGGATCTAATAATCAATGGGAAATGATATTTAATCATAAGCTCAATTTAATGATAATGTGAGCGTTAGTAATAAGAAAAGTACCCAGTAAAAATTATGGATTATTTACTAAGAATATAATAGGAAAAAAACTATTCAAACCCTACTAATAATGAAACATTGATTTGAATCAAAAGTGAGGCCACTTTCGCCATCATTGAGTCATAAACTAATATTTTACAAGAGAGAAAGAGAGATTTTAAACCTAGGTACGTTTACTGCCCATCCCTTGAAAAAGTCCACATATTTTTTATTGATATCAAAATCTCATAATATACAAGTATTAAATGAATTATTTTCAAGTTTTTGGTTCGCAACATAATCGAGTGGAGCTACCAATTATCGATTATCAAAGCTTAGACCCTTCAATTCATATGTATGGTTTCAACTCAGACCTCCTGATCAGTTCTAGGAGATGCGCACCTTACTTAATGATTGCATTGTCCCCATATGAGCCCATTAATTTGGATTATGCTTTCAGATAATAATCGGTACAGTTTTAATATAGTTCTCTCTCCCCCTCTTATTTCAAACTACAATGAATTGAAATGATCACTCTCACAAAAAGTTGAATTTTATTCTTTACAATATATGGGTAAACATGTAGAGCTTTGGCTCATGCTTCGAACAGTTTGTACTTTTATGTTTTAGGTTGTCCATTTGCATAGTTACACATTGGACGTTACAAATAAAGCAAGAAGCCAAGCAATGGGATCTAGCCAAGCTCACATTCACATCTCTCTATGTCTTGGGTTACCTACGAGTACACCGGTAAGTTGTTGAATTGTTATTTGGGCTCAAGCATGTGTAGATTACACGTCGCTCACTTTATATGTAAATAAGAAATGTTATCATGTCGGTGTTAAGTATACTAATTAATAAAGCGTTGTCTTCTCAAGGATGACAACAACGTCCTAACCCTATCTGTTGCACTATATTGACCACTAATAATTAATTAATTAAGACTAACTACAAATTAGGAGCTGAGGCATTACAATACCCAAGGACAGCCGCCACTAACTACATATTAAACGCCTCCAAACAACTTTGCCATCTCATTTTCTCTCTCCTCAGGATAGCCTCTAAGAGCAATCCCAATGGTGAGCCCAAAATTTGGCTCACCAACAGGGCCTACCACTGCCGCATCATTTCTCTCTTCAACTTTTTAGCTCACAATTTTCTCTCTCTCCAATGAAAGGCTCACCACTTTGGCTCACGAAATAAAATAATATCAATGGACCTCACACTTAACAATATTTAATTGGTTTAGTTTTTCTTATTTTGGTTGGTTATTTGGGTTTAATTTTTTAGGGATAAATAATATGCACATAATAATTGCAAGAGTTCGAAAATAAATAAAAAAAATGAACATTGGTTAATATTTGACCAAAAAATTACAATAGTTGAACAATTTTTTTACAAAATTACAACCTCTTTTTAAAATACCAAAAAAAAAAAGAAAACCTAATAATTTGGTAATACAACTAATACAACAATTTTTTTTTAAAAATTACAACTTCTTTTCAAAAACCCAATAAATAAATAAAAAAATAAAAATTTTAAACAAACCAAAACCAACAAATTAATAAAAATAAAAAATAAAAAAAAGAAACACAAGAAAAACAAAAAAATAACATAAACAAAAAAAGAAACACAAAAACAACCAAAAAAAACACAAAAAAAGGAAAAGTGGGTCGAGGGTCGCTCGCCCTGCCAAGCCATCTCGCGGGCCCTGCCTTGCGGGCCATTTGCTGTAGGGCCTCGCGCCCCCAGCCCGCCCGCCACGTAGGATTGTTGGCCCGCTGGCCAACCATTGGGATTGCTCTAATAGCCACATTCTGGTGACCTCATCGCTCCTATGATTACCTAAGGGCTCCCTAGGACTATGCCAACCTATACTAGGCCTGGCACAGCCGGAACCAACCGCATCCGTCAATCACTTCTTCTTTCCTATTTGTAAAGTTAGCTTTCAACCTACAGTAAAGGTTGTTCAACATGCCCTATTCAAGGCCTCCTCCAGTGACACTCAACCATTGTATTGTCCTTGAACTATCACATATCCACTATATGCAATGAGTATTTCAACCTTCCATAGTCAGTTTACTATATGTTAATGGATTACGGGTTAAATGGGTTAACTGTTATAATTATATTGTAACATTATTAAAATTTATTTAAGTCGAAACTCACCCTACACCGTAAGACAAAATGAGGCTAGGCGGCCCGCCCCGTAACCCGTTTAGCGTGGCATGGGTTGGGTTTAATGCGGGGTGTGTACGGGTGGGCTTGGGTTAAGCCAGCCCATGTCCCGGCTCTAGGCGGTAACCCTCTCATCATTAAGCTTCCGCTAATGCAAGATTAAAGGAATTAAGACATTATTATTATTCCTTAATTAGGTTGTTACATCTCTCTCTCCTCCTCCTCTCTCTCTATCTGTCTCTCTCTCTTTCTTTCTCTTGCTAAGGAAAATTGTTTAGAACTAATTAACTTTGAGCAAAAGAAGCCAAATTCATAACCAATATGCCCCTCAAAGTTTTTGGGCTTAAAAATTTATTCATTTTTGTTACTTTTCCTCTTTGTATTTTTAATTTTTTTAATATGTATATGTTAGGTGCAACCTTAAGGTCATAAGGAGCTATTAGAGTTACGCATACCAAGCAAAAATTGAAAAGAATACAAGCATTGTCAAAATCAAATGAGAATCTATCAAGACAGCTACTTGTTCTTGTCACGCCATCCAAACCAAAAAGCCCTAGCAAGAGGCTAGTTTTCATTGTAGGCAATCTAGTTGAAGATTCAGCATTATCGCATACAATCGAGGAATCATCATTCACATGCTTCGAAAATAGGCTCATACATTCTTTTGGCTCAATGCTTTGCGTATGGCAGACAACTCTTGTTTTGGAAGGGACAAATATATGTAATAGCACCAACTAGATTAAAGATATAGAAAACAAAATCAATGGTGAAAACTTCTAGCAGCACATAAATACCAGAGTGTCTTGATTGAAGTTTATAATATAACTCATTGCTTTTTGTTTATGAGACAGGTGGAAAACTACTCACTCTATCTCACCTTGTTCAATACCAAAATGAAAACTTGCAAAATGTAATGGTCCGGCTCCTCCCTGGTCACCTGCAGTCACCAGGAATGGCTTTTAAGTATCGTTGACTGACCCCACAAATCACCACAAGTCTTTTCAGCGTGTTTTGTCCTTGTTGACACCTGCCTGGGAAACTTTCCAGGAGGTCATCCATTTTAAGATTTCTCCAAAGCAAGCATGTTTAACTGCAAAGTTCGTAAGAGAAGAACACCCAAAAAAGGAAGATGCGCATTTGGTAATATAAATAGTCACTTTAATCCTTTTAAGCGATACTCAGAGTATTACATTCATTCCCACTAGAAGAGAACAACATCGTCATTGTGCCTCACTAACCGACCGATTTATGGGTCCTCTTGACCGACGGTTTATACCTAGTATCTTTGCCCCTCTAAGTGACTGCCTAGGGCTCTCCCGCCCACTGGTGCAGCTCACGATCACAAGTCAGCTCATACCATTTGTAAAGCCCTAGCCCCTCTCGAGTCGTAGGCAATCAATAGGAACAGCTTCAAGGATTGTTGACTGGCCCAACAAATTACCATAAGTCTTTCCAATGTGCTTCGCCCTCGCTCACACACTGCTTGAAAAACTTCCCAGGAGGTCACCTATTTCAAGATTTCTCCACAGCAAGTACGTTTAATTGCAGAGTTCTTAAGAGCGGGCTTTCTAAAAAAGAAGATGCATCTTTGGTGATATAAGTAGTCACTTCAATCCTTTCAAACCATACTAGAGGTATTAAATATTTACTTATGCTAGATATGTTCTTATTCAATGATGTTGTACTCACCTCATTTGATCGTAAATCCTGTAAATTAAACTATACATGATTGATCATAAGTATCATAGGTGATTGAGCATTAGTGTTGAAGTTTAAGGTATATGCGCCAATGAAAGTATGCGTGATCAATCATAAGTTCATAACTCCTAAGAATGTAATCATGAAGTTTATTATTATTAGTTTATTATTACTACTACTCTAATAGTTTACGATGACGATGACAACAATGATGATGATTATTATTATTGTTGTTGTTGTTGTTGTTGTTGTTGTTGTTGTTAGTGTTGTTGTTATGTCACCGAGTTGGTTAGTACTTAGTATCCGATATCATTTCCTTTTCTTTTCTTTATAAAGGTTTGGATAACATTTGGGGGCGAAAAAATCAATATCCGTTAAATCATGTTCAATGTTGAAAATTACAATAAAATTAATATAATATATGATTCAAAGGTCCTGTTTGGCAAACAGTTGTTAGCTGTTAGCTGTTTGTATTAGCTGTTAGTTGTTAGCTGTTTGAGTTAGCTGTTTGTATTAGCTGTTTGAATTAGCTGTTTGTTGAAAAACTGTTTGGTAAAATTAGCTATTTCTAACAAAGTTGTGAGACAAAAAGCTAATTCTGCAAAAAGCTCTCCCAAAAAGCTCATGGAATTAGCTTTTTCAAATTAGCTTTTTGGCCCCAAAAAGCTTTTTTAAAAAGCTCTTTCACCAAGCACCCAAATTAGTTTTTTTACTTGGTCAAAAAGCTAATTTTGGTCAAACAAGCTCTTTTTTGTCAAAAAGCTCTTCAAAAATCTCTTTGTCAAACAGGACCAAAGTATCAAATTACTAGCACCCAAAATAAATAAAAAAAAGAAAGCCCAAAACAACAAGCTGGGCGAACAGACTTGGTAAGTAAGCTCCAAATTGACTCAAAGTACCAAATTCCAATAAAATTAATATAATATATGATTGTTGCCTTGGATAGGCTGGGCGGCTGGGCTTGATAACATTAATTACATAATAACATTACATGATCCATTGGAAAGCAAGGGGAAAAAAAAAGAAAATCTAAAACAAATCACTGAAAGCAGCTCTCTGCGTGAATAAGTATGCAACACTTGGGAATTGGGCTCGAAATTCATTTCAAATCCAAGTGCAAAGAATTAGAAGACTTCAGTATTTTTTATTTGCTTCCCAAGGGCCAAAAGACGATGGTATTGCTCATTTTCATTCTTCAACCTAATTTATTCAACACACAGCACACACGGTGTCACGGGTCACATAGCAGAGCATCAACCCAAAACCAGAGCATGCCATCTTCCTGAAAATAGAGCTTGTAAGGTTAAAAAAAATAAAGGGATTCTGAAAAAATATAGACATGCTCACTCATCCAAAATTCAAGAAGCCAAAGAACAAATTTACACCTCTTTGGAAGCTTGTTGAAATCGTGACTAAAGCTACATTAGGTGGAACTAAAATATTTTGATGCTCCTTCTACAATGTTGTAAAAATAGTGTCATACACAAATGTGAAGGCTTACTTGCTTAGACTTTCAAATTATGGCATTGAAGGTTGCAAATCCATTACAGGCATGACTCTTTGAGAACATAGAAGAGAGCATGAAGCTGTTGAACGTCTGAAAGAAAACATGAGCATCAAAGCCAAGCAAAAATAAGATTACATTATTCTTCCATCAGGTTCTGATCTCGTTCAGCCTAGAAAAAGAAAAGGTCATTTGGAGTTAGCATTCAATGTAGCAGATAGAGATGAAGTAGATAAAGATTGTGCTTGTTCTGCACAGGTGCCATTCCGTTTAATTTTGTAAGAAAGTAGTGGCTTCGAAGTTAGGTTCAAAAGATAAGGAATTCACAATTGGTCGGTTTACTCGGTTATGTACATCCTACATATGACCGGCTTCGAGTGAAATTGCTAACTTAAGAGAAAGCTTGTGGTGATAGGCTTTTAGACTTGATCAGAGATACTTGGACAAAACGGGGAATATCTAAATACTCAGATGGGTGGTGTGATATTTAACAATGACCTCTAAACCAATATTATGATATCCTCTTTGGGTGGTGCAATGTTCATTAAGGCAATTTATTCAAGCGAAAGAACAAAAAATGCTGAGTATGTCACGAGTCTGTTAATTGAGGCTATTGAAAAAATTGGTCCAGATAATGTTGCTCGGGTACTATCAGATAATGCATCTAATTTCAAAGGAATAGGTGCGTTAATTGAATTAAAATTTCTTCACATTTTTTGGACTCCTTGTGCTATGCATTGTTTGGACATGACTTTGAAAGGTATATGTGAACTTTCTGAAAAGTCAACCCGTTATTCAAAGTGTAAATGGGCCAAAGATTTGGTGGGAAAGGTGCGGAATGTGAACTATTTCATCATGAATCATAACCTCTCACGGTCTATTTTCAATGGATACTCAAAATGTAAATTATTGAAAGTAAGATTTAGGTTTGCATCTAATGCTATCATGGCTGGAAGATTGATGGATGTGAAATAAGCCTACTGGAGAAAATTTAGGATTAATGGAAATACTCCCATTGAATTGGGGGCCAGAGCTATAAGAGATACATTAATAAGTGAAACTTAGTGGGACAAAGTTGATTATTTTCTCAAATTCACAAAACCTATGTTTGATTTTTTGAGAGAGGCTGATAAAGATAGAGCTATCTTGCACTTGGTATATGATAAATGGGACTTGATTATTAAGAAAGTAAGGGAAACCATTTTTTATTGTGAGGACCAAGACTTGTTGATGGAGCAACCTAAATTTTCTAATGTGGTCCAAAAAGTCCTTGAGGATTTATGGAATAAAAAAAATACACCAATTCACTGTATGACTCGCTCATTGGTACCCAAGTACAATAGTGTTGGTTAACTTCAAGGTGGAAGTAATTACTTCCAAAGGAAAGCCCCACATGGGGATGAAGAAGTTACTTTGCATAGAGATAAGTACTTCCAAAAGTTGTTCACTGATGGTGATAATCTTTGAAAGGTTTATTAAGAATATAGTGCTTTTTCTGGTGGCTTCAGCCCGAGGCGATGAAGATCCTTTGTCCTGGTGGGCAAACTATAGTTAATCGAGTCCCTTACTTCAAGGCCTTGCTTTTAGACTTCTTTCACAGTGTACATGTTCATCATGTTTTGAAAGAAATTGGAGTACCTACTCCTTGATACAAACTATCAAAAGGAATAGACTATTATCTTCTCGGCGTGAAGATTTAGTGTGTATACTTGCTAATCTTCATTTGCTTTCGAGAGAGAGGGAGTAGTATAAAAGTGGGCCAACGTCTTTTTGGGATATAGGTATGTGCATATATATATATATGTGTGTGTGTGTGTGTGTGTGTGTGTGTAAAGCATCACCTATATAATATTCTATGAATTAGTTTGCTTTTGATTATTTCTTTTTAAAACTACTTCATAAGTGGGGATAACATGGTTGAAGACCCGTTGAAAGTGGCTAAGCTTTCATTGAATGATCCTGCAATAGAAGCGATGATTTTCACCTTTGGAGATGAAGAGAGTCATCTCGATGACATTGCCTAGAGTGCACAAGCTGAGCATTAAAGTTATGGATTTTAAGTTGTTATGTATTGGATATTTGGATAATTAGTTTGTGTATGATGAACTTCTGTTGTGGATTGGATAATTAGTTTTGTAACGCATTTGAATCTTTTAGATGTTGACAATTTAGGTTTGTTACCACATTTATATGTTTTTGGTTAAATATGAGTTTCACTTTCAGTTGCTATTATTATAAATTTTGTAATATTGTGTCCGAGTGTTGTGCCTAGCTTTAGGAAGGTCTCCCTCCAAACGTGCCCAAAATTTAAATAGTGTCCTAGTGCCCAAAATTCTAGGGTGTCACGTGTCAAACCCTTGGATCCTTATTAGTGTCTGATTTTAGGGTGTCATGTGTTGGACCCTTGGATCCTTATTAATGTCCAACCCATATCCCGACCCTAGGTAACATAGTGTACAAATAGAGTCCTCTACTCTCTTCTGGCAAGAAAAACGGCACCGGGACCCCACGATTGGATACACATTAAGATCATGCTCTTTTCGTGGTTTAATGGACCCATCCAACTCCTATCCACTTCTTCCAACTTTTTAAAATAAATCTCACCTATTTCCACTCCCACCCATTTCTTCCCACTTCATTCTACTACTACTTCCCATATTTTGAAAACTTGTCTAATTTATGTAATTATGTACACGAATATTATAATTAGAATTAACCAAATATTTTTTAATTTCTGCATTGATAAGCAAATATTCGTTATTTCGTGGCATAGATTGCAGATGAATTAATGTTTTTTGTATATTGAAAAAAAATATTTTTTTTTGCATTGTTAAGCAATGTTAGTTATTCGTGACATAAATTGCAGATGCTTTTTGCTGTATATTAGGAGTTTTTTTTTTGCATTGGTGACAAAATATTTTTCGTTCGTAACACAAAATGCAATTTTTTTTATATCAAAGATTTTTTTTTTTTTTGCATTGTTAACCAAATGTTCGTTATTCGTGACACAAATTGGATATGTTTTTTCTTCTATATATTGAAGAGATATTTATTTATTTTGACATTGTTAACCAAATATTCGTTATTCGTGAGATAAATTATAGATGTTTTTTCTATATATTGAAGAAATATTTTTTTTGCGTACCAATTTTGCTGATAATTCAACAAAAAAAAACAACCATTAGAACTACTAACCTCTTGGCAGCGGACAGTCAGTTTGTGCTCGTGGAGGGGCGTCGACAGTTTGGCGGCGAGTAGGGGTATGACGGCGAGCAATCAACCGTGGGCAACAACGTTAGATGAACACAAATTGAACACATGCGAGTAGTCGACGACGGACAACAACCGTTCTGAGTGATGACGATTGCACAGTGACCCAGGCACGACGGCGACCACGGTCCTATGACATGTACCATATGGCGGTAAGGACAGCTCCATATGGACCAGTCAATAATTTGCCAAGTGAGTTTGAGAGGAGAGGAAGAGAACCACAAGGGCTTTGAGAAACAGTCAGAGTGTTTTGAATGTTAGTGAGGGGAGATGTAAATTTTTTGGTATAATGTGTCAAGAATTCAGGATTGTATTTGGATAAGGGTATGATATGTTATTGTTATTTTATTTTATATCTGTTTCTATATCTAATGCAAATAATTAAAACGTTTCATGAAATATAAAGAAAAAATAATATATCTACAATAGTTGTCATGAATAATGAATTTTTGGTTAACAAACCAAAATCTTTAAAAAGAATCTTCCATATACACAAAAAATTAATATATTTGCAATTTGTATCACGAATAATTAATATTTGGTTAAGGAAAAAGAAAAAAAATTGAATTTCATAAATAGATCACCAAAATAAGACATCTGTAATTTGTGTCACGAATAACAAATATTTGGTTAACAACAAAAAATTTAAAAATATTTCTTTAATATACAAAAAAATTTAACACATTTCAAGTTTCTATCACACACAGACTATGTCCTTTTTGTGGGTATATTACGGGTGTGGAATGAGAAAAAGCAAGAAGAAGTGAGTGAAAGTGAGTAGGAGGGGTTTGTTGTATTTGAGCTTGGGAAAAAGTGAGAAGAAGTAGGTGAAAGTGGGAAGAAGTGAAAAGGCGTAAGTTGGAGCTGGAGTGTTAATATTAGTTAATTTATTTTGTTTATTTAAGAAATATTATTTATGTCTTGTGTTGATAACCAAAAATTTTAGATGTTTTTTTTTATGTAGTAAATAATATTGTTATATTTTTTTACGTTGGTGATCAAATATTCGTTGTTCGTGAAATAAATTGCAAATCTTATTTTAGTGGTCTATTTATGATTTTTTTGCGTTCTTAACCTAATATTTATTATTCACGACACAAATTCATTATGTGTGATAGAAATTTCAGATGTGTTAAATTCTTTTGTGTATTAAAGAAATATTTTTTAATTTTTTCGTTGTTAACCAAATATTCGTTATTCGCGACACAAATTACAGATGTTTTATTCTTGTGGTCTATTTATGAAATTTAATTTTTTTCGTCCTTAGCCAAATATTAATTAGTCATGACACAAATTGCAAATATATTAATTTTTGTGTATATGGAAGGAAGTTTTTTTAAAGTTTTGCATTGTAAACTGAAAATTTATTATTCGTGAGGGTTATTGTAGATTTATTATTTTTTCTTTGTATCCATGAAACATTTTTATAATTTGTGTTAGATATATAAAAAGTTATGAAATAAGATAACAATAACATATTCTTTCCTTATCCAAATACAATCCTTTTTCTGACACATTATTTCAAAAAATCTACCTCTCCCCTCACTAACATTCAAACACTGCCTGTTTCTCAAACTCCTCCTTACTTTCGTCCTCTCCTCTCTCAAACTCGCCTGGCAGATTGTTGACTGGTCCCTACGGAGCCATCCTCGCCACCATCCGGTACCTGCTGCCGGACCGTGGTCACCAGCGTGCCTGGGTCATCGCACAATCGTCCTTACTCAGAACTGCTACTGCCCGCCGTCAACTGCTCGCCTATGTTCAACTTGTGTTCGTCTGACGCTTCTGCCTACCGTCGACTGCCATACCTCTGCTCGCCGCCGAATCGCCAATGCCTTTCTTGAGCACAAACAGACTACTCGCTGCCATGAAGTTAGCATATCTAGTGGAGGCTTTTTTTGTCGTTATTGAATTATCGGCAAAATTGATACGCAAAAAAAAATAATTTCTTCAATATACAAAAAAGCCATCTACAATTTGTCTCACGAATAACAAATACTTGGTTAACAATGCAAAAAATAAATATCTCTTCACTATAGATAAGAGAAAACATTTTCAATTTGTGGGGTAATTTACATTTAGGTGCAACGAGTTTTGGTGTAATCATTTAGAAGACTAGCTTTTCAAAAACTTTACTGCTAGGATTATCTAGTTTTTGTGCTATTTACATTTGGGGGACAAGTCACTATTCAAATAAATAAAAATTTATTTTTAAGTCCCTAAACTTTTCATATTTGCAAATCTACCATCAATTCTTAAAAACTTTCGAAAAATTTAAAATTGTATTTGTGATTTTTTGCTCACTAATAGATCTTGACGTCCGCTTTCATCTGGTATCAGAGCCACGTGTGCAAAAATATTTAAGATAATTGCGCTAATTAATGACTAATTAACCTAATTAACCATGATTAATGCTTGAATCATCACCTGTTTGCCCTGGTCCTAATTATTCACACATTATCCAATCTCCTGAAGGTAATACCTCGTTAGCACCTCAATTAAACTATATCGCTGATATAGTTCTAGAATTAAAAGCAGAATTAGCTAAAATTAAGACTGAACTGAAGGAGCTTAAGAATCAGTTAACCGTTGTCTATATTTCTCTTATTAATGAAGTTAGACATAGCGAAAAAGCTACTCCTAGTATTAGTACTACTTTTCAGCATAAATATCCTTTCCAAAACCCAAAAAATAAGATTTCATTTCGTTTGCAAGAAATAAAAATCCAAAAAGAATTAGGAGATAAATCTAGTGAAAAATCGACTGACAAGAAAGCAAAAGAAGATGGAGTATAAACATTATGCTCTTAAAGAGCTACAAAAAAGGTTCGATAAAGAAAAAAAATCGGACGAATTAAACAAAATTATGGGCACAATTAGTGATAAACATGACGTTTTGTCTGATGATAATGAAAAGACCAATAATGTCCAACTAAAGGAAGAAATATATCAGCAAATGAATCTGATTAAATTAGAAGACTTCAATGTATTACCGTTAGAAGAAATTAGGAGAAAACTTGATAAGCAATATGGAAAAATGACTGTTGAAAACGAAATCAATGAGATTGGAGGGGAAATTGACCTATATGAAACAGAGACTAATCTAGTTAAGAATGTTGTTCCTAAACCTGAAGAATTTGGTGAGCCATCTGGAAGAAATACTCATTTCCTAAGACTCAGGTACGTTCTAGCAGGACGTACAAGCAATTTTTTCTTCAGGTTTATCCCAAGGAAGACCACGACCTATGAAGAGATTTGCCTTACCTCAATTAGCCAAACTTGATATATCTTAAACATTGATGGAGCCCGTAATAGAGAAAAAATATTTGAGCAATGGAAAAGAGGAATGAATAGCGTCTTAAACTTAAATACTACATAGACTGCGGCAAACTTCCTAGTTTATATCGAGCATAGTTTCTTTGACACTGTAGCTGACTGATATGATTCATTAAGTGATGATGGTAAAAATACATTAAGAGTGATGGAAGCACCGACTGCTATGTTCATAAATTTATGCAAAGAAATTGAAACTGAATTCATAGGAGCTAAACTTGATTCTAAAGAAAAAGCAAGATAATGGCAAAAAAAAAATTAACAACATAGAACTATGGGATATGAGATATCTAGAAAATTATATTGCTGAATTCCATCAATACTATTGCAAAATTGGGCATAATAAAACAAATCTTGGCATGTTCTATGACAAATTGCCATATCCTATAAATTCTATAATTAATGAAAAATACATGGCATGGTTTGAACGAACAAATGTTGTTGATACTCTTGGTTCAAGAATTTCCTATTTATGAAAATGGGTCAACGAAGAGAGTCTTGATCTTCAAAAGCAAAAGAAGATTAGAAGCAATTCTTAACTTGCTAGGATTCGCGTCACCAATGGAGAAAGGAACCTGAGAAAAGAAGAAAAAGACAATTCTATAAGAAAAAGAGTTTTAACAAGTAGAGAGGCGAAAAATATAGAAGAAAATATTATAACAAACTAAGTCCTAAAAAACGAAGGTTTTTTAGGAAAGCTGCTTATTGCCTGGCAGGAAAAAACAACCGCAAAATATTGGGCATGTGGAGAAGTAGGGCATTATGCTATTGAATGCAAAAATAGGAAGAATAGTAAACTTATTGGAACCTTAGGAAGCCTAGATTATGTTGAGCTTAATGAAGATGAGGTATTAGACCTAACCCTAAGTAACAACAAAGAAATTATTGAAATTATATTTGACAATGAATATGAAGAAAGTGATTATGAAGAAACAAGTCATATGATGAAAAATAGCTCGGGTAGCCTTGGTGATCTTCAAGGAGAAGAGTTTGTTGTAGACAATGATCATGAAGAAGTCAAAGGAGATTGGGTTCTTCCCTTAATCCAAAAAGACATGATCTATAAAAAAATTCATTTTTCAATTAAAAAGCAAATACGTTTGTGAAATGATAGAAGGAGATCTTGAGATAAAGGATTGTGAGTATGACGTTGGGGAAGTTAATCTAATTAATTGAGAGAATATCCTTATGCATAACAAAGATGGAAAGTATAGGTATATCCATGTCGGAAGCGTCTAAGTTCAAATCACTCCATTACAATATTATGGTAAAGATAGTGATCTCTACGCTTTACTCTGTGATATTAGGCACACCAAATTTAATAATTAGATCATCACAGGGATAAAAACCAATTTATGTAATGGGTCAGTAGGATTCAATTGTCGACCAGGATATTATGTGAGTTTAAAAGATGAATTTGCTAAAAACTTCATATCCCTTAAGATAAAAACAGTCGGAATGGACATGAAAAGAGGAGGATATCCTTTAAGGATATTTTGGAAAACTATCTACAAGTTAGATAATACGATAGACACTAAGAGTAAGGTAACAATGATAGAGGCAAAAAAAATTGAAAGTCCTACCCCTATGCAAAAAATCCAGAGGATTAAGTCCAATCCTCAGGAAATAAAAATTAATCGTTCATGGATATCTAACTTTGCCAATCCTACAAAAATTAATAAGAAAAATATAATAGAGATTGATAAGGAAGGCAAAATCAACATTAAACCCCAATTATTAAGAAGTGTGAGTACAAGGTCAGATTGAGGAGAAGGATCTTCGTCTACTAAAGAAGAGCTTAAGGAAGATGATGATACAATTAGCAGGACCAGTGAAATGAGTAGAATGAGTTTTGAGTTTGCAAAACCTAGTGTAGATCAAATTATGAGTCTAGATAGAAAAGTCATTGGGTACAAGACCAGAACTGTTAGTGAATCCATCTATAAGGATAAATTAGTAAAAAATATGACTATGAAAATATGCTATAAAGCTACCAATACAAACCCTAATAGCATCTATATTCCAATAAAATTATGTTTAGAAGGATATAATAAATATGAACTATGTGGTTACATAGATAGTGGTTGTTCTGTATGCTTTGAAAAAATATCATTATTTCCTGAGTTTATGTGGAAAAGAGCTAAAAATCATTTACAAGTAACGATAGCTGATAATAGTGTTATGAGCCACAATGAAGCCATAGAAGAGCTATCCATAGAATTAGGAGGAGTTCAATGCATTATATCAGTTCTATGGACAACTGATCAACCCTCTCATGATATGATTATTGGAAATAATTTTCAAAGATTATATTCTCCGTGCACCTAGACCATAAACCAAATAATATTTACAATTAATGGTCACTCAGTTCCTCTTGAAAAATTAAGTAAGACTTACACTCATCAAAAAATTAAATTTACACGCAGCCAGCGTGGTGAGAAGGTAATGCTTGCACAACAAGAAGTAGCACTGACAATCTCATTACTTGAGTTACCTATAAAGAGCAGATTGTTGAACAACAAGAAAAATTATGCAAAGAACTCTACTCTGACAATCCTCTAAAATTCTGGGATAAAGACAAAACATTTGCTAAAATCACTTTATTAAATCCTAACACTATCATCCGGGTTAAACAAATGGTGTATACCCACCAGGACATTCAAGAGTTTAATA
The DNA here is from genome assembly GCA_017589665.1 of Selenicereus undatus. Lineage (NCBI taxonomy): Eukaryota > Viridiplantae > Streptophyta > Magnoliopsida > Caryophyllales > Cactaceae > Selenicereus > Selenicereus undatus. The sequence continues at coordinate 68,748,323 of JACYFF010031956.1, read as the reverse complement.
AACAAATTAAAGAACTTCTGGATAAAGGATTGATTAGAAATAGTAAGAGTTCTCACACCAGTCTCGCTTTCATGGTGAGAAATCATGTTGAAGAAAAAAGAGGAAAAGATAGAATGGTAATTAATCATAAAAAGCTTAATGATAACGCTACATTTGATGGTTACTATATTCCTAACAAAATAGTCCATTTCAACAGAATTCAATGAGCCTCTTGGTTCTCGAAAGTAGATTGCAAAAGCGGTTATTGGCAAATAAAAATGGATGAGAAAAGTATTCATTTAACTGCATTTAGTGCCCCACAAGGACATTATGAATAAATAGTAATGTCATTTGGTCTTAAAAGTGCACCCCAAATATTCCAGAGAAGAATGGATAACATCTTCAAAGACTTTAATCATTGTTGTTTAGTTTACATTAATGATATCCTTATCTTTTTCAAAACCATAGAGCAACATAAAGATGATGTTTTGGCTGTCACCCAAAGATGCATTGATCATGACATTATACTTGGAAAAGACAAGTGCATTTATGTTGAACAAGAAATTGAGTTTTTAAGTCTAGAGATAAAAGTTGGACAAATTATTCTACAAAAACATATTCTAGAAAAAACAGAAAATTTTCCTGAAATGATTGAAGATAGGAAGCAGCTGGAAAGATTCCTTGGATGCCTTGCCTATGCTTCCGATTTCATTAAGGATTTGGCTAAACTAAGAAAATCATTACAACAAAAACTCAAGAAAGATGTGATGTGGACATGGACTACCAATGATTCAAAGATTGTCCAGAACTTCAAAAAGATGTGTAAAAATATTCTCGTTCTTAATTTACCTAATGAGGGAGATGATTTACTTCTTGAGACAGATGCCAGCAATGAACACTGGAGTGCGGTACTCAAAATCAAAGAAGGAGAAAAACTTTACAAATACTGCAGTGGAAGTTTTAATAAAGCAGAATGCAATTATCCCATGATGGAAAAGGAAATCCTTGTACTTATAAGGGGAATTGAAAAGTTCTTAATATTTTTAGCCCCAAAATATTTTCTTATTTGAACTGATTGAAAAGGAATACCTAGTTTTGTAAAAAAAAAATTATCAAATATGCAAGCGCAAGGGGACTCCTACGTTGGCAATTATGACTTAACCAGTTTCCCTTCTCTATTGAACACATATAAGAATCGAAGAACTCTCTGGCAGACAGTCTAACTCGAGAACTCGCTAATGGTGATCATCAAAGCAGACCTCCTGTCAGACAAGAAGGAAATCCTTAACGAAATGTCATTCCTACTAAAATGGGTTACGCCTTCTAGTAAAGTCCTTATCGATTAACCTAGAATTTCATACAAAAAGTAGATCACATCTTGGTCTACTATCAACTGCCTACCTAATAGCCCAAAGATTTTCCCTTCTAGAGTTACAAATTAGTTACCTTCAGTGTCCTTCTGATATCCAAGAAAAAATAAGTTATCATGTTCAAGAAAAATGGTTCAATGAGTGGTATGCAGCCTACATCAACTTTTATCATCATTATTCCTATGATGTTTGGGAGTCTTAAAGTGCAACGATCTATTTTTCCAACAGATCGGGAGTCGGTGGTATTTGTTTCCCAGCAAATTCGTTATCTCCAAATGACACTGTCTATAAAGTTTGGAAATATGGGATGGTACTTTACTTCACAGAAAGTCAGATTCGAAATTTCTATTTTTCTCAACCTTAACCAAATTCCAGCAATGCATGTTCAAAAGGATCCATTGGATTCTTACATCTCCTGAAAGTCCAACAAAAATTCCAGTTCATAGATGCCTAACTTTAGAGGTTTATAGCGCTCTAATTGAATATGAAAATGAAAAAGCCAAACCAGCCCATTATCTTGTCCAAATCGTTGATTGCGACGATCTCAATGATCAACGACAAAATTGGATTCATGGAAATTCGATACATCTAGTTATTGATCGTGCTTTATCAAGGGCCATTAGATTTTTCAACATTTATCATCAATGTTGGGCATTAATTGAACGAGGAAAAACATTAATCAATTGTGGAAGCACTACTTTCGCCTATGATAATGAATTTAAAGACTACATGAAGGTGGAAGGAGCAGTGTCAGAAGATATCTTTGATTATCTCTTCAATGTTGGAGTTAAAAAATTCTTATCAGAAAAAGGGAAGAAATATCTCATTGAATTATTTGAAGAATGGGACCCATAGCATCCTAAGCAAATTGATGAAGATTTTGATGATTATTTAGACAATGATGTCTGGAAGATATAATTGGAAATGGAGGCATACAAAATCTCAATAATGATGACTAGTCATGTCATCATTAAAAGTTCTGAAAAGTAGCTGGCCTATTATGATACTATTGTGACAAGTGTTTGGTCTGTAAAATAGAGTGTGTACTGTAAAGTCAGTATGCATTGTAGCCATGTGAAAAATCTTTATGTACTGTAGCCATTAGGGCATCTTATGTACCCCCATTCCCTCTATAAATAGAGAGGTCGAGTGCGGAAAAGGGACACGGTCATTTGAGCATTCTTGAGCAAAAGAGAAGCTGAGATTCTCCATTTTTCTATGAGCAAACATCTCTAATGATCTTAGCTTAAATCCCTCTTCAAAGTTTTCCATTGTAATATTTCCACTTTTGATGTATATTTTTTTGGGAGGTCAAACTCACAAAAACATATACAATGGGAAGAAGGATGAAAATGCAATCAAGAACCAAGATAAATCAAGTGGACTAGCAAGGGTGATGTAAACCCACCTTGGTTTGCACACTTGGGCAATCTTACCACTTGATGTATTCAAGCTTCACTAAGGCAAAGATTTGCAAAAGTGAATCAAGAATGCATTTGCGTAGAAAAGTTGAAAAAGAACACAAGAACAAGGATAGAACAAGTGGACTAGCAAGGGTGATGTAAAACCCACCTTGGTTTGCACACTTGGGCAATCTTCTTCCTTCAAATAAAATCACCTTCTTAGTTGAATTAAGAAGACCTAGAGACCCACTTGGAGTTGCCAACACCCAAGATGCAACACTAGGAATTTTAGAGAGAGTTTGAGAGAGTTTTCACAACTCAAAACTGAATACAACTTCAACTATCCTTCTAATGCAGCCCAAGGCTTCCTTATATAGTGGGAAGGCCTTTAAAAAGCTGAAAAGAGGAGGGAACAAGAGTACATGGACGTGCAAGGGCATGGGGGACCAAAAAGTAGAAGTACAAAAGCTGAAAAGTGGTTCTGCTTTATTTCAACAACTTTTCAGATTTCTAGCCTCAACTTTAAACAGATATATATCCTAGTATAGTTGTCCAAATGAGCTGAAAAAGGACTTTCTGGAAAGCTCTTGAAGTCAGCTTTCAGGAGCCTCCTCGTGCAGGTGAATTGGATTAGCCGTTTGAGAGATATCAGGCAAAATGTGCAGGTATATACAGACTGAAACAGATTCTGCTGCTTCTAGAAAAGTCCTCCATTGATATATTTATCAATTACCTAACCTAGAACTCTTTATATGCCCTTGAAGCTGACATATTAAGGGTTCCAAAAAGTAATTTTGCAGCTCTTTAAATCACCCTTAAGCTTGGGTAATTAAGCTTGCAAAACCGGGCCATTTTCGGTCCAAATTGAGCAATGGGCCATTGGTGTTGTTCATGATGTTCTTGACCATTGCTTGCACTTTCCTTGACCTCCTTGGTGGTGTTGGACCCCTCGAATCTGATGCTTGAGCTCAACCATATATACATTAACTTTCAAGCTTTTAATAAAAGAAGTTTCCGAGTAGGGAACGTTATCCAATTGAAGCTTATGTCTTAAATATTATAATTTCTTGATTAGAGTTCCATTATCCTTGAAAAAGTTTAAAAACTTGATTAGTGAGTACGGTCTGAGGTAGGAAACAAAACAGATCTGTGTTGTGCCTGATTTGAGAAAGGTGTGGTTGAGATTAGTAATCTTTGTAGACTGGAAGCTAGAGGAACGCCAGGTGTAGTACCTGGGATTTTTCTCCCATTCGTTAAGCAGATTGTGCTATTTTATATCGTTATGAAATTGTATTTGGGTTGTTTCGATAAATTGAAATAATATCGATGTAGCCTGCTTAAGGGCAAATTTTATTGAAAAGAATATTATTATTGGTTTTATTGTTATTAAGGATGGTCATTAGGTACCACATTGAGTAGGTTCCCGAATGCGATTAGAATGTCGAACCTTGGGAATAATCCTGTAATTTATTGAATCGAACCTTAATATAATCAAAAGGCGAATAAACCGGCCGATGACTATATTAATGGTTACGGTTTAAGAATGAAGGTCGAGAATTAGATTTACGGTATAACGGGTTGGAGTTTTTTTATCAGTGGCTAAATAACACGAAAAAAAAATGATTTTTTTTAAAAAGCGGCCGAAGCCCCTTTTTTCTTCTCGTGGAGGCCAATCGCGAACAAGGGGGGGCTTCTTCGACCCCCAGCTCGGCGACACGCATACACATGCCGAGAGAGTGAGAGGGAGGGGAGGTGGGGGGCCGCCGGCGACTGGCCGACGCACGCACGGCCGTCCCACGACCGGCCGGTGAGAGAGAGATAGACGGCGACAGAGGGAGAAAGAGACTGACCGGGGGGGGAGGTCGCCACGTGTGTCTCGGTGGCTCCTCCCAGGGTTCACTGGTAGTGGCAGTTCGGCAAGAGGGCGGTGGCAGCGAATGAGGAGCAAAGGGTTGAACCGAGCACACACCGAACCAACCCAAATCAAACCCTAAAACGGGTCCTTTAGCTTGGATTCGAGGTGGGTTTCCTCTTTCTCCTATTTATTGTTAGTTTCGATGAAAGTTTATTGATTATAGTTCGTTCAGGTTGAATTTGAACTGGTTATCAGTAATTTGAGGAAATTGTAGCGTAAATTGAACTATGCTTAATATATATCTTGATCGTACTGAACAAAAGTTTATCGATTATATAGAGTTTATTGATTATATAAAGTTTAACGATTATATTTAGTTTATCGATTATATAAAGTTTATCGATTATATATAGTTTATCGATTATATAAAGTTTATCGATTATATATAGTTTATCGATTATATATAGTTTATCGATTATGTGAAGTTTATCGATTAGATATAGTTTATCGACTATATGGGTAGTTTATCGATTATTTGTAATTATCGATGATATGTATCTGTTGTTTATAGTGATTGCATAGAAATGGTATAGTTATGAATGTTAATTGTGAATTAAGGATCGACCAATAAGGCGAGTTAAGCCTTCATACGAGTAACAGTTAAGGGCATCGATATCACTGCTAACTGTGCCTCCGAAATTATGATTAAATATGTGTGTAAATATCAAAGTAATGTTTGAACTTAATTGCAAACGTATGGATTGCACTATGATTTCGGGAATCGGTTGGTGATATGATTTCATGACGTGATCATACGTGCTATGTGAAACCTTTTCCCCCTGAATTGATGAATGCGTGAGATGACATTGATCTCAAGTTTTAGAGATCCTTAAAAGTTCGTAGATGCTTATTCGCACGATTTTAAAGCGTTTCTACATGTTTATCGGTTGCCTATTTTAATCGACAAGTCATTAGTAATGAAATAATCCTCAATTATCGGACTGCTAAACCAAATGAGTCGGGTGACCAGTCAATAGGTCTAAGAGTCCTTTTAAAAAAGAGACTTAAGTAATGAGCATCTGGTTACGTCGTATCAATTGTCATGCTCGGTTTTGGCAATCCAATACCCTTCATCGAAGTTACATGAGAATTTGTTGTTTCATTGTTCTACCGGTAGGCAGAGAATTCAAAGTTCAGTGTTCATTGCTCTGCCAGTAGGCAGAGGTTTCAAGGTTCAGTATTTTATAGCTCTGCCAGTACGCAGAGGATTTAAAGTTCAATGTTTCATTGTTCTGCCAATAAGCAGAAGTTTCAAAGTTCAATATTCATTATTCTGCCAATACGCAGAAGCTTCAAAGTTCAATGTTCATAGCTCTGCCAATAGGCATATGATCCAAAGTTCAATGTTTCATAGTTCTGTCGGTAGGCAGGAGACTCAAGTCCAATGTTTTATAGTCCTATCAATAGGTAGAAAATTCAAAATCCATAAATCCTATAGTTCCGCCAACGGGCAGTAGAGTCAAAGTCATACGTTATAAAGCCCCATCAACTGATAGAAAAACAAGGTCAAAGGAGACTCCCAGTTCGCATGATGGTTTATAAAACGTTATATTTTTAATAAACAAGTATGGGAAGTTCCAAGGCCATATTACTACATCATTAGTTTACTAATCACAGGACATAGTTATGTGTTTCATCTTGTGGTTCTCAATCCATGTTTTATCAAAGATAGTTATTCCTGCATATGACCTGTTACTGTATGGTGTAGTGAGAGTATTATTTTAGTGATTGCATCGCATGACGCATTGGGCATGATGATTATTTTAGTTTAATTGCTAAATTCATATACTTCAACGAATTTTAATGATTAGGTACGACATAAGCCATATGAAATGGAGTAAGCCTTAATGATGCATTGAGTATTCTGTATACAGTTTTAGCGATTGTTGGGTAACATCTACGTCTTTCATAATGGAAATGCCCGCGAGTGGTGTTAATGGGTTAAACCCCATTCTTTTATTGGGGTTATGAGTTAATATGAATTTCTTATGGTAAGTTTATTTAGTATGGTTATGCTAATGTCTAAACTGTTGGTACGAGCATTCTTTCTCCCTTGCATTGTGATTGAAATATATTGTACGATAGGTGAGTCCTTCGAAAGGAAGGAACTACGAACAACCTTCATAAGTTATTATCGTATGTAATTATTGCATTTTAAGTGCTGTTTTAGGAGAGGGGATTTTCCACTGAGCGATAATTGCTCATTCCCTTCTATTATTGTTCTATTCCCAGGTTTCTGAAATAACAGGTAAAGGTCGGTCTAAGTAAGCTGAGATGGAGTCATTGCTATCCTGGGAGTAAGTGATATGCTTGTATGTGAACTGCAAGATGTATTATGATGTAATGGTTCGTAATTTAAGTTCTTGTGTGCCTGTTTTGCATAGCATCTAGAGTCGCTCTGTATGCTCACGTGAGCCAACCATCTAAGTTGTCGAGTATGTCTTAGTTAAGGCTGTTTATAGTTGGGATGTAAACCCCATTACTCCGGACGTGAGGTCCACAGAGTTGTACTTTCATTGTTCGTTTGTTTTAGCATTGAACTGAATTGGTTGTGGTGCTCTGGGCGGGTGACCCGTAGAGCTGTGAACTCCGGCGGGTAGCCGTTGAATTAGTTAGCCATTTATTGCTGTTTTTCAGTGTAGGAAAATTATTGTAAGGCTTTAAGCCTGAAAAATGGTCAGTTTTCATGGGAAACTCTGTTCGTTTCGTCCCAAGATTTAAAGAAAAATGCTAACACTCCTAGCCCTGGGGTTGCGGGCGTTACAATAGGGTCAAACGCCGACTAAGTTCAAGTAACGGTCGAGACTTTCTAATTAAGTTTTAATTATTTTTGCTATATATGGTAGGCCTATAACCACAAAAAGTATAATATATAAGATATAAGGAGGAGATTGTGATAACTAGTATCAGTAAAGTCTTTATAAGAAGTTAAATCAAGCATATTTCGTAAAAAAATCCTAAAAATAGCTTATTTACATAGCTAACCTCTTCCAGCGGCTTTTCTGCAATTTCTAAAAGTTCAAGGATTAAATTATAAATAAAAAGCACCAGAAAGTCACTTGTACTAAAATTGGAGGTACCAAAGTGTAAAATTTTCGCAATTTGTATCATGAATAACGAATATTTGCTTAACAATACAGAAATTTAAAAATATTTGGTTAATTCTAATTATAATATTCATATACATAATTACATAAATTAGACAAGTTTTCAAAATATAAGAATTAGTAGTGAAGCCAAGTAGGAAAAAATGGGTGGAAGTGAGGCGAAGTAGGAAGGAGTGATGGTTATTTTAAAACAGTGGGAAGAAGTAGGATGAGTCTATTAAACCATGAAAAGAACAAAGCCATCATGAATAATTAATATTTGGTTAAGAATGCAAAAAAAAAAAATTTCATAAATATATCATTAAAATAATATATCAGTAATTTATTTCACAAATAATGAATATTTGATCACTAACGCCAAAAATATAACATTTTTATTTATTACACAAAAAAACAAACATATTTGAAATTTCTGTCACGAATAATGAATGTTTGGTTGCTAACGTAAAACATAAATAACATTTCTTCAATAAAAAAATAAAATTAACTAATATCAACACTCCAATTATACGTCATCTTTTCTCACTTTCACCCACTCCTTTTTAATTTTTTCATTCTTATATATAATAGATAACTGTTATTCACTTTCTCTTGCTCTTATTTGTTCCATACCTTCAACTTTCCATTCCACATTTATAATGTACCTACAAAAACAAAACATCGCCTAAACATGCATACGACGCCATTGTTGTGTTGACGGCTAAATCCCGCTATCAGACATAGTCGGACGGATAAAAACGAGTGAGTGCCTAAGCCAGGGATAATTTAAGCCGTTGGATCAAAACTCAAGGGTTTTAGGTTCCCAAAAACACACTACCTGTTTCCCAAAGCCCCCAAGTTGACAATAGTTCACCCCCCCTTTTCCCCCCCGTCCCTTTATATATTTTCTTCGTTGCCACCTTGTTCTTTCTCTTTTTCTCTTCTTCCCTCCTTCCTGCTTGTGGAAGCCCTTTTTCACCTGAAATTTGGGTTTCCCATCGTCTGGGAAGTAGAGGTTTAGCTTATCAGATCACCTGGTTATTTGGGTGTCTCTGGATCGGAGTTTTTCTCAGGTTAGTTTCTCTCTTGTGCATTCTTTTCTGTAAAATTTTTAACTTTCTTTTCTCTTTCTTGCTTTAAAGATCAACTCAATTATTGGTAATATCTGGCTTGTCTTGATCTGCGCAATTGTTTGTTCAAAGTGTAGAATTGGGTTTTTGCTCATTTCAATTTTGGTTTTGGTTGCTCTTTAGTCAAGTTGGATTGTCACAATATTGTTTCAGACTTGTTTGATTAGTGAGAAAAAAGGAATGGTGATTTAAAGATAACTTTCTGATCTTCAGTGAGCTGCTCATCATTGCTATTGATCTTAGTTGTGTTTCAGAGTTGAGTTTTTGACAAATTTAATGGTCTTGAGGGTTTTTTTTTTGGGGGGGGGGGGAGTTTTTAGGCTTACCTTTCTTACCAAATCGTCAAAAATGCCATCTTGTATTGTTTTCTTTTTTCCTGGGTTTTGTCATCTTCAACTGTCTTCACAGCTAAGGAATTCTAGCTGAAGAAGTTTCAGCACGTGTCGTTTTCTAGAAGTTCTGTATATGATCTTTTTGGATTTCTTATAAAAATCTCCGTTGAATATCAGCAGAAACGTCTCCTGTCATTGTCACAAAGAAAGAATCTTTTTCTTACCTTGATTAGTGATGCAGAATCGAACCTCTTATTGCCTCCCACTACCTTGTTGCTTGATCTTTTCTTGTGTATGGCCAGTATTTACAATTTTCTTTAAATATTTTTTTGCCTCTACGGAGTTGGGCTTTGGATGAAAGTGATACCCTTTTTTTTTTTGGTTGAAAATTGTTTATTCTATTTCTAGTGTTCTTCTCATCTTTCCATGTATTGAGTCACAAAGGTAGGGAAGAAAAGGGTTGTTTACCTATTCCCCCTGTTCTTAAATATATTATCCAGAAAACGTGTGTTTTATTAATGGGGAATTTTCTGTTGTAATTGTCCTCTAATGTTAATTCTTTCATTTGTTTTTCTCATCTCTGACACAGGTGATCCTTGGAGGAAAGATGGTTTGTGAAAAGCTCATTGAGCAATGTATCCTTTGTTGTAGATCTATTTTCATCTTTGCAAATCAGTTGCTGGTGGGTCATTCCCCTCCCTCCTTTGTAGCTTCCAAAGTGGTTTGAAAATTTGATACATTTGGTGGTTGAATCATAACTTGTAGAATAAGTCTTTGGGTAACGTTTATTTCTTGCCCTTCTTAGAATGATTTTAGAGATATGTGTAGATATAGATGAGGACATGGGTAGTTTATGTCTACTTGATTGAATTGTGGTTGTACTTGTTCATGCAAACGGAGATGCACCATTTGATCTGATAATCTTGTTGATGCATGTTTCTGAACTCATTTGGTGAATTGCAATGCCAAATGTTGCTTCAAATGTCAAGTGGAGCTTTGTATTGTTTACATAATTTCAGTGTCTTTTCACCAAGGTTCTTAATTGATTGAAGTGGCGCGGTGCTTAGCATAGTTTTTCCCCCCGTTCTTTTTTGGGTAATGGTCGTTCATGAAAAATTATCGGGTTGTGTTTCTTGACCTCTAAATCCAGCTAAAGGAATGGACAATGGCATGTCTGTTTCCAACACAGCAGAGGAGGCAATGGTATGTTAAATGCCTATGTATCTTTGATAATACTTGAATCTTGCTTCTTCTTGTTTGATCGTATATTGTCTATATGCAACATGTCATGTGCTATTTATGCTGTCAAGGCTGCTTGGACTTTGTATTATCTATATGCAACATGCCATGTTTTGCTATTTATGTTGTCAAGGCTGCTTGGACTTCTCTATTCATCAAATGTATATGGATAAATGGCGACTTATATATTTAAAGAGCACTCAGAATAAAGTTGGTTGACTTTGCCTATGTGCTCAAACTTCATGTGATGAATGCATAGAGAGACTATTTGGGTCATACAGTGGATGGGAGGATTAAGAGTGCTTTTCAATTCTATGTGGAAATAGCATTGTAAGCAGGGGAACTTTTAGGGATTTCGTCAATATTTGTTTTGTGGTTGGCTGAAATGCCTACACCTTTGTTCCAACTGTTAGTTTCAGCCATGAAATCCAAACTCTTCTATTTTCAGTGGGATTTTGAAGAATTTTCCCCATATTAATAGAGGGAATTTTCTTCATATGTGATTTATGCACAAATGAGATAGCAGTTGTGTAAGAACTTAAAATTTGGATTTATACTATGTATGTACCTGTTTAATTCCCTAGAGCGAATAACTGGATTAGTTTGTGTACTTCTTTCCACATCGAACATTGTTTCTGTAGATAAAAGAAATTTTCCTTTCGACTGAGATAAACGAACACGTGTTTTTGTTGCTATTGGAGTAAAACTCAATTGAAACTTCTTTATGTTATTGACTAGGTGGCAACTGAAAATGGAGTTCCATCTGACTGCACCACAGCTGCAGAGCATACTGCCTCTAAAATTAGGGGAAAAGATGGACAGGAGTCAGGTGAAGAGAAAGATGTTTTCAAACAACCCACCAGCTATTATAATTATTATTACCCAGGTTAGATCCCTTGTTGTTTAACAGTATCTATTACTGATTATATCCTCTTGGAGAAAGAAGGTATTCGATGAAAAGTTTAGATTGGGTGAACAGAGCAGATAGCTGGAAAAGTGAAGGACTTGATTTTTATTATCTAATTGCAAATATTGCTTACACATTATGTGGTATGCGTGATTGTTACTGTTTATTAGTTTCTGTCCTTGATGAAGTCATGTAGGTGGATCTGACTACAAATATTGACCATTAGTGCTAATTCCAAGTCTGAATTCCAATTCCAGCAGTTCCTCTTTCCAAATAAAATACCTTGTTCTAGGCCAAGGTATTGGAGGGTCAAATTTAGCGGCTTTACAGAAGCTAAAGTGCAGAGAGGGTGGTTCCATTAGACTACAGATTTAAAAACCACTGACTACCTCCTACTCATAGAAAAGAAGCAGAGAACAGTACAGAGAAGTGTTTTGCTTTTAGTCTGGTATAACTCAAGCTGAAAGGATGGCCCACATTGGGTTTTTAACGGTTCAGAAAGAGGGCAGATCATTACAGCTGGAAAGGAGTAACAAACGTCATTAATACTTTGTCCCCAGATTGTTGTAATGGCTATAAACAATGCCTGTTTTTGCCTTTGCAATCTTGTCTTTAGTTTTCAATGATTGTACAAATTTAGTGGGAGCAGAGTTTGATGCTGCCAGCTATTACAGCGAAAAAGATAGTTAAGGGTTTAACATACATAATTGATGTGAATAGACCTGTAAGCCTTCTGCTTTGAGCACTCTAAGAAAAATGTTTTAGTCGCTTTGTTGCTGAGAAAAATAGTTTGACAAGAATTAATGCTGTCTGAAAGTAGTATTTTCATGTCTGAAAGTAGTATTTTCATTTTCTCCCCCCCACAGTCAAGGGCGTTAATTAATTGCTTGCTTTGAAAGTGAATTTTGAAAATGCCATTAAGCATCAAAGAAAGTGTAGAGGCATAGATTACTTTGAAGTTTGAGGTAAATGAGAAAGGGAAATATAACAGACAATGTTAGTAGAGAATCTAAAGATGTAGTGCTGCAACTTTGACTCTATAATGTGTTTTTGTGTTACCATTGTCTGCCTTAGGGCTTGTTCTTTTCGTTGGTAAATTCACTTTCGCCAATTTTTACTGATTTCTAACCACTTTTACCAACTTCTATCGGCTTTGACAAAAAAATTCTAATCCTTTTTAGCTCTAACCAACTTGTACCAATTTCTGCTTGTCTCCTTCAAAAATTTTTACTAAGAAATTCCCACTCATTTACATTTCTTACCAACATCTTCCAACTTCTTCCAATTGCTATCAACTTTTACCAACTTCTTCCAATCTTTCCTATCCTCAACCAACTCATGCCATTCTTTTTCAAAAAATACCAACTTCTACTAACTTCTACTAATCTTTACCAATTTCATCCATTTACGAACCCTATTTGCCAATGAAAAGAACAGGCCCTTAGTGTTGAATGAATGATGCTCATGAAACCTTTTTTGTTTGCTTATGGTGATTTTCCCTCTTCAGTTAGATCCATCAATCTGTGTGCAGACCTTCCAACGTGTGAATTTTCACTGACAGTGATAACTAATTTGTGGCAGGTTACAATGGGTCCTTTGGTCAATCAGATGGTGGGAGAAATAATTCTTCAACGGTACATTCAGCTGGCCATACTGGCACCATTTTCAAGAAACAATGCTTTAAGATAATTTTTTTAATGGTACATTGGTAATCCATGGATTAACTTTAAAGTGATTTTTCTCACATAGCTTTCCTCTTGCAAAACAGGGTGTGCAGCCAGATCATAGTTCAATAGCTTATTACATGCATGGCTATAATCCTTATGCTGCTGGGACTTTCGTTGGAGCTGATGGACAGTGTGTTAGTCCAGCGTACTTCACATCTTCTGGGTATCTTCAAGCTCCTGTCACATATGGGACGGAAGCTCTTCCTTGTTATGCTTGGGATGTAAATTATCTTGGAAATGCCTCAAATGGATCAACTGCCACCTTTGGAGCTTTGAATTCTGCTCCATCTCCTGTTACTGTGGCGAGGTCTAATGGCATAAAACCTTCAAAATTGTATGGCCCTGCAATTGGAAAGAACTCAACAGTGTCTTCAGATCCGAAATCACGTCAATCGGTTGCGACAGCCAACGTTTCCCGGCCCAAGTTTGACTCTCAACCCCTTAAACCATTGAACAAGGTGCAATAATATTCCTTCCCCAAGCTCGCAGCACTGTAATTTGTGAATTCTTCTCACGAGTCATTGGCAGGAATTTCTTTTGTCATTTTTTTTTTTATTTTTCAATGTTTCTGGTCTTTTTTGGTTGGGGGGTGGGTTGGTGGGGTTCTCAATCATAACTCCCATTTCTTAAGAAATTTCTTGAAAGATGATAGTCAAAGCTGCTTTTTCTTAGGACACCATCTCCTCCCTGCCAATTGCCAAAACACTTCTTACTATTTGGCTAGTTAATGCTGATCTGCTAGGTGTTGAAATACATTGTGTCCTACTTAGAGTGAGGGGAGATCACAACATGTCAATATTAATACCCTTGCTATTTAGAGCAGGTAGTTTTGCATCCAGTGTGCATCCTTGCTGGGAGTGCTGGTACAGATATATGTTTTGCTGCTGCTGTGTGCATGTTTATTGTCATTTTGAGTCTTTGATATTTAATTGATGTCTTTTCAGTTCTGTTTGAAGCCGTAGACTGACCGAATCATTAGGTATGTCTGCCTGTCATTTGGCCCTGGTATATTGTGCATTTGGAATGCAGCTGGCTGTTATTTAGAAGACATTGGTGATTGGTTACTATAATCGTATTGAACAAATGTTGAATTTAGGAATTATGTGTATAAAAGGATGATGAGTTGCTAGTTTTTGTTTTTTCCCTTTCTTTAGTCTGGGCCTGTCTCATCCTGATGTTAAGTTAATTCAAATACTGCTATTCTCATGTAGTTGTTCCCGGGTCAGATATTCTTTGTACCATACTTAGGTTACATCTGTTTTTCTTCTCAATGTTTACTCAGTCAGGTTCAAATTTTCAGTCAGCTGGCTTTGCAAATGCTTATCATCCTGTTGGGAATTTCCAGTCGTTACCTTTCCAGAAACGAGGTCCATACACAAATAATGGTTCCATGGGCAGCAGATCTAATGCAAGAGTTTGGAATGGTAATGATAAACTAAGGCCCAACAGAAAAGCAGATTTTGAAATACCAACTGAACTAACATGCGGACCAAGAGGCGACAAGAGGAGCAGTTCTACTTTATCTGAAAAGGAGCAAGGAGGCTTGGTGGTTCAGAAAGATAAATATAACTTGGCAGAGTTCCAGACAGAGTATGATAATGCAAGGTTTTATGTCATTAAATCTTATAGTGAAGATGATGTTCACAAGTGCCTCAAGTATGATGTCTGGTCAAGCACTGCAAATGGGAACAAGAAGCTGGGTGCAGCTTTCCATGATGTAGAGGTGAAGGCTGCTGAAACAGGCATAAAGTGTCCAATATTCCTTTTCTTTTCTGTAAGTATTCAAATAAAATCTTTTAGCACTTAAATACAATTGCGACAGAGAGATATGAGTAGAGGTTGTATTCTTGTGTTGATGTATTTTGCACTGCCTTTCAATAATTATTGCTTGCATCCTATATTATATGACAGTCCTCCTTTGCCCAACCATTAGGATTTCAGTCCATAAGATGTTGGAATTAAGTAGGCTTGGAAAATGGCACTTGGTTTCCGAGTAAGATTGATTCCAGCTCGTAAGAACTTTTGTGGATGGTATTTCCAATTGACTATGGTTTCCCTTTGCCCTTTGGTCATTTTGCATGTTTAGTTCAACTTGTGCATCCAATAAACTTTTCATGAAAATACGGGCTTTTTTGGTTGGGAATAGTTAGGGTGGGTTCAGGAACTTTAGGTAGGTTTTGGTTGAATTTCAAATTTTGGTTAAAATTGGGGAAAACACCTTTTGAGATCTAGGTGATCTTCTTCACATTTGTATTGTGTATGGGCTACCTTTGCTAGATACTGTAATGAACACTTGGTTATGTTTATTTCCTTATCGTATTTTTTGGATACTGCAAAATGCAAACTTTATGACAGACAGGGGAGTACATAGACAGTTCCATTTATTCGGTCAGTCAATTCGTCATTTAGTATTGCATGAATGACAATATGAGCATCTTGAAACTGTCTGTATTATTTATTTCGGAGCAGGGGGGGGGGGGCTGCGGATGCTAATCGAAGGGTAAAAAAGAAAAATTGCTTAATTTGGTGTTGCACTGTTTGATGAAGCCGTGAACTTGCTTATTGAGTCTAGATCTTTGAACTTCAAGAGATTACTTAAATGATGCAAACAAACTGTTAGTCACTTGAATGTTTGATTTCTGGTGGAAACTTATTGTGGCATGTGGCTGAAATTACAGGTTAATGGAAGTGGTCAGTTTGTTGGAGTGGCAGAGATGATAGGCAATGTAGATTTCAACAAGAGTATGGATTTCTGGCAGCTTGACAAATGGAGTGGATTCTTCCCGGTGAAGTGGCACATAGTAAAAGACATCCCAAATTCTCTGTTGAGGCATATTCTTCTTGAAAACAATGAAAATAGGCCAGTCACTTATACTCGGGACACCCAGGAGGTAATGAATTTTTATTTCATTGTCAATGGGCATTGGTATCCGATATCTGTATGACTACTGCTCTTGGATGCAATTCAAATCGAATGTGTGTTCCTTTCCTGCACGCTTCATTTGCTAGAGCATATCAGAGAGAAATCCATATAGTGGCAAATCAGTTGCCTTTGAATGGCAGAAATGCATATTAGATTTTCTTACTTCAGTTGTTCTTTGGCACTGAGAAAAATATTTTTAACTTTGGGACTGTATTGAAGTAATGAACTAAAGCAGAATCTTCACTAAACTACCCTTATTCTTTCGTGGTGTTGTTAAGTGCTGGGTAGTCTATATCTGTGTCTGAAATCTACGCTCCAACAAAACAGCTTGTCTAAACCTTTTCGGTGGGATAAGGTTGCATACATTTTGATAATGGCGTTGACAGTTCGCTCAATTCTGGTTGCTCCTAGACGAAAGGCAAACTTTTTTCCTCGTGTGTGCGCATGCGTGTATTTTAGGGGAAGGGGGAAGGGTTGGTTGCTTTGGATGGACTGCCCCTATAAACAAGTGCTATTGCGTAACTAGCGTAGACCAATGAACACCGAAGTAGTCTTCTCTTTCATGCTGGGCTTTTCAATTGAGCAGAATGTTTAATAACGAATTCCTCTGCTTGAAATGGAGCCATCACCAATCACCATTGAGTTTGGCAGTGCTGTGAGGAGGGCAGCCGGTGAAAGCTGATAATTTTTGAATCAGATGTGAAAACTGGTATGTTACCATTTATCATCCTGTCTGATTGGGTGAGGTCCCAGTGAGAGCTCCAGCCTATAGTGCCACTGATGTTTAACATGGAGTCATTTATCTATGGTGTGTTTGGCAGTCAGGAGAAAGAAAGTTTTTCTGCCAGAATGATCTTCTTAGGAAAATGGACATGTTTTATATCTGCAAGAAGTTTTAGCTATAGGAAAATGGACATGGAAAATGAAAAGAACCCTGCAGAGAGACCAAGTTGGGAAATTCGGGTTAACTTTTTCCCTCATATTGCCTTTATATGTGCAGTTGACACGGTTCAAATTTAAGGCTTGTTCGAAATGCTGACTCTGATGTTGTGTTCCTTCATGACAATTTCTCAGATTGTGACAGTCAGTCGTTTCTGTGTTTTCAGTTTTGAAGTTCCCCCCCCCCCCTCTCAAACATACTTGAGGAATCGATTCTAATAAGTTCTTAAACTTGCTATTTCCTAGGTTGGATTGAAGCAAGGATTAGAGATGCTGAAGATCTTCAAGAATTATTTAGCAAAGACCTCGCTTCTGGATGACTTTGAGTTCTACGAAGTTAGAGAGAAGGCACTCCTGAGTAAAAGAAGCAGCATATCCGGTGCTCATCAGACGGAGACATATGGAAACGGCATTGTACCAGTAAGTCTTGGCCTCTATCTGTCTGACTGTTCCCACCCCCCCCCCCCCAAAAAAAAATTATTAGTTGGGCGTAGCCTCTGCAGAAATTATAGTAAAAGTAGGCATCAACTAGCTACGAAAACATCCCCTCAGGAACTAACACAAGATATTCATGAAGAATGGTAGAATCATATGACGATAACAGCCAGAAATTATTCAACCATTGGCCATGTTAATTCCTTGGGTTGTATCTGTTTTGGTGCTCATCAGTCCTTTTATGCCCTTAGTTTCATGTCATATCCTCTTGGGCCCCTTTTCCCTCATCTCATTCTTTCGTCTAAAAGTGGGGTTCTGTGATTGCAGAATCAGCCGGAGATGGAACCTAAAGGCGAAGAGGTGGGTGAATCTCAGGTGGTGGCTGTTTCAGGGCTTGCAGAGCTGACTGGAAAACTATCGATCGACTCCGATCCAAAAGTAGTGTTGTAGTAAAATTAAGTGACTTGGTGTGTTTGATTTAGAAAGGTGTTGTATTGCTGGGTTATTAGTTTTGATTAGTTGATGGGTTTCCTGTGTTTTCTTCAAATCTCGTCTTCTTTACTTGTGAGCAGGCTAATTTCCATTGATTGTCAAGTGCGATAGTGTTGCAGCCCTGCACCTCTTCTCTAAATCTTTTAGTTTTTTGGCTTACTGCATTATGTGGTACGAGTTTTCTTACAAGCTGAGTGATTTTGCAAGATGATTGTCGCTGCTGGTTTTTGCTGCAATCGTCATTGGATGATGGCTCAGGCTGTCACAATGACCAGAAATCAAATTTGCCTGACTTTCAAAACAAAACTATCACCTATGCATGAATTAAATACGCTGTTTGAAGTTTCACCACCCTTGATATGGATTTGCTCAAATTAACGTAGGAGGACTCACAGATGCTGCAACACAAATTTAGATTTTACTTTCTGGATGGTGTCAACCTGTGCCACTAAGTAGATTGGGCTTCAAATTCTATCAATACAGAAAGAAAGTCGCTCAGAACCAACCTGAATGATACTTAAGCCCAACGGGTGTAGAGTGTGGACCGTTAGATTTATACCCACAAATCAAAGAGCGCTAATGCCGAAGATCGCGTTGAGAATTTGGGATGTTTTGACTCCACCCGAAATGGGAATGGGTTTTGATGCAGTCAGGTGATTATGAGCTGTTAATCGGTGAAGGCATGGAAGCAGGGAGGGGTAACGAAAACTGGAAAAGGATGTTCCTCCTGTGCCTTTAGCCGGGTCGGAATCTTTATTTTTAGTAGGTAGAAGGCGAGATAAACACTATCACACCACCCCCATTTAATAATTACTCTTGCCCATTTAATAATTACTCTTGGTTTCTTTTGCCCATTTAACTCTATATCTAGGTAGTGTTTAGTTGGAGGAAAATAATTTTCCCAAAAATTAGTTTTTTAATTTTCTGCTGTTTGGCATTGCAAATTATAGAAAACTATTCTTCAAAAAAAATGATCTTCCTCCCAACGAAGGAAAATGATTTCCTTTTTGAAAAGATAGGAAGTTGACTTTCTTCCATCAACTCTTTGACGATATGATCGCTTGAAATTTAAGTGCAAAATTCGATTTCAACATTTTGGATCGAAACTTGGCTATTCGATGGAAAGCATTAAAAAAAACTCAAATCTAAATTTTGAGCTCAAATTTCTCTCATTTGGTCGACATTTATCTTCACCACAACAATTTAATCAACATTTTTTGCTACTAAAACAATTTCAACAGTTTGGATTGAAACTTGATAATCAAATAGAAAATGTTAAAATAGGTTCAAACTTAGATTTTGAACCCGATCTTCTTTCATTTGGCCAACATTTTTTTTCACAATGACAATTCAATCGATATTTTTCGTCGCTTAAATAATGCAGTTAATGTTTTTCATCACTGGAACAATTTCAACAGCTTGGATCGAAACTTAATCATCAGATAGGAAAGATTAAAATAGCCTTAAATTCAGATTTTGAACACGAGATTACTTCATTTGGTCAGTATTTTCTCCGCCACTATAATTTAATCAACATTTTTTGCCACTTAAACAATTCAGTTGATTTTTTTGTCACTAAAACAATTTCAACAGTTTAGATCGAAATTTGATTGTCCAAGAGGAAGTATTAACAAAAAACTCAAATATGAATTTTAAGCTCAAAATTCTTTCATTTGGTCAACATTTGTCTTTGCTACGACCATTTAGTCGATACTTTTCACCATTTAAACAATTCAATTGATATTTTTTTCCATGAAAAATGATTTATCTTATACCAAATAACGGAAAATGTGACATGAAAACTAATTTTCCTTGGAAAAATATTTTTCACAAAAATGATTTTTAAGCACTACCCTAATTTTCATACTTGCTAATAATTTGGAAAAGATGAAAAAAAAAGCCCTCAAATTGCCTACTGTATGGTGAGAAAAAATAGAATGGAATAGAATTAGGATTTGAATCCTGGAGGGTTAGGTATGAAACTTGAATCCTAAATCCACCTGTTTGGTAAAAATTGGAATGGCATCCGGTTCCAATCCTTGATATTTGGTGAGCAGTTTTGGAATGGAATCAACTCTGTTTTTATTTTAGAAATATTATATGCAACTGTGAATTATTGTTTTAACTTTTATTATTTTATTTTGTTAAAAATGAAGTTCTAAGAAGTTATTTCTAAACCATTTGAGTATTTGATTTAATTGTAATTCCAACCAAATTAATTTCAACATGTTATCATTCTTTTCACTGATTTTTCAATAAGATTTGAGCCACTCCACAAGATTTATCAACAAGATTTCAACAAAATTTATCAACATAAAAATTAATTTCAACAAAATTGATTTTTCACCGATGAGAGAGAAACGAAAATGGAGAAGTAGAAGACCGCGGACAACCGGCGATAGGAGGCGGCGAGGCTAGTCGACAGCGACAGTGGTGGCGCAGAGGAGTGCAAGCTAGGGTTTGTGTTGATGAGCGAGAAACGAAAATGGAGAAGCTGAAGAACACGAGAATGAGGAGTCTGGGAATAGAAGAATGTTTTCCTTTTATTGGTTAAAATAATTCTAATTCTTGAGGGGTTGGGAACTTGATACCTCTCATAAATGGGGGCTTTAAGTTCTTGAGAATTGGGGAGAACTTGAAACTTGGGGTATCAAATTCCTTTCCTTCAAAACACTCACCAAACAATAAGGAAATGAACTTGAATCCTCATATTTCAAGTTCCATTTCTATTTTCCTCACCAAACAAGGTTAAAAGTTTCTAAGATTCCCTAATGGAGCACGGGTCTCGAGCACAATGATTTGGGCAAGGCATTGAAGAGACATACTCCACAAGTCACGAGACCATCAAGATGTCAGTCGTATCTTTCACTAATTTTAGTAGCAGTGGGGGTGGCATCTTAAGTTTAAACCCATCATTATTAGCACCATTACCTTCCTTCAGAGAATTTAATCACCCCTGAAAATCTTGTGAGGGAGTTTATGAACTCTCTCAGCTGAACCTAGAATATCTAATACAAACTTATCATCTCTACCCAAGCCGTTTCAAACAATCAATATCTACCAACTAATACAGATTCTAACTTTGATGTGTTGGGTTGAGAGACCAACGTTTGTATATTGTTGCTATGGTTGAATAATGATGGTCAGTAAATCCTTAATTTTTGAAACGCCTTGCAATCTTTCAACGGGTAATTATTTGCTATTATCGAATAAAAGTTTTTAAAGGCTAGAAATCTATTATTTGAGTCTAATTATATATTTTTTGGTATTTACATTTCATTCGTAATCTCTAATCTCTATTGTGGTAAAATAAAAACAATATGCGCTTGGTTTTATTTTTTTCTTACGTTTAATGCATGACTTTTTTTATTATAAAAAAGCTTATCCATTGGTGTTGCGTGTGTAGTAGGATCCACATCGCACTAGTTTATGATAAGGAGTATTATCATATATATCCTCTTCCATTTTTAGCTAAATGTTATTTGCAATTCACTATTTTTGAATTATTATTTAACCCCATTTATCTTAAAATTTTGTATCTAAATGCAGAAGTTTTATTGTTAACTCCCTTCACATAGGTACTTTTGAATACCATATGATAATATTTTTTTAAGGTGAGTTGGTTAAATAATAATTCCAAAAACAGTGGTTATAAATAATATTTACCTAAATATGAAGGGTTGTATATGATAATAATTCTTTTTGATATTCTTGTTTGCTTTTAAGCAACTCACACTAATAAGTTTCTGCAAACCATATTCCTTTGCATGTTTCATTACATTTAAATTTCATATTCAACTAGCATGCTTCCATTGAGCAATACGGAATAATTTTGAGTTTTTGTTTATAGTAAATGAAGAAATAAATAATAAATCACCTAATATTTTATATGATGTACGAAAACTTTTTTAAGTATCTTTAGACTAATAGTTTCCAAACTTAAAGTACAACCATTAAGTGGTACAAATTATAAGAAATTATTAAACAGAAAATTTCTATGTATTAAAATAGATTATGATTAGCTTAATTCAACACATATGTGCATGTCATATATTAATGAACTTCATATATGGTTCCCTTATATTGTCAAAAATTGTTTCGTGATAATAAGACATAACATAAAATCAACACACTCTTGCAGGATTAAAAAATTTTCACATATTATAGGAAAGAATAAGAATATGTGCTAAAGGGAAAATTATACTAATTATGTACAAATGACATATGTCAAAAGATTACAAGGTTTAGTTTTGTTTCCTACGCTTATGCAATGAATGGAAATTTTCTTAGTTCTTCTAATTCAAATATCTATATGTAGAAAGTATAGTAGATTATATTCGTAATTCAAGTAATCTGTGAAAAAATTAATAAAGGCACTGTAAAAAAAAAGGAAGAAAGTACAATAGTTTTTTAAAAATTAAGTAAAAACCCCACTCCAAATTATTTGTAACGGAAAAAAGAAAAGGAAAAACAACTTATAATATATTAAACCAATTGTGGATTTTCCACTATTTTTTTAAAGTTAGTTGAGTACAATAATTTTACATGATATATGAATTGAACTATTTATTATTCACGCATGTGATCAGCTTCTAGCGGTAAAATCGTGACTGTAATAATAATAGCCACAGCATCAAAAACAAAACCAACAACAATAATAGTGATAATAATAATGATAAAATTGACGACGACGACGATCATGATGATAACAATAATATTAATAGTTGTATATTAGTTGTAAAAAAAAAACTATAACTATCATCATAACATATTTAATACATACAACAATTTAAGTAGCTTGGAGTCAGATTTGAAATTAGGTTAAGAAAATAAGAAATTCAAAAAATTTAACATTGCACGGGTTAGCTTTGGAGGATTTTGTTTATACACACACAGACACAAATACCCATATACACACACACACACAACACACACATATGTACATATACATATACATACATATATATATATATATATATATATATATATAT